>JAJJWW010011479.1:0-363733 GCA_023531295.1 Papaver armeniacum
AGGTATGATTGTTTGTATAGGATACCATCTCGGAGTTGGTAGTTACAGGATATCGATATTATTTTTGGGCGTCTGTTGATCGCTTGGGAGGTACCCATTAGCTAGATATTTTATGATTGGTGTTCTTGATCATCCTCGGGTAGGTCCTCTTCTTGGGATGTTGAGTCTACATCGAGGATGTCCATATTTCCTTCTATGGGATGGAGGAAGCGGGACCCTTTCTATTCTAACGTTGGTAGCCTCGGGATCCGTTATCATGGATGCTATGAATGCCAAGGCATCGGCATATACATTATTGATACGATTTAAATGACGGAATGTGATGTTTGGTATCTTCTCAATGTAATGCTTGGCGAGTTGGAGGTATCTCTGCAGGCATGGATCCGAGACTTGATACATTCCATCTATCTGGCGAACAATGAGTTGCGAGTCACTTGTGAGCCGTACTTCGTTGAGCCCAGTGCGATTATTACTCGAAGGTCATGTATGATTTGCCTCGTATTCAATTATATTATTGGTGGCATGGAACTAAAGTCTGTTTGTAAACCATCCTTGGCGGTCGGGGTTGTAAAAACCATTTCGATGCCGAGCCCTCTGAGTTACATGACCCATCACGAAGACTTCCCATCGCCTTTGATTTTACGGCGAAGTAGCTCGGGAGGATCCTCTAGCTCATCTTCCATTCCAGGAATTTCTTCGTCCTCGTCGGTGTCATCAATGGAAAATCGGCTAAGAAATCCGCAACCGCGCCAGGTTTTAATTGCCATTTGGAATTGATATTTTACTCCAAATTATTTGATTTGTGCTCCCCATTTGGAGATTCTTCCTGCTCTGTCGGCATGATCGAGTACAGATTCTACTGGAGCTTTTGTGATAATTGTTACAGTGTGAGCATGAAAATAAGTGCGCAATTTTTGCGTTGCGTAGACCAAAGATAACACTATCTTCTCGATCTTTAAATAGTTCTTCTCTGCCGACGTCAGAGTCTTACTTACGAAATAAATGGGTTGCTCAATTCTCTATCTATGTGAGTTAACACCGTGCGATTGAGGTGTTAGTCGGCGACAAGTAGATGTAAAGGTTTCGCGGGGTCGGGTTTTGAAGGATCGGCAGGGGTTGCCAAATGCTCTTTGATCTTTTGAAAATATTCTTCGAACTCACTACTCCATGCAAAAATTTCACCCTTTTTCAAGGTATTGAAGAAGTCTTTACATTTGTCGGACGATCTAGCTATGAATCTTCCCAGTCGCTGGGCAGCCATTTAGTCTTTGCACGTCTTCGCAGGGGAGGGAATCTCTAGTATATCACGCACCTTTTTGGGGTCTACCTCGATCCCCTATTTGGTAACCAAGTACCCCAAGAACTTTCCTGAGGTTGCTCCAAAGGCGCATTTTGCAGGATTAATTTTCATGTTAAATTTCCTCATTTGTTCGAAGATCTCCCTAAGATCGTTTGCATGGTCTTGTGGAAGCTTGCTCTTGACAAGCATATCATCTACATATAATTCTAAAGTTTTATGTATCCACCCATCAAACATTTTTCTACGCTTCTTTGGTAAGTAGCGCTGCGTTTTTAATCCAAATGGATTTTGGTATAACGAGTATAGACCCAGGGGGGGGGTGAACAGGGGGTGTGGGGGGTGTGGGAGGGTGAAAAAGGCGGTATGCTCTTGGTCCTCTTCGGCGAGGGGGATCTGGGTATATCCCGAGTAACCTTCCATGAGGGATAGTAATCCATACCCATAGGTTGCTTCCATGATCTGATCAATGTTAGGGAGTGGGAAACTGTCTTTTGGACGGGCCTTATTAAGGTCGCTGAAGTCAATGCAGATCCTTACCCCTCCATTTTTCTTAGGTACTATCACCATGTTGGATATCCATATTGGATATTGTACTTCTCGTATCACCCCTGATGCCTCCATTTTCTTTAGTTCCTTTTGGATGGCTTCGTGGTATTCTGGTGCCACTTTTCGCATCTGTTGCCGCATGGGTTTGTGCTTTGGGTTGATCTTCGGGTGGTGGCGCGAGACTTCTGGGTCTATTCCGGCATGTCTTCCATGAGCCATGCGAAGACATCGAGAATATTCTCTCAAGATACTTGTATTAGTTTTCTTCTTCCTCCTGTCGAGGAGAGTTCTATTTTTACCTAGGATTTTGGTGTTCAAATTTATTTATTTCGTCGATTCCGAGGTCGAGAAGTTTGATTTGAGTTCTCCGATGTCAGAGAGGTTATGTATGGGCCCCATAGGCGAGTATGAGGCTGGGACATTGTCCTGTACATGCTCATTGTCTGAGCGCCTTGCCTCATTTTTCATGGTTATGTAGGCATCGATGTCATCCTGGTTCTTGGCATTCTTTGCTCTCATCTTTTTTGCTCTTGAAGAGTTTATTTTGTTTTTGCCGTTCTGAACGTCCATATCGTAGCAGTATTTTGCCTCTGCAAAGACTCCGATGATTTTCGCGACTCCGTCAGCGTAGGGAACCTTAGCCTTTGATGGTAATTCGAAACTACTCCTCTGATCCCGTGTACCCAGGATCGTCCGATAATGGCTGTGTAGGGTGATAGTACATCTACCACACATAAGGTGGTTAAGGTGAGGATTTGTCCCACCCGGATTTCTAACGTCACCTCGCCCTTCGGGCGAGTCGAGGAACCATTAAATCCAAATATGTTGTAGGTAGAGGGTATTAGGCAATCGTCTCTAAGACCCATCTGTTTGAATGTTTCATAAAACAAAATCTCGACGGAACTACCTTCATCGATTAGGATTTTGGGCATTGCCCATGGCAATGTCTTTGGTCTTTCTTCTTCGCCTTCGTTTTCGGGAAGTGTAATGGCCATCGTGACCACTAGTGGGTCGTTGTGGTTTCGTCCTCCATCGGGTGCCTCCGAATTGAGGCGATAGGTAATTTCATCCACTCCTCAATCGGGGCTCTATAGCTATACTGAAAACTTCATCACCTGCGAAGTTTCGTTTGTGAATTCGTCCTGTGATATTTCCTTCAGGTGTGGCGGCTACGATTGTCGAGTGCGATATTATATTGCACCCTAGATACTGCACCTCACGAGGGATTTCCACACGATGTATGGGTGCCTTGCCGGCGGGTGGGATCGTTGGTTGCACGATGTACTCTTGAAGCTTGCCTTCATCGATCATATCTTGAACATTTTCTTCAAGTCCCTACACGAGTCTGTCGTGTGGCTATGGAATTGATGGAACTCGCAGAAGTCAGTTCTATTTTTGGCCCGCTCTGGCTGCTGACCTCTGTTCCATGGATAAGTGATTTTATGTTTTCCATCAATCTTCATGAGGATCTCGGATATGGGAGTGTTCAGCTTCGTAAAGACTGGGTCTACGAACTTTCCTTTCTTTTGTTGGGCCTGGTCTCGCCCTTTCCATCACCTAGTCCGATGTTTATCGAACTGGGTTGACCCATTGTTGGATCGCCCTGCTCCTTGGGCTGGCGCCTGAGGGTTCTGTGGTTCTACCACATTTGCCCCTCTACTAGTTCCTTTCACCAATTTGTCATAAGTATCGTCCTGAAGTTCCTACAGGGCTACATAATCCTCTTGGATTTCTCTTAACTTTCCAAAATTCTTTGGCATGGTTTCATACATGTGGACGAATATAGGGTCTGTTTTTCTAAGACTATTTTTGAAGCCAAAGATTGCGTAGGCTTAAGGGAATTTTCTGATCTCGGAACATAGTTTTCTCCATCATGTTACCAGGGAGCGGAGTGACTCATTAAGTCATCGGGATATCTGGAACAACGCGTCAACTTCTGGTCGGACTCTGTTATTATGAATATATGTTTTTAAGAACAGCTCGGATAGGTGAGCAAATGATTTAACTGAGCCTTTAGGTAGGTTGTTGAACCACATTAGGGCCTCTTCTTTTAGGCTTGATGGAAAAAACTTACACAACACTACATCATAATGATCCCATTGGGTTAGCGTTATGCGATAAGTCCTGAGGTACTCGATCGCATCTCCGGTTCCGGTGAACGGAGTTGTGAACGTCGGTAGGGAGCGTTTCCTTGGAAATGGTAATTTTAATAGATTTTCAGACAAGGGAGATTTTCCAGCTTCTTGCATGACTTCCGCCAACTTCTTGCTCTCTAGCTTTTCTGTGGATTCTTTATACATGGCCTCGAGCCTGCTGAGTCGGGCCTGCAACTGATCATCGTTTCGCCTCATTTAGGCCTTCTTCTTTCTTCCCTGAGCCCTCTCGAGTGAGAAAGAAAGTTCATGGTTGCGATACCTTGATTGCCCCGAGTCCTCGTCCGATTTTTCAGTATATGATACAATCTTAGAACGAGTTGACTTCGAGGTCTACCCTCGCTTAGGGTTAGCGGCTGCGAGGTTTTAGGCTTCGCAGTTGGTTTTGACTTCGTCGATTTTATTGTTGTCTCGCCTGTGCTTGGGATCAACGTCTGATGACTCCTCAGATGGGCTGTCCTCCTGGTTGAGAACGCCCCTGCTTCCCCTGGGAAAGCGATCCGTTGTTTCCTCATTGAGGTGTCAGGGATATTGATTCGTTCGTCGTCCTGTAAGTTTTCAAAAGCGTTTTCCTACTCGAGGATTTCCTCAACGGTAGGGATTGGCACTTTCTCTTTGCTTTACGTTTCAGCCTGTTGTTTCTCCATTATAGCCTCCTGTTACGTTTTCTAATTTCTTCATTCCCTTATTCCGAGCATCTTGTGCTTTCAGGATGGCTGCGATAGTAGCACTGGCATCGCCGAGGTTGGAAGGGTTATCCTTCTTGGCCTCACAGTTCACTGTTTGTCTTGGAAAACGGCCCAACCCTCCTGGCTGGGTTAGGTGGACATCATCATGCTTCTTGAAGGGGTTTCCCTCTCCTTCGGAGCTATAATTGTCGATTAGTCCTTCCGATCTTTTGGTTATCGGGTTGTCCTCTCACAGGATCACATCGTTTAGCATGGTCTCGCTTTGGCTCCATGTCATCTAGTCTCTCATTTGGGCTCCACCATTTTCACCTTGGCTCGTGCGAGCTGATCGTCGCGTCACCATTACCTTCCCTGCAATATATGCAATAATACTTAATTTTTATCTTCTTTCAGAAAAGTGGGACCCTGGATTTGCAGGTCATGTGCAATTACTAAGTCATAGTTCAGACTGGACAGTTTAGTACAGGAAGACTTTGCAGTAAATTTTGTAGACATGTGAAGATGTAAAAATATTCCCTTCTTGCATGAGGTGTTAATGACAAAGAAAATGTGTTTTATCAGTTCTCTTTTTTCGAGGAAAATACCTCCTTCAACACGTTATACCTTTTATTGGGAAAAACCAAATTATGACGATTGAGCATATCTTCTTCTTTTCGACTCTTTCATGGAGGAGATCGTTTGAGTGCCGAAGTATCAAAAACTCCATCTTCACTCCGATCTTCAACTCTCCTGAGCACCTTGAGAAAGATATTGAAAGTTGCTACTAGACGAAAAATCTAAAAGAAAACTAGTGAAAAATCTGTAGTTCTGCTGTTTTGAGGTTCTTCTAGACTTCACAGATCGTGTAGACCATATTTGAGTCCGAGCTCTACTCATACATCTTAACAAAAATCTACTTGGTAGTATGGAAACTACTTCTCTTATGGAGATTATGCAATCAATTTAGAGCTGTTACTAGGGAGGTAGAATAAATCTTCATACTTCCTTGTTTCTAGCGCCAAAATGTAGTTGCATCTTTCTGATGACTAGAACCAAATAGATCTAAAGGCTATAAACTACTAAAACATACAAGATTCAAGATGAACAAGATGTAAAGAGCATGAAAAGTAAAGATTAACACACATATAATGTGGTTCGGCCATGAAGACCTACATCCACGGGAAAGAAGATGTTTTCTTTATTGATTATGAGCTCTTACCCTTGAAAGGGCTACAAATATCACTTAGATTTCTCACTCTCTGTCTATCTAGATCTCTCTCAGAAATTCTCTATAGAAATACCATATAATCATACATAAGTTGTCCATCTCCTTCTACATGGACTGATATTTATAGGAAAATTAGACTCGTGGAGGCTTGGTCGTCCGAGATGGTGGAGCTATCGTACATCGCCTTTGCTGCTTCATATTGGTTTTATATTCTCCCTCATGATGGATTGCTTGGTTCTCCTTCCGAGTTGTCTCGCTCTCCTCCATATCGTGTATCCCCTCTTTGGAGAACCTCGTGCTCTATCACTTCTAGGTTGCAATATAGATCGTCCGAGTCTTCTGTCGCGATATGGATCTGCCCACATCTTTCCCTTATCCTTCATTAATTGCGGTCCTTCTTTTTAGACTTGACCGTCTGAGCGGATTAGACTACTCCTTACACGCGTCATTCATGTGACGTTGTAGCATAGGCGTCTTGGTTCAGACAAACTCACCTTTTTAGAGGATGATTCGATGCTCCTATCTTATCATCTTATCATGGGTTCATCCCTTAGGATGTTGACACGTGGCCGCTGGGTATTTTACCCTCACAGGTCATCCAAATATTCAATTAAGAACCAGACCAACACACCATGATTTTCCTTTCGATTATGAAACAAGTTCATACATCTACTTTCTTAAACCAATGTGATAATACATATATAGTTTCTTATGATGAAATCACGCCTATATAATGCACATAATCAAGTAACTAAATTCATAGACTATGTCAATGTCGCAATTACAAAGTTTAAAAGATAAACGTTATACTTCAAAATATAATTCCTTGACACTTTGGTCATACTAATATGACCAAGTCTAATACTAGAGTTTCATATGTATATATATACCTTCACATGTTATGTTTTCAATCTAAAACAACTTGAAAGATAGGTTAGGAATGAAAATAAGATCATGTCAATATTACTAACCTAAAGAGGAAGGATGATGTCGTCGTTGCAATCGTTACTTCTTCGCATTCTTTAGGTATACAGAGTAATACTTGTACGTCTCAACATTCCTAGACTTTATAGTCTAACCTAAACGAAGTTGACTCTAGTAATCAATCAAGCGACTCTAGATGAGTTTTGATACAAAAATATGACAACCAAACTTGATATACCAACGCTTGGTTAGCTCAACCGAGCTATGCTCTAACATAGGGTGTGTAAAGGACGCCAGCTAAGTGTTATAGTAGTTGAGACTGAGACTATATGACGTCATCCTACATACGTTTGCTAGACTTTGTCTATTATAAGTTAGGTATGTCATATTTTAGGTTTGCTAGACTTTGTCTATTGCAATCGATTTCTAGTCTCACCTTGATCTTTGATCAGAAAGGAAATCACATAATTGAGACCGATCTATGCGCTAACAATCTTCAATATAGACTTTAAACCAAGACTTTTTACATATAGGCTTACATCAATCAATATTCATTATGTCTAGTCCAGATTGAACACCAAACTATATTAAGACGCTACAGACTCTAACCCACTATCAATATTTCAGACTGGAATTTAGTTGCGACTGAATTAAACCCTCACATCAATTCACTTATGGTCGCGCTCTTTACGCCTCTTGAATCCCAGCAGGACTCCAGACAATTGTTTCCATTAGCTGACTTCCTTTACATCTTAAGAGTTAATTCAACTCAATTGAAGACTTTAAACCAATATGCCTCCCATAGATAAGCGTATATGTGATTTCCTTTCTGATCAAATATCAAGGTGAGACTGGAAATCAATTGCAATAGACAAAGTCTAGCAAACCTCAAAATCCGGACTTATGACTGCCGAAGAGAATCCTAGATTATTATTCACCTCACAAGTACAAAGATTGTGGAATCAAAGATTTCTGAGATGAAGAGAGATTTGTGATTTCTATTTATCTTGTTTGATTGAGAAATAGCTTAACAATCGAAACAAGAACAGGGCACACAAACTTTCAAAGATAAGGATAGTTTGGATCTGGCTTCACGAATCCCAAGGTGAAGTATTTTTAGTCTCTAAAACCTAAAAGGGTTTATGGAGAGGACGACTCTAGTTTGAAACTAAGACACACAAGAATAGTTAAAGGGATTCAAATATCCGAGTTTCTAAAGTTCTCCATTATATAGACTTTCAAAGAATAGGTTGCTTTAGGTTTAAGCTAAGATATCTTTGGAACCAAGAAATCAAAATCCACCGTTAGATGAATCTTTGAAATTTGATTAAAATAACAAGGTATACACTCTGGTTAGGATGAACCGTAACCGAACCATGTACAAAGAAAACATTCATGAATGATTAACCGAAACTAGCCAATTGAACTATATGCTTATTCATAAGCACTTAAAACTTTTAATCTTGAGTCACAATCATGTGATCAAATATGTATATAGTGTCTTTATAGATTTATTCAAATGCTAATTATCTCGCAACAATAATTTTATGTGCATCTGAAAATATTCGATATGGTAAGTAGGTATATCAGGTACATATAATAAACCTCGTTCGTGACCAGTTTTTTCATAGTACGTGTACCGGGTATGTATACCCTTTTATGGTTTGCATATCGAGTATGGATACCACGCCAGTTTCAAAACCAACAATTTCCAAACGCATACTAGGTATGCGTACCATTCAGGGTTCACGAGTTCACAAACTTTTAGTGGTATGGATACCTAGTATGTGTACAAAAAAGTCGTTGCCGAACTATAGGTGCGCCGGTACGTGTACTGGGTACATGTACTACGGCTCCGTACCTATAACAGTTCTCCCAGTTTGTGAAATTGGTATACATACTTTCTTCTGTCTATATTTACAGTAGTTTTATATTTCAGTCTAAATCAACTCAAACGTTCCCAAATAACATAAACGACACATATCACTATTCCACGCTATTTTCGAATGATAACCTCGAATACGATTTTGATTATGAAAAATAAATTGTTCTTAACTGAAATTCATCAAGTATGAACAAATGTTCAAAAGCTTAGTCACTATATTTAGAGAACGATAAATTCTTGTTATGCATGCAATAGACTAATTAGTCATGCAACATAGTCTCATAGATATGAATAATAATAACTACTTAAGAAATAGGTGGTTTAGTCTTCACTTACCTTTGCTATAGAAGTTCTCCAAAAGCTTCGGTTGATCTTCGACTTCAAACGGTAGAACGCAGTGATGTCCGATTTTCAGCTACACACTTATATCCTAATCTGAGACTTGACTAATTGTAGACTAGAAATCAAGATATAGTTTTGATCAACTAAATTTGGCAACAAATCTTGAAATAGAAACGCTTGCGAGTTCGACCGAGCAATGCTCTAACAATATTCATATCAATAGAACTATAACCACTTTTTCTTTGTTTATATGAATTATTAAATTTTTTGTAACATATCCTAAAATTCCTTAAGCATTTGGCTTTTCTCCAAGAATTTACTGGAAAAGTAAGCAACTTCAAACAACATTTTTCAAGTATCGACACAATAAAACTTTTATAGGAAGAATAGTCAAAAATACTTGGTGGCAGACAATTTTTTTATTTTTTTCCAATAAATGTATCATTCCTTGATTAAATAAGCTCTTGTTAGAATATAACATAAACCAAAAATACAACTTGGACTCCTATAGCCTGCTGGAATGGGTAACACTTCGCATCCCTAAGGCTTAGGATTCAAGTCCTGGTATTTGGTGGTGGTGGTGGTGGTGTGGTGGTTTGATTTTAGGTATTCCAAAAAAAAACAAAAATAAAAATTCCAAAGAGGGTTACTCATGGTTGATATGGAGATTCATCCATCTATAATAGGTTATACAGTAAAACCTCTCCGTAAGAATACTCCATATAGGAATAAACTTCATTTAAGACTAAAAATCTCTTGTTCCGTCTTGGGCCAGTTATATTTAAGAATAAACTCCATATCGGAATAAGTCATAAAAACTTTATGTCTCGTCTTAAAGAACCTACCTCCATATAAAAATAATTGACACTATAATATAAATTATATAGGTTTTGTCATACTTAAAAGTTTAAGATGAAGAGATTCTTGTAACCATTTCCCAACATTATTCCGCTTCAAAGTGGATTCTTTGTTTTTTTGTGCACATTACTATACAAATATTTTTCACTCATAGAATTTCATTGGTCAATTTTAGGTGTCAAAGTTGAGTTTATATTTACCTAGATACATTTTTGTATTTCCAATGTATATACATGTATTTAATTAAGTACACGTGTGAAAGTTTTTTTGTTGGTAAATTCAAAGTATACCTCCATATAGAAATAACCCCCATATAAGAATATTTTTATGTGGTCCCTGAGATATTCTTATACAAAGATTTTACTGTACCACTTCTCAGTAAAGACCTTCAAGAGGTAAAATAACTAGTTCATTAATCCTTATGAAATAGGTTACAACATGAAATACAGTGCCCTAGAATAAATGAGAGTGATGTTTTTAGTTACACCTGATTCTTATCTTCTCAAATATAGGAACCCACTTGAAAAACATGAAGGAGTAGGGACTGCACAAAATATAATAGATCAGTCTTGGAAAATCATCTTAGAATAAACATGATATGCACCAACAAATAATTGATCATCATTCAAACGACAAACAATGTTTCTCTAATCAATATTCAGGAGTTTTAGACCCATTTCTAGCAACATATGTGCAACATTCAACATTGTTTATTAGTTAAGTATATTAGCGATGATTAAAACATTCAACAAAAGCCTCAAAAAATTATCCCACTTACCTTCAATTTTTTACTACAGAAACCAAAAATCTGTGCAAAAATGAAGAAGTTGACTTTTTTTGTATTGCCTAAATAACAAAAATACAATATAAGTGCATAAAAAACATTCAACCTTCCTGTTAAAAAATGATTACAACTTACATGTTCACAATAACAAAATCAATTACAGAGACGGAGAGAAACTAAATCTGGGGTAACTCGGTGATGATGAATTTTTCTCTAGCTCACTGACCTTTTTCGCTAAAAACCTGAAAAACCCAATGTTAATCAAGCAGGACCAACACAACACAGTTCATTTTGTAATTAACGAATACCTTCTAAATCCTTTTCAAAATATCTTTAAAAATTTCTTAAACCTAACTAACTATATAAAATATCATGAATATGAGGTCAACCCATTCATAATTTAAAAGAATTCAAACAATTCAACATACCGAAACATGGGCAGAGTACCCATCACAAATTTGTGTTTACTATCAGAGAGATCAACAAAATTGTAATTTTGGGAAAGAAAAAAAAAAAAAAATTGACAATGAACCAGGTAAAGCTGCGTGGGAGGATTCAAATGGTGGAGTGAAGGAAGATCTATGAAAGTGTTAATAAATTCAGTTGGGGGAAAAATATGGCGTAACGGAAGACAAGGGAAGAACTAGATTTTGGAAGTAGGAGTGGCTTGAAAAAGGTTTACGCATACAAGGGGTGGCTTGTAACAATTTTAGCTGGATTTGCATTATTATTATTATTATTTATTTTTTTTTTATTTTTTTTTGAAGGTAGAAAATAAATTAGATTAAAGGTGAGTTACAATGTTGACAATTCTCGAAAACTTGGTTATTTTTATCATATAAGAAGATGCTATGAAGGAAATCTGGGCATATGTTATCCCAATTTTTTGTTTGTGCATTTGTAGGATTTCTCTTTTGATGTTCTACCGCCTCATTCGCCACCTTTTTCGCCACTTGGTTTGCTTCTTTGTAGACATGTGTGATTGTTGCGTTAGGAATATTTTAGATTAGACTGTTGATTTCCAATAGCATATCTCTCAGATACCAAGGGAATTTGTTTTGTTTGTTTTGTAACAGTTGTATTAGTGCTTTTGAGTCAGCTTCAAACCAAACATTTGGCCGTAACTGTTGAGTTGCTAGTCTTGCCGCCATTAGTAGTCCCCAAGTTTATGTTGTGATTGCTGATGTGATACCCAGTGGTGATGCTATTATCATAAGTATTTTCCCCGTGTCATCTCTGCATATGCATCCTTCTCCTGCTGGTCCTGGGTTTCCTTTTTCCGCCCCGTCAGTATTGGTTTTAATCCAGGTTGGTGGTGGTGGTTTCCAAACTATCCATATGGTCGTTGCTCTGTATGTTGTAGTCGTCTGTTGTTGTGATGAGTCGTCATTTGGATAGAGTGGGATGAGGTGGCTCTGTGCCCATTTGTATTCCTCAAACATTGTCAAGATTA
Organism: Papaver armeniacum; assembly: GCA_023531295.1. Classification (NCBI taxonomy): domain Eukaryota; kingdom Viridiplantae; phylum Streptophyta; class Magnoliopsida; order Ranunculales; family Papaveraceae; genus Papaver; species Papaver armeniacum. The sequence goes on from JAJJWW010011479.1 coordinate 12,142, forward strand.
TACTCATTATTTTTTCCGGTGTTTTCCTCTTGTTCTTGTAGACTTGCTCGCTTCTGGCCAGCTATAAATGCCATATTGTGAAGGCGTATAGCATTGCCATGTTTGTTGGGAGCTTGTTGTCCAAGATTTCCTTCATATTTGTCGGTGTTTTGAATGTTCCTGTTGATGTAGCTGTCGATGTTCCCGCATCCATTTGTATAACTTGCTTCTGATAGTTGTTCGTTGGGTTTAGGCTTCAAGCTAAATGAGTGAATATGAGATTCCAAACCTGTTTAGCTTTTGGACATTCAAAACATATATGATGTGTTGATTCTGTGTGTGTGTGTGTGTGTGTGTGTGTGTTACATTTGGTACATGTAGTATTTGGGATGAGGTGGATGTGATGAAGTTTATCAAAGGTAGATAATCCTTCTAATATGACTTTCCATAAGAAAAGTATGAATTTGGGTGGACATTTCTGGTTCCAAAGGGTTTGTCCATATTGTTGAATTGGGGTGGGTTGGGTGAATTTTTATGGGTAGGTATTGAGGGGGTGTTGGTGGTTTGCTGAGTGGTGGGTTTTATGAGTGCATTCTAGCTAGTTTTAACTGGGTAGTTTATACATTTAGAGAAAGGCCAGATGAGCTGATCAAGTTTTGGTTCTTTTGGGAGATGGATATTAGTTATGCACTGGGCTGTGTTGGAGTTGAAGGTGTTGAAAATGAGTTCATGGTTCTATTTATTTGATTGAGGGTTTAGGAGGGTTGCCACTAGTGTGTTGATAGGAAGGTTTGTATTGGGGGTAGCATTATGGTGTGGAATCCATTTGTCTGTTATGAGGGTATTTTGACCATTTCCTATTTTGGTGAAGCAATGTTCCTACAAAACTAAAACCAAGTTAGTCAAATTTCTCCAGTATGGGCTGGCTGCCTGTTTTTGGAGTTCATCTTTTACATGCGCTAGGATTGGATGATAATATAGATATTTCTCCTTACACATAATATTCCACACCGTTTGTTCGTTTGTATGGAGTTTCCAAACTCTTTTTAGCAGTAGTACTTGATTATGTTCTTTACTTTTCCTGATTCCAACTCCTCTCTCCGCGCTTGGATTTGCAAGTTTGTCCCATCCAATGTGATGAAATTTGCGTTGTTGATGATCATGTCCTTAAAAGAAATTCCTGGTGATTTTGTCGAGCTTCTGATGTACATGCTCTGGCAACATTTGTATTTGCATAATGCGATTTGCTGTCGGTGTGAGTGACGTGTTTATGAGAACAAGTCTGACTGCTTGGTTCACACATTTCATAATCCAAACCTGTGCTTTGTGTTCCGTTATTTTAAGAATATTTGCAAACACATGAGATGGGTTTCTCCCTTTTTTAAAATGGACTCCAAGATACACCGGCAGTTCTGAGGTGGTGTTGTAAGAAAAAGTTGATTGTAGCAATTGCAATGTATTCGGGAATAGTTTCGGATGGTGAATGATGATAGATTTCTCCCTGTTGATGTGTTAGCCTGCTGAATATGAATACGCCTCTAAGATTTCTTTTATGGTATTACAAGTTGACGGGTTGGCTGTGCATGTCACTAGCAAATCATCAGCATACATGAGGTGCAGTATTGGTGATGTTGCTCTTGAAATTTTTAGGCCTTTTAATTTCCCTTGTATTTCCAAATGTCCCAGATTGCTAGAAAGTACTTTAGCGCAAATGATGAAGATGTAAGGGGAGAGTGGATCTCCTTGACGGAGGCCACGGTTGGGGGTAATTTGACCATGTTGCATTCCATTTATGTTTACTGAATACGAGACTGTTGTTATGAAAGTCATGATGTAATCAATAAAAGGTGTCGGAAAGCCCATTTTTGTAAACGCCAATATGATGAATTCCTAATCCGAACTATCGTAAGATTTTTTATGTCCAGTTTCATGGGAATCTTCGAGTGTTTGGTTGGGGGTGATGAGCGGAAGTGGTGAAAGAGCTTAGCTGCCATGGAAATATTGTCATGGATGGATCGATTTGGCACAAACGCGCTTTGGAAGGGGATTATGATGAATAGGAGGATGGGCCTGAGTCTGGTAACCAGTATTTTTGCAATCACTTTGTAAGTTACATTACAAATCCCAATAGGTCGGAATTGTGAAGGGGTGGTGGGGTTTTGGGTTTCGGGGATGAGAGTGATGTTTGTATGGTTGATGGTATGTTGAATATGATTGTGGTTAAAAAAATATTCCACCATTTCAAAAATTTGGTTTCTAGTGGTTTCCGATAGAGTTTTATAGAACTTACTTGTGAACCCATCCGTGCCTGGTGCCTTATCCGAACCAATAGATTCCATTGCTGATTTAATCTCCTCACGTGTTATTTTCTTAAGTAGCATGTTGCATTGGTTGTTTGAAATTCTTGTTTGAATGCAATCAAACAACCGCATGTCTATTTTTGTTTGAGGTGCTCTGTATTCTGAGTCAAAAAAGTGAAGAATTAAATCAATTACATCCTTAGCCTTGCGAAGTTGAAGATGGTGTATGTGATTGATTCTTTTGTGGATGGTAGCCTGTGTATGAAAGTAAGTTGTGTTGAGGTCTCCTTGTTGTAGCCATTGCATTCTAGATCTTTGTTTCCAGTACACCTCTAGAGCATATGCCAAAACTAGATGTGTGTTTCTCACATCTTGTTCTTTCTGTAGCCAAAGGCTTAGAACATGTCCGGATGAAGTTGCACATTTGTGTTGTGCATGTTCGATGCTTTGTTCCGCAGCTTTGATCATCGTTGGAAAATGCCAAAAGTTGCTTTACTCCATTTTTGTAGTTCCCTTGTCGTAAGTGTAAGCTTGTTGATCAGGTTTTCCGGAGGGACTGGGTGTTGGGTTTGAGTCCAAGCTTCAGTTACTACATCTTTGAAATGAGGGTGGAAAAACCACAGGTTCTCTAGTTTGAAAGTCTTTGTCTTTGGTCTTTCCAGAGATATTGGGATGAGGAGGATTGGTGTATGATCCGAGGCGATCCTTGGTAGGTGTTTGATTAATGCATGAGGTTGTATATCTAGCCATTCTTGATTGCAGACACCTCTTTCTAACCTTTCCAATATGAAGTCCGACCTAGTTACCTATTTGACCAGGTATATGGATCTCCTTCAAAGCCCAGGTCGATGCGGCCATATTATCGTTGATGAATTTGGAGAAGCTTTGTGTTTGGGAAAACGTGACTGGGTTACCTCATTTTTTACCTCTTGTGCTAAGATTTCATTAAAATCTCCTATCAATAGCCAAGGTTGCTGGTGTGTTTTCACGATGTTATTGAATTCCATCCAGAAAACTTTTCGAGCCGGTTGGTGCGGCGGTCCGTAAACTCCGGTGAAGTACCAAGGTGAGCTAGAGGTAGAAGGCATAATATAGGCATGAACAACATTTTGATTTGCTACTATAATTTGGACCTTAATGTGTGTGTTCCATATTAAAGATAAACCACCTTGTCGGACATTACAGGGAACTACAAAGCAATCATCAAAACCCAAAATATGTTGTAAACGTACAGTGCTAACACTAGAAGTTAAAGTTTCAGACAAGAAAAGTAAAGAAGGTTTGAAGAAGCGTGTATGCTCACGCAACTTTTGAACTGTCAAGGGGTTGTTAGTACCTTGACAGTTCCAAGCTAAACAATTCATAAGATTGGCGAGTGTTGGTCATCACCAACAACTCGCTTTCCTTTGCCTAAGTATTATGCAACTTCATCAATCCCATCTTCAAGAGAAAAATGGCAAGCTGTTTTGATTGTTTTGGGTGACTAAGCCCCATTAACTATTTAAAAAAAAATTCAAAGTTTGGGGGTGGCTGATGTCAGCCCAAATCTGGCTGTAGATCCGCCACTGACGGAAGATCAATTAATGGAAAACAAGGTAGCTATTAAATTTGACGTTATTCTGAAAAATATATGTATGTAATGCCTGGAGAGGATGAACCACGGTCGTTGGATGATGGCATAGGATAAGGTTGCATTCTGAGCCACGATTTATCCCCTTCAGTTTCCTGAATTTTGAGAGAACTATGCGCCGTCGAATGGAAAGAAAACCCTATTCATATCCATCGGATTGGGCGAAACACATTTTTTTTGTTTCTTGTAAGGTATATATCTATCATAAAAAAACAGAATGGGTTTTTGAACCTTGGACGGTCGGATAACATTTTGAGAGACAAACGCTGCATCAGACCATCCCAATCTCATCCCAGCAAAAGACATTCGACGATCGTGGTTTTTGTACCTCTTCCATTATGAACCAAAATTTATTTTCCTTTAATTAATTGATCACATAATAACTCAAAATATTAATTGATATATTGAATGTAAAAAAAAAAGGTTTATGTATAAAATATTATAATAAAATCATATATATGCATTAGTTCGATGAGAAGTGATGTACATGTATACGCAATTACTTGAATAATCTGGTTATTGGATTTTGGTTCATGTGTGTGGCTAATTTTATTATGTTTGCATGGACATTATTTCTTGAAACAAAATAGAAAATTTTCTCGGAATTGAACGACTAAAAGTCTAGAAAAAAAATTTACATCAATCAATAGATCAGATTAAAGCAGTGTCATTACGACACGAGTTATATCTAGATTAGGTTTGTGACCTCCTTCAATTATGGATATATGTATTGATAATCCTTATAATTAGTTCCTCACCAATTAAAAAAAAATGTGCCAACAAAAAGAAGGCACAATTGGGGGAAACCTCCACAAATTGGGGGATACTCCAAAAAAAAAAAAAAAAAAAAAAAAAAAAAAAAGAAATTATGAAGTAATTGGAGTACCCCTTATACAAGTGTGTTTGAGGGATACTTCAAATAATATATTTTGATTACATGAAAAAGAAGAAGGATTTTGGAAGATTTAAGTGATATTAAAAGGTGCTTAAAATGATTTTAATGACTCCTAATTGCAACTTTTTTTAGAAAATCAAACTTTTATTTATGAAAAACCCCAAACCAAATCCCAATTCAAACACCAAGTCAATAAAATTATGCATTTACAGAGCCATTGTCGGTATTGTATTAATCTGAAAATACAGTACCGAAAGTACTATCGGTATTGAATTCATCCGACAAAACAATACCTAAAGTACTCTCGGTATTGTATTCATCCGACAAGCAATACCGAAAGTTAACCTGCTACTGAAATTCAAATTCGATTTTTTTAATTAAATACAATTTAGACATTTTTTTATAACCTAGATGGTTTTGATTCAAATCATTTTGATTATCATAATTTGCGTAGCTACTCAAAATGATTTTTTCGTAACCTAAATAAAAAATCATTCATCATGATTTTGTGTGATTTTTTGATGGTGAAGAAAAGTGAAGTCGGGATACTAAAAAAAAAATAGGTTTTCATTTTTCACTTTAATTTTTATTAGGGTAAGGATAATATGGTTATTTAACACCTAAAAAAAGGACCGCTTAACCAAAATACAAGCCCATTTAACTTTGAGTATCCCCCAATTTGTGGAGGTATCCCCCAATTGCGCCTTCAACAAAAAATCCTTACCACTTAAATGCTACAACTATATAAACTTATATTTTATTCAAAAAAATAAAAAATTGGCTCATATTTTTTTTAGAACGAATTACCCACCTTCATCAACCTACAAAGAACACATAATATTACGGTTACAACATGTAAAACCCTTATATCTGCCTTGAAATAAATCAATTGTCCTTCGTCAACATGCAAAAAAACAAAGAACAAAGAATATTATGCTAAAAAACAAAAATTCAATTTCATTTGACTCATTATGTTTTTCTTGGAAATAATCGAAAAATAAAAATAAATATATACAATTGAGATTTATCCTAATAATGAATCACCAAAACTTTTCACTTCAATCATAACGTAATTTTAATTTTAGAGGAAAAAGAAATGTTATTTTAAAGCTTATAATTGGCCTATAAGACATGTAGGCTCGAAAGTTAGCGTTGTTTGCAACCTTGCAAGTGGGACAACAATCTAGCTCGGAATAACATTCCTTTATCAAAGCTGACACTAAATCCTTAATCTTTTCATAAGCCTCCCTGGATTTTAGGGTGATTTCCTTTTTCCTCTGCATTTGCTAAATTTATTTATTTTTATCTTCTTGATCCTGATTGTCTTTTCCTCCATAACAACACGATTGAGCATCGCCATCTAAACCTTCAATTACTGACCTATCACTGTCACCAAGTCTTTATTTATTATCATGATTCACCTCCAGTTTCTCAATTCCTGATTTGGTGTCGGAAATATTGAATATGAAAAACGTGCATAGTGGTGTTATTTTTCATCCAGAAATAGTTGCAAATATCGATGGAATCTTAGCACAATATTCTGAGAAGTTTCAGCGTAATATTTTGAATACAACATAACACTATCACAGGCCACCAATCTTTGGGGATCAACTAAAGATTGTAAGTGTAATCTTTAAAACAATGTACTTGGCGTTTTAATCAGGAATTATTATTTTAATCAATTACAAATGTTACCGAATTTATAATTATATAGGTTACAAATTTCTAAACAAGTTCTCGTTGGTGAAAATAAATCTTATCATAGTTTGTAATATTTACTTAAGTCTTTACGATAATTTTTTTTCCGTCTCATGTCGTGACGTTACGGCACGGGTTATTTCTCGTATATATAAATATGGGTAGGAAAGCATAAATTTAGACTTAGTCTTATGGGCTAGATTGGAGGTGCTAGATTAGCACTTAAGTGTTGCAATTCAAAAAAAATGTGTGGCAAAAAAGTTAACACTAGTTCTCTCTCCTACCAGTTGCTAGAATGTGAACTAGCATGCTAGATAGTTACGCTGAATGATTCAACGCTTGAAAAACCACCTTTTGAATGGTTCAACGCTGAGAGATTTATTTTTGATATGATGGCTGAGATTTAAAGCGCTAAACCATTCAGCGCTGGGCGCACGTGGACTGCTAATCTAGCTGTTAGATTAGAACTCCCATAAGACTTATGAGGTAGTCCTGACTGCTAATCTAGCTGCTAGACTAGCACCCTATAAGACTAAGGCCGTGTTTGGCATATTTGACAACATAAAACTTAACTGGGTTAGAGTTTTTTCTTACTTAATTAGAATTATCATAAAACAGTTTAGTAAAGATGTTGTTTGTTTTTCAATCAAATCTCTTTATGGGTGTATGTTATATTTTGTTTGTCTAATAATTAATTTTACTATAAAACGGTTGATTTACCTATTATTAATTTTATTATAAAATAAGTTTGTAAAGAGAAAATATAGAAAAATTCAAAAATAAATGTGAAAATGGGTCAAGTGAAAAAAATTAGGATAATTACCAATTTTAAAGGCAAAATAACTGACTATTCCAAGTTAGGATTTTGGTATCCTAGATATTTGAGGGAATAGTGAAACCTTGCTTTTTTAGCCTATTAAAACTAAGGAGGGTTATGCTATCCCTATCCAAACTTAGAATAAAAAGAAGACAAACATGTTTTGACGGTTATTTTGGTGATAACCCAACCCAGGATGATATATCAAAGGTGCCAAACGCGACCTAAGTCTTAACAGGACATGACATTGAATTTGAAAGCACATAACTGTTGCAATAACTGCCGGTAATGCCAGTAATATTGCAAAACTCCATACAGCAGTAAAAATATAATAACAAGGTACGAATCCGAGACACCACAACAATCACCGAAATGAAGTTAGCACATCTTATGGGAAAGAGAAAAATCAACCATCACTCAGCAGAACAAATAAAAATCTGAAAAACCTGGAGTTTTAGGGAACCGTATATACAACAGGACTTCACATTATAGTACAGGCACCAGCCGCACTACCAAGTGCCATTACACCAACCATAAGTCTTATAACGTCAACTGCTTTTCCGGCACGGCTATCTTTATTGGTTTCAATTTTTATCGTTTCATTTTCCGTTTCCGTTTCCACTTCCATTTCCATTTTTTCCCTTTTAGCTTTTTCCTGTTGGTACAACTTTTGAGCCTACAAAATACAATTTCATAGCCTTAGTAGTTGAAATGTTCTTTATAAATAAAAGAGAAAAAAAAAACTACTAATTCAATTATAAGATTGTGAATCATTACGGAGAAATGTTTTTTTTTTTTTTTTTGCTTTTTCTTTTTACCTTTTCAAGTTTTTTCCTAAGCATCTCCTCGTCATTCTCCCCCCACAATACCATCTCACTTCCAGAGCCCCCTTTTGGGTAATCAAATTGTACCCGTTGAGCCCAATTATTCGTAGACGTTTGGGCCGCCTCATACCCTCTTTGACATCCAAGTTGTTCCTGTTGGGCCTCATTGTTGATACGTTGTTGGTTTTCCTCCTTGAAAAGAGCTTCCCTCTGCATCCGGAAAAATACAATGTCAGGTGGAATGTAGCTAAATTTCGAGTTCCATACTAACTTCTAGTAATCGGAAACGTACCTTCATCATTTCAAAAATATCACCTGTATATGATTGTTGGTTTTCGGATTTGACCATGTCTACGAGTGACATCAATTCTCGAACCTGCTCTTTACGCTGGGTTTCATCTTTAGTCTTATTATCAAAAAGAACTACTCTGTTTTTCAAAAGCCTGAGTACTCTCTGTTGGAGAATACAAGAAGTTAAAAATATATGTTATTAACTTATTGACCCATCAATCAACTACACAATTATCAACTTGTTTAAGAAATAACGCTAAATACAAATGTGCAGAAAAACCTGTAAAGCAGTGGGACACGTAGATAAGTATTCAGGGAAGGTCGTTTCTAGTTCATCACCACCAGTAAAGACAATAATCATGTAATTAGTGATCTCCTCGCCGAAAATATCCCTTAAGGTTTTAATAGCATCTTCTTCTTCGGTCGAAAACCGAGTTTTAATAGAACAAACCAAAATGAATCCGTCGATCCCACCCTTCGCAAGATTAATAGATTTGACCATCTCATATGTATAATATTCGTGTCCTCTTGACGGATCGAATAACCCTGAAAAAATGACTTGTCACCACAAGACTTTCTTCTAGGTACTTAATAAAGATATTCAACTCTGTTGTAAAAACATTGGAAGGGAAAACAAATTCAATATGCATACCTGGTGTGTCAATGACATTAACAACCTGGCCATCATCCAGCCTAGTTGTACCTAGTTTGCAGGTGGTAGTGACACCAGAAGCAGAAATCCTAGAAAGGAATTCCGTCTTTCCAAGGATGCTATTACCAAGAGCACTTTTTCCGTTCCCAACTCTTCCAAACAGAACTAAGGTTTTTGCTTCTCTAGATGTGGCAACGGGGACTATCCGATCAACTATGGGGAAATTGGCAGCTTCCATCCTGGGCTTTGTCCGGTCTTCTGTAAGGAAATTGACACCTTCCATCCTGAGCGCTATCCAATCTTGTTTAATGAAACTGGCACCTTCTATATATCCTCCTAGCAGAGATCAAATTCTTATTAGTGAACTATAACGTATCTGTAATAAATTAATCGACATACTTTAGAAACACATCTAATTAATTAAAAATTAATGGATGAAACGATAATATCCTTACTTGGCTGAATGAAACCCTGAAAAGAAAATGAATTAACTTAGATAGCAACTGTTAATGGCTTTAGATAAAAAAAAAGTGTCGATGGCTTTAGCAGAATTTAAACGGTTTGAGTAGTCTCATATATATATATATGCATCTACATAATTTTGGAGAATGTATAGGAATAACTTTTTTAGCTACATTAACATCATCTATGATTATTTCTTTAATTATTTAATCCAAATAGAGGGTGAACGGCCTTTGGTTGGATTTGGCCTCGCTTTATTGCATTCCGGAGCGGTAACATCATCTCAAAAAAGAAAAAAAAAAATTAAAAGAAGAACGCTTCAATGTCTTTTTTTTAATAGGGGAAAGCTTTTGCTCGATTATTCGCTAATTGAAATCGAAATTACATAAATAAGTCAAGTGCATTAGGAATCAAAATATAATTAAAGCAACGTGCATATCATAATATTTTTTAGATCGATCAAGAAAGTAGATGATCAGAAAGAGGATATAAAAAGATTATACCTAATCTAATAGGGGAAGTCTGCAAGAAATATCCTCTTGGACCATGTAATAACTTGGTTAATTATGAATATTGTTAAATATGTCGGGTATATTTTTGGGATCCTTTCATATTCTCTCTTCTTTGATGGACGGTCGAGATTGAATGTTAATTCTAAATCCTATGAACATTGGTCCTCCTACTAGTACAAATTTGGGCTTTAGACACGCCACTTATAATTTTCCTAGTCACGCTTTTGGTTTTTGGCGTGTCTATAGGGTAGAAATCTACCATGTAGCCACGCCATGTTTTATTGGCGTGTCCATTGGGGTGCTTTCAGCCATGCCAGGGTTATTGGCGTGTCCAAATATTACCATTTAGTCACATTAACTTTCAGGTTTTTGATGGCCGTGTTTATAGACCACTCTATGTCCACGTTAAGAAATTGTGGTGTGTCCAAAAAAAATAATGACGCCACTTTAAGCGTGGTTAAAAAGTTAGTTTTGTTGGACATGTTAGTACGCATGTCCAAAGGTAAGTTTTGTAGACTCGCCATTTTATTTGCGTGGCTAAAAATTTGCTTGATTAGACACGCCAGGATGCGTTTCCAAAGGGTAAGTTTTATAGACACACCACTTTTTATGCGTGGCTAAAAAGTTTGTTTTATTGGACACGCTAAAATGCGTGTCCATAGTGTAAGTTATATGGACACGCCAGTTCGAGTTACATCGTACATGGGAAGTAACCTGGGCTCATGCCCCCTAGTCCACAAGATAATTTTGGGTTGGTCCACGGACTTATTTATATATTGCCATGTTATGATTGACGAACTTATGGTTGATGGTCTAAACCAGGCTCGACCCCTTGGAAAAACTTATTGGTTAACAATGATAGTCAACAAGTTTATTTTACAATTTAGCCCAAGTAAATTGTTTTTAGGTTTGTCTCCGGGAACGCCAGTAGAAAAAAACATGATATTGTATGTTGAATCAGTCTATTCTTCTTCTTTTTCATGAACATCTAAGATGAAGTGAAGCATACAAGTCTATTCTTCTTCTTTTTCATGAACATCTAAGCTGAAGTGAAGCATACAAATGTGCATCTTTATAAAAACTTGCATTAAAAAGAAGAGAGCATAGCAATATTTAAACTATTGATTCAAAATAAATTTTAAATTTTATTAATAGATGAGGTTTCTTACAAGGTATAATCCCACTTAAACATAAGAAATTTAAAAAATAAATAAAAATTGATCCTAAACATGAATTTCCAATGGTGAAAAAGTATCCAAAACTAAGTATAACTCAATGTTTACAAAATACAAACATGTACATCAGAGTGCCATCCCAAGACCCGTAAAACATCAGAACATGTACTTCTCAAGATTTTCCAGGTGTTTATCAGTATAGACATATTCGGACCTTTGAATCAATAATTAAAGAGGGCCAGCAATGCCTGAAAGCACAACCCAAACCAAGTAAAAAAGAAAACTGCACACAAATATTCTCAAAACATAAGAATAAGATTAAAAAAAAGCATACAAAATGCTTTTTGTTGCAGAATGATTCCCGTCAATTTCACTCCTCAAATAATAAGATCACAAAACAAAATTCATATAATGGAAACAAAACCATCATCAAATCCGTAATGAGTATAGTGTTCGGAAGAAGAATCTGTCTTTCATAATCAAACTTAGAAACAATATTCAACTTTAGTAACAACAGATTCCTGAAGAAAAAAAAAAAACAAAGGCAAAACCGCGAAGGTGCTGCTGGGATCCAAATATCATGTATGACAAGATACTAGGTTAGTCAAAATTTCAATGCATGGAAGGAAAGCAACGGCCACATATTTAAGTACAAAGAAGAACTATTGATCTCGATCACCGGAATACGTTATGGAGAAAGAATGTAAAGTAAAAGAATGCAATATATAATAATACCCTAAGATGTTTGGCAACATCTCTAGCAGAGAATCCAGAAACGTCAATCCAAGTTTTACACATCACAAGTTGACAACATAAATACAAGATGAAACAACGCACAAAAGTTTGTACTGTATCACCTGCATAAAAAAGTTTGTACTGTATGACATCCCATGTATCATTGACCTGTATCATGAAAACTCCTTAATATCATGATATTTCCTTGATCCCATGAAAAATAATATAAAATTAGGGAAACCCGTGGGACCGGGCTCCTTGGTTGGCCGGTCATGCCCTAGCTGGCCCCACACGCCCTATTTTATTGTCATTATATTTTTCATGTTTCCTTAATCCCATGATGTTCCTTGATTTCATGATGTTTCCTTCAAATTATGAAATTCCTTCAAACTATGGGAAAATACACAAAAAATACATAAAATTAAGGAAACTTGTGGGACCGGGCCCAAGATGGCCGGTTATTCCCTAGCCGGTCCCACAAAGTCCTTATTTTATTATTATTTTTATATTTCCTTGATTTCATGATATTTCCTTCAAATTATGAAAATTCTTTCAAAATTATGAAAATCCCTTCAAATCATGAAATAATACATAAAATAAGGGAAAACTCACGGGACCAAGCCCTAGCCGGCCAACCATGCTTAAGCCGGTCCCACACGCGCTTATTCTATTATTAATAATATTTTTGTTTCCTTCATCTCATGGAAACTCTTTGATTTCAACAAAACTCCTTGGTTTCAACAAACTCTTTGGTTTTATTATATTTCCCTAAACTCATGAATATATTATAAAAAAATTAGGGAAAACATCGTGGGACCGGGCTCCTTGGCCGGCCGACCATGCCTTGGCCATAGCCGGTCCCACACTTCATGATTCCCTTATTTTCTATTATTTCCTTCATCTTATGAAGGTTTTGACGGTTTCAGCAAAAACCCTGATTTCTTCATATTTTCTCAAAATGTTGCTCAAACGCACACCAGAAAATATCAAAATTCTCAGAATTGAGATACGGGCACTTTGGTAATGTGAGCATGTTACCTTGACCGACCAAGGTTGGCTCTTTGGCTTGCAAGAATCCGGTCCCACGTATTCTCATGATTTGACCTAATTTGCACAATTGCACGTTTTAGGTCCAAAACTCTTCCAAACAACTTGGAACTTCATGGAACGATCATCATTGGATCCCGTGAACACCCAAGGCCGGTTTCATGACCCCTTGGTCGGTCCCTCACATCTTCATTATTAATTAGGTTTTATTACCTAAGGTTCAGACGAGCATTATTTTAATAAATGGTTAAACCAGCATTTAATCATCCTTTCATCAAATCAACTGGTCTTCAGGAGACTTTGATATTGGCTCACGTGAGCATCTAGGCGCTACATGGTCGACCCATGATCCCATATAGCCGGTCTCTCTTTCATTCCGTGGTTAATTTTCAATAAACAATCAGTAAATTCATCAATTGATCAAATTAGGGTTTTGAGTCCAAGGTTCATAATTCCAGATTCAAACGCTAATAATTTTACGTCGATCCCATGATCAACATTTTATTTATCATACTCGGTTCAATTTCCATTATCTTATTTGGTCATGCTACCAATAATTCATCGAATGAGCAACATTTGCTCAGATGAGCAATATTTGCTCAAACCAAGGAATACTGGTTCAACTATCAATATTCAACAATTCATCAAATGAGCAATATTTGATCATGTTAGCTTATCACGTATTATCTCTCTGTCTCAACAGACATGCTCAATTCATGAGTCTCAGAACATTTCCAAATCACGTTCGACTCAACAAGACAAGGACTCATCGTCCCATGAAGTCATGAAGTCAGCAACTGACTAACTAAATACACGTCTTCCTTGCAGACTCCACAATCACACGAGACATCAATCATGTTACATGGGGGAATATTAACTAGGGTTTTGGTCTGGCGGTCTACGACACGTGTGTTCATACACACGATGAGAATGTGAGCAAGTCGTGCAATCAGTTGAAGGAGTTAACAAAGTAGTGGATGGAAAATCAACCAAGTCTATGCACGTTGAGCAACTGGTTTTAACACGATTTCCACTTCCCCATTCTTTGATTCCATCAACTGTCACACTTCATGAGATCATGGTGTTTTCAATTCTAGCAATATAAATAAATCTCTGAAATCATGATTGAAACAAGGACAATCTCACGTCAAACAGACAAAACGAGATTAACAATCCAACTCTCAACAGAGCAAATTCAATCATTCAGAATTTATCTTATTTTCAGAATACACAACATACCTACAATCTTCGATCACCATTGATCTCACACATTTCTCGGCTTCCCTCTTACAGACCGACCCATCCTCTCTTGTGACCGAATTTATCTGGAACGGCCATTGTCTTGGTTTAGGCCGGAGTACTACAGATTGATCTCTCGAATTCAAAGCACTCCCTTCTTGCAATGCATCTGTGTGAGGTTAAGCATTTCGCTCGGTTCAAGGAGTCTCCTCCGCGCGATCATCTCCTCAATTTCGTAAAAACCAGAGAATCGTTTTTACCCATCTACAGATTGGCGACCACAGTGGGAGATCATTCTCTCGGTTGCAATCTAAATTCTCACAGAGATGGTCGGTCTTAGGTCTGGGTCAATTACCAATCCGGATTTAACACCCGGTTCTAATATTGCAAGCTCTAGTAGTACTGCTAACACCACTCCGGTGCAACCTGCCACTACTACTCCTCCGGTGTAACCCGCTACTACTACTCCTCCGAACACTGGTACTGGCACTGGAGCCATCAATAATCCACTCTTCGGTCAGTTTCCCGAAGAAGTCATAGAAAATCCACCTACCGTAGGTGACCTCATGAAAGTGCAAGAAACTCTTGCCAAAAATCAGACTGATATGGATGCCACTCAAAAAGAACTATTCAATTATCTCAAGACTCTCACAGACAAGATGTCAGAGAAAACTCAAGAGAAAGGAAAATCTAAAGAAAAGTCTTCAGACGCTGATCCCGAAGTCACTCCAATCCATGTAGTAGATTATGAGGATTTCCCAAGGCTACAGATGATTCACCAGTGAAAGAACCATCCAGTTTCATCACTCGTGAGGACCTGGAACTCCTATTGGAAGATCGTGGAAAAGACAAGATGCCTTCTGTCCACCATCACCAACCTCCATACCCATCTGCTACGCAAAGGATTCCTCTACCAAAAGGTTATACCTCTCCAACATTTACTCTTTATGACGGAACGGGCAATGCTCGAGAACATATTTCTCGGTTTTTGGAAGCGTTGGGAGAACATGAGCACAACCATAATGTCTGTCTCAAGGAATTTTCAAAGTCTCTGAAAGGAAGGGCATATACTTGGTATAATAACATCGCACCAACAAGTATCAAAAAGTTGGGGATAAATGGTCAATGCTTTCTACAGAAAATATTTCTTCGTTTCAGAGAAAATCATTCTGTCCGATCTCGGAAGAATGTTTGAAAAGAGTAATGAACATCCTAACGATTATGTGAAAAGGTTCAGAGTTCAATCCTTGGATTTTCATGATCCAAACGTCACAGAACAACAACTCGTGGACTTGTGCATCAATGGAATGATCTCAGTCTATAGAGATTTACTAGAAAATCTCAGGTTCCAGACTTTCTCAGAACTCCATGAAGCGGCCAAGAGATCAGCAACTACTGCACCTTCCCTATTAGAGAGAGATAAGTCTACAAAATTTAAAGAGCCATGAGAGACTCGAGGTAGCAGGCGTCCAATTAACAAATAGTACAACCTCCAACCTTCCACAAATGTTGTTGCAGAAGGGAGTAAACGAAAAGCCGAGCCACATCGCAAATATACTTCCTCAACCCCTTCAAAGGCGCAAAGGAAGGATAATGTGCAAGTTCCTGCTCAACACACAGAAGCTGATCCAGAGGCACCTGACTTCCCCTCTTCCATTGAGGAAGTTATTGAACTTCTAGACTCCTGGGTTCAAGACGGCATGATCAAGCTCCCATATGTCAAGAAATAACCAACTGAAGAAGCCATGGAAAATCCTCGTTACTGTCGCTTTCATAGGTTTGTCAACCATCCCACAAGTGATTGCAGAACTTTGAAGCGCATATTCAAAGAAAAGATCGAATCAGGAGAACTCAACCTGGGGACTGAAGGAGTGCACAGAGATCCTCTCCCTGTCAAAACCTTCACTTCTGAACCACCTGTCAAAGAAGCAGTTCAATCCTTAATTAAGAATATCTGTGAATTGCTATACTTCTCAAAATCCTAGAGGGGAGACATATTCGCTGCACTGAACCACATCATGTCAAGAAAGCGTTTGTTGATTCAAGAAGCATTCCATGAGCCGCCCTCAATAACAGATGAAGAAATGTACAAGTGGGGACTCCTCACCATAGTCCATCTTAAGGGAAACGAGTTCAAACGAGCATTGATTGATGTCGGTACCGTTGTTAATATTATCCCTCTGAAAACTCTCAGAGCTGCTGGTATCACACGACAAGAAGCCATCCATGCTCCAGTAACAATCACAGATCATGAAGGAACACCCGGAGATGCTTATGGCCACATCACCCTCAAGGTGAACATAAACTCAGCCTGGACAGAAACAAAATTTTTCATAATTCGAGAAGATCCAGGATATGATATGATTCTTGGACGAACATGGATTCACACTGGAAAGCTAACACCAACACCTTTAGTTGCACATCTTTCTATTGAAGAAACCTCTGATTCGGAAGAAGAAGAATAAAAATAAGATACTTCACCATTCGAGTATTTGAAGGAGGTCAGAGCCCTAGCAGAGCTAACACAAAAAACTGAAGAAGATGCAAGTTCTTTCATCAAAAGGTTTCACACTCAGGCAAGTCTTATTCCTCCTCATGTGTCTATATCATTAGTTTTTAAATATGCTTATTTGGTCCGAGGACTTTACTCCACCGACAACTTAGCAATTGCAAAATTCTATGAATGGATAACCTCGCCTCAACAATATTTCACCATATGGTTAAGTTCAAAACTTCTTCAAACAGAGCATATCATCAAAAAGTTTGTTGCTGAAGACATATCCAAGCATGATAAACGGTACCTCAAATACTCTCCTCTGCATGAATGTCCATACATACCACAGCCATGGAACTCCACTACACGAAGAATTCCAAATCAGCGGAAAATATTCAGGGCACGAGTGATCAAGCCTAACAAATTCCAGGAAGGAAATTTGGTTCTCAAAGTAACTAAGTGTAACTCCCATTCTGCAAAGAATTCCAACTGGGAAGGACCTTACATGGTCTCTAAGTCTGTTGCCGGTGGATACTACAAAGTGATCAACATGGATAACAAGGAAAGCGTGGCTGTGATACATGAGAATTGGCTCAAGGCCTTTGATGTCTAAGGTTTTGGATATTCGAGGTATTGGATGTTCATGGCACGAACACCCAAAATATTTGGCATTTAGAGTTTTCTTTCATTGCATTTCAATTCCTCCAAAATGTTTGCAATACTTGCATTCAGTAATTTGAATTCAACAATTTATCAAAGTTCAGTTTACTTAAAGAAAATCTCTATCAAACCCAAAGAAAATCCTCAATCATCTACCGATCCAAACCAATCAAAACCAAAAATAAAACCTCACATCTCTCAAAAGTTCAGAGGTTCAAAGAGATTATGAAAGGAAATCATAGAAAATCAGCAAAGAAAGATTTTTGTTCCTCTGCATCCTTCAAGACTTGTAAAACCGCTTTCTCCATGTTCAGCTCTTCAGTCAGCCTGGCAATCCGGTCTTCCTTTTCCATCACAGCATCATTGGGAAAGGGTATGTTATTCTCACATGAGTCCTTAATAGCATTTATATTCTTACGAAGCCACTTCACATTGAAGCCAAGTCTCTCAGAATTCTCCAAGTTGAACTCCCAATCAAAGAGTACATCTGGAATCACAATATTTCTAGCTCTAGTGCATATATCGCTTACAACATGCAAGATAACACTTACTTGCATGGTTAGGGAATAAGCACGCTTTGGGTCTCTAGTAATGACGATGTGACCAAATTTCTTCCATATTTTCTCGTACAAGTTGGCATATCCAATGGGAACGCCGAATCCACCAACTAGTTCGTGGTATGGAAGTGATGCATCAAACGGAGGATCGAAAGCAACTCCTACATTTGGGTATTCGTGCACCATTATACGATTTTCAATCACTGGAGCAATCTCTACAACAACAGTTTCTTCAGTCTCTTTTGCTTGCGATTCCGTTTCTTTCATCACTGAAGCAACAACGATCGAGGTTTCGATCCCCTTAATTTCTTTAGCAACAACACTCTCATGGCCTTGAAGTGCAGAGATAATATCTTATTTATCAATAACCCCAGGGTTGCTCGTTTCATCATTATTGATTCATTCGTTCTCAACTTCGGTATTTTGTACCTAATACGAAGATTACATGAGATTAGGATCATCCATTAAACCAAAATAAATCATAAAACACAGCATATAAGTGGTCTAGCATCATCAAGGTTCTTTATTCTACATGTTAGATGTCAACAAATAACATGAAAGTCACAAAAACACGTTTTACAACAAGCCCGCCTGAGAAGATTTTACACTCCCCTGTACAAAACGGTGAAATGGGAGCAATTGGTGAAGAATCAATGGTTGGGTTGTATACCATTCTCTTCGTATGGATGTTATCTACAACATATCAAAATTTCATAGCAATCGGATAAGCGAGAAGGAAGATGTGGTCAAATTTTGGACTACATAACAACTGAAAATTTCCTGAAAATCTCCTGGATGTTTACTGTTTCGTCGATTTCGACCCATAAACATGCTCAAAACTTAAAAAGATTCTTTCTAAAGCTTAGAAATTTCCTGGGCTTAAGGATACATATGCGGATCACGAAAATCTTACATCGGACGAAGATTCCATGGCACTTTTTCTAAGAGTCTGAATTCTGAATTTTCTGGTGACGTGTTTTCGGCAAAGCTTTTCATATATTCACATGCATTCTCATGAATCAACAAGTTTATGCTCCTATGGATAAAATACAAAGGAAATACTTACTTTGGTGGTCTCTGAAGCATTCGAAGAACCAGAATTGCTCGCATCGATATTGATAACACCATTACTTTCATTCGGTTTCAAGCTTTGGGAGTTTCCTTTATCGCTATCCTCCAAACGAGCATCATTAGTACTCTCCACTTCCATGGAGGCATTCTCCTGGATATATTCTCAACAATTAGCATTTTTATCTACAAAGCATCATGGTTCGTTATAGGGAGAAATACTTACAGCCTCTTCTTCATCATTCAAATCAGAAGTTGTTTGCCCAGCAGCAGAGAACTGAAGACCGTCAATACTCGATGGAGTAAAATTGTGTAACAAAATAAAAAATATTGGTTTTAAGATCCTAATTACACGGATGAGAAGAAGTCATGATGAAAGAAACTCACCAAACAAGTCACTGGGGACTTTACGGTGTTAGGTAACATCTTATAATTCTTACTCCTGCCTTCTCCGCATGAACACTAGCTTCAGCTTCTGAAAGGTTTACATCAATTCGTGGTCTTACATTACGACCGCCCTATGGAAAATAAAATTTTGATGCAATAATCAAAATGCAACCATCATAATCTTATGAAGATTTTGTAAAGTACTTACTTGTGAACATTCTGGAGATGTTTTCCGTTTGTCACTACCAGGGAAATGCTTCAATCTTGGTCGAGTAGCAATCATCTCAATGGATGTCTTGGAGAAGGGGATCCTTCACTAAGGGTCGACAAACTCTTACAAAATCGTCAAGGATAAGCGCTTGAGTTGTTGATCCCAAAAGTCTATGTAACCGGAGTTACATATGAAACTCTTCCGATAGACGCGTGCACTTCAGCCGGTGGAACCGAGGCCTACCAAGATTCACTTCCTTCCACATGTCGAGATGCGGTCCAGACGGGTCATAATGTGGAACGATCAAGGGATCGAGGGTTTTCTTCTTCAGAAAGTCGGAACACACTGATCCATACCCATTTGCCGATCCGCGCTATCAATATTGTATTCTTCCACTGAGAATTCGCCATGCATTATGGATATTAGATAACCGGGAGTACAACTTAGCATAAAAGCTCTCCCGCCGTCGTCCAAATCAGCACCAGATTTCAAAGTCATGCTCTCTTAATCATTAAAAGTTCTCAACTGAGAGATGTAAAGGGGAACTGATACCCAGGGGCGGAAGTTGAATTCAGATTCATAATCCAGAACATCAACAAAATGAGTCTTCAGTCGAGGTTGCTTTGTAGACCAGCGCATGATCCTGGCATTGACTTTCTCAGAGAAAACATGACGAGCATCGGTATTCAATCCTTGCAAAATGGTACGTGGAATAGGTGCATAATTTTTAAAGTGCTCTCACATCAAAGCTTGAAGAACATTGTATTAGCGTAACATTGAATCTTCATAAAACCGTTTGAGACACTAGAGTCCATGATCAATGAGTCCAAGTTAGAGTACAAAGAACCCAAGAACAAGCTACCTATTGGGAGTTGCTCGCCCTGAGCCATCTTAATCGCAAAAGGAATCACGAACGGCTTCAACAAGTTTCTAGCATCTTCAAATACATCTCTGGACAGCCATAAACACAAGAAAGCAGCAGTAGATAGTGTACCGTCAACAGGCCACTCCAGAGGAGTATCTCTTGGCCACCAGTGTATTAACCAATGAGCATAACAACCTTTGCTTCCAGATGCTTTATTAATCTCCTCCATCGTGGTTGTCAAGATGTTAGAGATTGCAACTTCCTCTGGTGAAGAAAGATTTTCAGGAAGATTGCACGTGATTGGAAGATGCAACAAAGCAACTACATCTTCTAAAGTAATGGTAATTCTCCCCATCTGCATATGAAAGAGTGAGTTGAATACACCATCGAGCAAGTAAAGCTACAATACCTCGCGCATCATGAAAAATGAATAAATCTCCAGAAGCTTGAATAGCTCGTATTACTCGTGCGTCATACAACTTAGATCAAACACGAGGAAAACCCAGCATGTACATCACCCATCTAGAAAACTTTTCCAAGGGCCGTCGAGAAAGTTTGAATTCAATGATTGATGCATAAAAATATCCTCGTTCGAGACGAACCGAATAATTTGCACGAGGAGTCACCGGTTTTTTCGAGTAACCTCTCGGGATTTATCGGAAGACGAAATCTTTGGAGTTTTGAGACGCTTTTCAGGCCCTTTATCTATGAAGAATGCATCCTCTATGTTCGAAACGTTCTTGATTCCAGGAGTTTCATCTTCGCCAATGGAAGTCTCATCCGTGCATGAATCATCCCTAGAGGCATCATTGTCTATATGTGAATCTTCTCTGGAAGCATCGTTGACTTGAGAATCAGACATCCTTGCAAAGTAGCTATAACGTGCACATAATACTTCGCTTCAGTATACCATTCATGCAAGATGCAAACATCTACAAAATGGTAATTCTCAACTCTTACTTTTACGATTCTACTAGCGATAGTGATTGTAATGCAAGAGTTAACACTTCGAAACGTGCTCGTTTCTTCAAATCTACAAAAGACGAGCATAAACTCAGATTTTCATAAAATCATGAATATTTCTATTGCGTGAGCATTCACCATGGAATTATGAAAACTAAAATATTATTTCATCATAAATAATTGTTTACTTATAAAGATTACACAAAACTCAAGTTTTATATTTATATTTATATAATATATATATATATATATATATAAACGTGAATGACTCACCTAAAATAATAATAATAATAATATACATCCGTGAACAAGTCACGGTTTCAAAAAAAAAATCGTGAATACTCACGGTCTTATATATATATAAAAAAAAAAAAAAATTTCCTTCTATCGTCATACGCCCTCGAAACGAAGGTTTATTCTAATTTTGTGAAAACTCACACATTATAAGATAAAGTTTTGATTTACATGAAAGCTCATAAACAAAATTTTATCACTAGACACAGGTCTATACATAAAAAATCTCTACTAGGTCAGGGATTATTAATGGGTTCTCAAACTAACGATCAAACGAACATACGTTTTCAAAAACGAGGGTTATCGACGAAACCTACACTCATATATGCACATGTATATAATTTTATCATGATCAAGGTATGAACAACTCATAAACTCAGCAACTTCTGTAAAAAAAAAATAATGTGTGCGGACGTACCTGGTCGGCGCCGGCCGGAAATTGGCCGGACGGTGATTGCTCCGGTCGGATGGCGGCGGCGCTCCGGCAAATTTTTCTCTTCATTTGTTGACGTGAAGGAGATGATGAGTTGATGAAGGTGGTGGTCGTTCAAGGTGAAATAAAAAAAAGGTATTAATTCCCTTTTATATCAAATCTTATTTCTAAAACCTAATCTCACAAGGATTTCCTTATTGGGCCCGGCCCGAGAATCCTAAAACGACCAAGGTCCCGTCATCAAAATCAGCGGTTCAACACCAAATTATGCTCATTAAACGATGCTCTATCATGCCACTGGAATCTTCATTCAAGTCGTGGTTTGCTCGTACTATCAAAATCCGGTAAGGTCTTATCTAATGACTAAGTTCAATTGCTTATATTGTTTGTGACCGGAAAATCACCATTCAGTGCTGACTGAGGAACATGACTGTCCCTCACTAAGCAGGGGACTTAATGTAGAAGTATAATTATAAACCCATATTTATAAGTATTCCTGATCCAGCAATCAGACGAATATTGAGGCTCATGTCTCTTATCGAAAGCATGAAAGCTCATGCCACAAGAATCCCTGACTGAGAATACTGTCTCTCAGAGTATGTGTAGATATGCAGTCTCTCAGCTGAGGCAATGGCATATCTCATGAATACTGAGCAATTTCAGTAACTACTTCCACATAAAATCGAAAGATTAGACGGCTCCTAGACAGCTTGCCTGCTAGTATAGAGTAATAACGTCTTCAGGATGTAACAATATTTTCCCTGACTATATGAAAAAAAATATGACGCTTCAACTAGCTCATATCACTCAATTCCTGAATAATTAACGCTCCTATACGATTGTGCTAGTATAGAGCCATTAATTAATTATCCTCAAAATCAATAGATTCATTAACTGAATCCCAGGAAAATATTCAATATTTTCACAATATTTTGTTACTTCAATTCATGGTTCTTCCCAGCAGAATTCCATGGGTTAGTAATAAATATTCAACGTACGGGCATCTGATCTACCTTTGAGTAAGCCCCGACCAAAATGGTGTAAGTGTACTCAACGATGATGCACTAACAATCACCCCACGAACAAGTATTTCAAAATACGACGAGGCGATGAACCTATGCAAATAGGAAAAAAAATAATAAAATAATAGTCAAGGCGCTAGGGGACTGGCTCACCATCCGTCCAGTCATGCCGTGACCAGTCCCACGCCCAAATTCTATATTTTATCATATTTTATTATTGTAGTTGTAGGAAATCCTACAATACATCCCTCACAAGAATTTATAATATTCAACACATCTTTAAAATCAACAATCAATCTTTTTATTAATTGAGTTAGAAATTTTACAAGAAGGAAATGAAATCAAGAATATAATTGCTACTCTAGACTTTCTCTCTCCTCAAAACTTTCTCTACACTCTAAAAAGATCTCTCCCTTTCCTTAAGCCTGTTCGGCTCTTTATATAGGACATTACATAGTAGATGACAGCTAAGCTGTCCTTTATTTTCGGATTTGGCTTGTGACATTATCGTCATTGTACAAATGTTGAATCTCGTAACACTCCTAAATCTCGCTAGGTCTTCACATCTTTCTCGTGTTCAGGCTGTCGTCATCCGTTGCGTCATTTTTATTACCAATCTGCGATATCTTCGCAGTGTGTCGTTCAAGGATTTCGCAAGGATATTGGTGTTGCGATATTCTGATCCTACATCTTGCCTCTTCTTATGTATTCTCTGCGAAGGAGAGAATGTCATGAGAACTAATACTTTCAAAATGCCGCAACTATTCAGAATTCGAAGAATTTCTGCCGACAAGATTCCATGAATTAAGCATAACCGCTTACACGTGTTGAATATTCCCCCATTCACCGGAACATTTAATGCTAACCGGTAATAATTTTCTTGTCTATTTAAGAAGAAATCCATCATAAGAATATTTTCTTTCCTTTACTTCGTCTTCTTCATCTCTACACTCTTTGTGAATCTTTTTGTCGTCTGCAACTCTTTACTGATGTTCATCTTTCTGTAAATCTTCTCCATCTTTCTGCTACTGTTCCTATGGAGCCATCAAGGTTTGTTGATTTTTCCGAAACTGATCTTTTTGGGACTGATCTCTTCTACTTAAATTGTTTTATTTGATATTGTTCATCTTTGAATAATTCCCATATTGTTTCTATTTCAGCAAAAGCACCTCTAACACCAGGTTCACAATCCAGAACCCTAATGTTACCAAGAGTTCGCAACCAAAAATCGTTGTAAACAAAAGAAAGCCTGCGAATAGCAAGGTATTAAGAAACACTTATTTTTTAATAACAATATTGTTGCCTCTGTTTCTTATTTGACTTGTGATTCGCAGGGTGATGAAAATGTCGATAGGCTCCTCAAAAGATCTCGCCACCCTAAAAATGTTGAAACTTCTGTTTCATTTCCTATGTTTAATCTTTCAACACCTCCTGCGATACCTTCGCAAGCTGAATCCCCTCTCCTTATTCGCGAAAGCACCGCCGCAGACTTCTCCCATGTAACTAACCTTTCTATAAATGAAATTCCTCACGATAACCCTGTTGCGAATGAACTCTTCTCTTATTCTACTGTCAATGCCTCTTCTCTTGACATTGCCTCAGCCCCAACCATTAACCTTCATCAAATTTCATCTTCGGATGACACATCTATGACGAAAGATGATTCAACTCTCCAACCTTCTGCCATCATCACTTGTTCATCCGAATCTCTCCCTTTTACTAAAGAAAATTTAGAAGGGATGGATATTGCTTTCAAGGTTTTATCAGATATTCTGGATGATGTCAAGAAAGCTTCCATTGACCCTATCAGATCTGGTGTCTGCGAGATTTTAAGTAAATATTTTGGCTCTGACAGAATGGTTTCGCAAACATCCTTAGAAAAGGAAGTTGAAGCTTTGAAAAATAACCTCCAAGCTATGACCTTGAAATGTGACACTCTTCATCTTGAGAATCAGAAACTTCAGAATGTTTCGCTGGATCGTGATAATCTTCGCAAGAAGAACGAGGAATTAAAAGGTATAACTCTCTCTGCTTTTTTTTTTTTTTTTTTGAAATTCCTTGTTCGCCGTTTAAGCTTTAAACCAGAAACGAAAAAATGGAGATATATCATATTGAGTTTGTCGCTGAAGAAGCTCGAATGGATAGAGATGCTTGGATGGATCAATATAACCAATTAGATAATCTTCATACATACTCTGTTGATCAAGTAGATAATCTTACCAAGGAGAATGCTTAATTAGTTCAGAAGCAAAACTTATTAAGTAGTGAATTATCTCGCCTCTCTTACTCTTTGACTAAATCTAATCTGGGGTTAGAAACTTTATCATATGAGAATGAAACCATATCTCAAGAGAAGCAAATTCTTTCAAATAAGGTGGCGATCTCTTCGCAACAGCTTAATATTTGTCAGAAAGTATGTAATGAGCATGAACAATCTCTCTGTTCGTTGAGAAGTAAACTTAAAGAAGTCACCATTGAGAAGGATAAACTTATCCAAGGTAGAATAACTTTAAGTGTAAAGGCAAGACAACTCAAGGATCAATACTCCGATCTAGAAGAATCCTACTCTTCTCTTGCGAAGGAAAACGCTTTACTCACTTCTAATGAAAAGAATTTGCGATCTCGACTGAAAGGTTTGGTTGGAGATAAATTTGACAATGCCATGGACCACTTGGAGAATAGTTGCTTGGCTTTAACTCAATATCTTATCTCGCAAAAGGAAGGTAGTCATAAAATTTGACTGCCTCAACCATTTTTATGATATCCTCCTTGCGAATTCCTCGCCTGAATGAATTTCTTTATTTTTTTTTTTTTTGCAGAATCTGAGAAGAATCTTCGCTTCTCCCTTTCTACTTTGGAATCTAGCTATGCCAAGGCTCGCAAAGAGAATGCATTACTTGCCTCTACTCTTGCTCGTTCTCGCGATCGGGCAGAAAGAAAATTTGATTATCTCGCTTACTCCAAAGATATACAAAGTAGGAATCACCAGAAAGCACTCCTTCGCCAAGTTCATCTTAAGGCTGAAGTTCTTGTGAACGATATCTTATTATCCAAATCTCTTGCTCTTATATCTGTCAAACCTTTGGAAGTATATGATGATGAGGTTCCTTGTTCTCCTGATAGTGATTATCATTATGAAAGTGGCGAAGATTTCGAAAATGAAGAGGGAGTTCCTCCTACTGATGAAATTGTTAATAACAACTCCAATGAAGAAGAAACTAGGATAAATCAAACTGAAGGAAGTACTGGCGAAACTGATAAAGTCGGCGAGAGTGAAAAAACTGGTGAAAGTGATAAACTTGTCGAAGAATGTCCATCATCTCCTTCTGGCGAAAAATTCGATGTTGAGACTTGAATTTCCTATGTAATTTCATTTCTTTGGATTGCTTCACTTTCATGACTTCTTGCAAATGATGTGTTTGAGTCATCTTTGAGATGTATTTACTCTTTTATTATATTGCTTTCTAGCAAGAAAGATAATGTTCATTGTTTGATAATTCCCATACTGCCTCTCATTATCTTTCTTGCGATGGCTGACCTGCATAAATTATAGTTAATTCTTATAAATCTTTAGTTGCGTCATGTGGTCTTATTTTGCCTTCCTAGTTAAAGGTCTTATTATGCCACCTCTTGTCATTGCGACAAAATCGCAGGACGTCCTTACACTTTCATGTAATGACCCATTGATCTTGTATTATCACTTCTATAGTATAATCTTTTATATTGTTGCGACAATATGACAGGCCTAAAAATTCTTGCGAACATAAAGCCCCATGACATTGCCGTCTTGCGACGAGATCGCAGGACGTCCTTACACTTTCATGTACTGAACCATTGATCTCGTCTTATCTTTTTCTTTTGTGTTATTGCCTCTTCAGGATTGTCACACAAATATGACAAGCCTAAATATTCTTGCAAAAATAAAGTCTCATGACATTTGCGTCTTAAGACACTTATCAGCTCCCTAATGGAGGGTGCCGCCCTTATCTTCCCCCTGGTTTCCCCTTCAAGAAGGCGTACCTCTACCATACAAGGTTGGCTCCTCCCATCCGGTCTTAACAACAACCAGTTTTTTTCGCAGCCTCTTATCTCTTTTGCCTATAGGGCTTATGGTTACGAGACTGCACCCTAAGTGGAGTTTTCTTCGGGCCGAGTGCATCATAAGCCAAGACTTGCCAAGAATGGCCGAGACACTTCAAATGCCCTAGGCACTCTTGGCTCAACCGTGTACCTTGCCGCCTTGATCATATGTTGACTCCTTAGAAGAGACCCTCAGTCGTCCAAACTAAGTCAATAAGCTTAGTTTGAAAATCCGAGGTACCTCTCCTAGATGGGCTTTATTGACCCCAAATCTCCATGACTCAGGTTCCAGGGGCGGTGTAACCTTTTCCCTGAGCCATGTCAACAGGTACCCCCTTTTATGACGTACTTTAAGTCTTACATTTTCCTCTTGAGAAATTTTGATCTCGCGAACTAGGGTGTACGCCATAGCAGGTTCGCCCCTTTCTATTATGTCATTGATCTTTGATTATTTCTTGTCATTACTTGTGCAAAATTTCCGCATGATTGTTTAGTATAATCTCGCAGTAATTCTTTCACAAGATTTTCATATAGATTCATTTTGCTTCAATCATACATCATTTCGCAGTCTATTCTTTCCCCACAATCTTTTACGGGTAATATCTCTTTAAGTATAATCTGTTCCACGGTCTATCGAGTCTGTGGCCTGCATCTTTACCCTCAGGATCCATCAATCTATATGCCCCTGTTCCAACTATATCCTTAATGATATAAGGTCCATCCCATTTTTTCGCAAGCTTGCCACCACTTTCTCGCTGATATATTGGTGTTTCTCGCAGCACCAAATCACATGGTTGAAATTCGCGTGTTTTAACACGTTTATTATATTCCCAGGCTAATCTTCGCTGGTAGTTCTCCATATGTTGTAGAGATCTTTCTCTTTTTTCTTCTAATTCATCTAGCTTGGTTAAAATAATACCCGCACTGAGATTTTTCTCCCAAGATTCTCTCTTTGTTGTTGGAATAATAATTTCTTTTGGTAGCACCGCCTCAACTCCATATGTTAAACAGAAAGGTGACATTCCCGTAGCTTCTCGCCTAGTTGTGTTGTAAGGCCATACTGCATTATGCACCTGTTCACACCATGCTCTATTATGCCCCTTCTAATTTTTTCTTCAATATATCTGTGATTGTTTTATTTGTTGCTTCTGCCTGTCCATTGGCCTGAGGATATAAAGGAGTTGACTTCCCACATCTTATCTTAAATGCATTAAGTAATAGCTCTATGTTCTGTCCTTCAAACTGTTTCCCATTATCAGATACCAATTGTGCGGGGATTCCAAATCTGCATATGATATTCTCGAATATGAACGTAAAAATATCTTTGTCGCGAACGTGTTGTACTGCTTTTACTTCTTCCCATTTTGTGAAATAGTCTGTAGCGACAATCAGACTTGTTGAAGATGTTAATGGTGCTCCAGGTGCATGTATTTTCTTTCCATGTCTTTGAAAATCTTCACAACGCCTTGATATTTGCTTCGCATCTTCATGCATATATGGCCAGTAATAACCTTGCATTTTCGCCTTGTATGCCAAAGATCTTCCGCCGCTGTGATTGCCAGCATACCCACTATGTAATATTTTTAACACTGCTTCTCCTTATTTTCGTGTTAAACATCTGAGTGAAGGCCCGTTAAAGGATCTCCGATACAGTATCCCATCCCTTATTTCATAATTTGTCACACGGCTTTTAAATTTGTGCGCCTCCAATCTGTTCCTTGGTGTTTCTCCTCTCATCATATATGCATGAAGTTCTGCTCTCCAATCTTCGATATTAGGTATTTATTCCCCATCTTCTATTATCATTACATCTACCTCTTCTTCTTCGTCTTTATTGATCGATGGTGATAAAAGTGTCTGTATCTTTATGTATCTCGCAGTTGGGTCTGTCATCATACTTAAGATAAAAGCAAAAGCATCTGCGAGTCTATTATCTTTTCTTGATATGTGTCTCCATTTTATTTTTGGGATTCTCGCTGACAATTCATCAACAAGTTTTTGTATTTCTTCATGGATGATTCATTTGTAGAGTATTCTCCTTTTATTTGACAAATGACCAACTGCGAATCACTGATGATTCTCACATTTTCCAACTTCATTTCTATGGCGAACTTCAGGGCATGTATCACAGCTTCATATTCTGTCTCATTATTGGTAGATTCAAATTCCAATCTGAAGGAAAAAGACATTTTATTGCCCTCTGGTGAAATCAAAACAATTCCAGCTCCGTTACCTTTCCCATTTGATGATCCATCTACCAATATTTCCCATCTATTTGGCTCTATTAATAAATCTCTTGGATTTACATGTTCCTCTTCTACATCTATCATCTCTTCCACAGCTTCATGATCTTCTAGAGGAAATTCTGCTAAGAAGTCTGCAACAACTTGCGATTTCGATGAAGATAATACTTCATATTTTATTTTCAAGTGTCCTATTTGTGCATTCCATCTCTCAACTATGCCTGATCTTTTTGAATTCTTCATTACTCATTCAATTGGTATTTTTGTCAGTACCCTTATTTCATGTGCCTGAAAATATATGCGAAGTTTAAATGCTGCATAAACTAATGCCAAAATTAGCTTTTAAATCTTTGAATAATTTTCTCTGCAGCATTGAAGGTTTTGTTGATATAATAGATTGGTTTTTCAACTCCTGCGTCTACTCGCAATAACACGGCACTTAACGCATGCGAAGTTATCGCAAGATAGATTAATAATTCTTCTCCTGGTTCTGCCTTTTGTGAAATAGATATATTCATCAGATGTTCTTTTATTCCTTGAAAAGCTTTTCGCATTCGTCTGTCCATCTAAACTTCGTCCCCTTTTTGAGTATGTTGAAAAAATGTTTACATTTGTCTGATGATCGCGAGATGAACCTTCCCAGTGAAGCTAAAATCCCGTTTAACTTCTGTACATCTTTTACCGTCGCTGATGTTGGCATGTCACAAACTGCTTGCACTTTCTCTGGATCAACTTGTATTCCTTCTTTTGATACGATATAACCTAAAATTTTCCTGACGCAACCCCAAAGACACACCTTTCTGGATTTACTTTGATATTAAAATGACTCATTTGTTCAAAAATTTCCCTCAGATATTGGACATGATCTTTTGCTTCTTTACTTTTTATTAACATATCATCCACATACACTTCTAATGTTTTGTGTATCCATTTCACATACCAAATGGCATTTTTGTATAGCAATATAACCCTCTTGGAGCGAAAAAAGCAGTATGCTCCAGATCTTCTTCAGCAAGAGGGATTTGATTGTAGCCTTTATAATCCGTCTAGAGAGGATATCTATCATTTCCTGCTGCTGATTCGACCATTTGAGGAATATCTGGCAACGGAAAACTATCCTTTGGACAGGCTTTATTTAGATCAGTAAAATCTATACAAATTCTTATCCCCTTTTTCTTCTTTGGAACTATGACCATGTTTTCTATCTACTCCGAATATTTTGCTTGTCTTATGATTCCTGCATCAAGCATCTTCTGCAACTCTTCTTATATTTGAGGATGATATGTTGTTGCGATTTTTCCGATTCTTTGTTTGAATGGCCTCGCATTTTTGTAAATCTCCAATCTATGACACGCCACAGACGGGTCTATTCCAGGTACCTCATCCATGTTCCACGCGAAAATATCTTTAAATTCTCGCAACACACCAATAGTTCTTTCTTCTTCATCTGCCTCCATCTTAGTCCCAATTTTTAGTATTTTGGGTTCTTCTTCAGTTCCAACATTCACTTCCTTTGTGGGCTCCGCCGCAGTGTAACTGGCCTTAGGTTCTCCCATAGGTGTAGGTTCTTTTATCTCCTTCTCAGGCTCAGTTCATTCTCCCGAAATTTTGCTGGGTACCCCTTTTCCTTCCTCTGCTCTTATTATATAAGCTCTAAATTCCTCTTATTTCTTTGCTTCCTTCGCCATTTTCCTGCGATTTTTTTGCTTCTTTGCACGTCCTTCATACTGTTTCATTTCAATTTGATAACATAATCTCTCTTTATCAACATCTCCTCTAATTTCGCCAATCCCACTTGGCATAGAAAAATTTAGTGCATTGATGTAATGTTGATGCTATAGCTTTAATTGCATGTATCCATGGCCTTCCCAACAGCATGTTGTATGGTGATTCCATATCCACTACACATAGTGTCACTTGTGTTTCAATCTCTCCTAGCGAAATTCGCACCTTTATTTCTCCCTTTGGTTTTGTTGTAGATTTGCCAAAGCCATGAATATGATAGGTTGAAGGAAACATCTCTTCATCTTTATATCCCATTCCTTTGTATGCATGGTAAAATATTATATCCGCCGAACTCCCCGTATCAATCAGAGTTCTATTTACCGCCCATTCTTCTACAACTTTTAATGATTTCTCCTTTTCTTTCCGTGTATTTACTGTGATTACCAAAGGAGATGTGTGGTTTAAATTTTCTCTTGGTATCTCTGCTGTTGTGAATGTAATCTTCAGTTTTTCCCAATCTTTCAAGGGTGATGCCTTCTCCATCGTTGTAATCTTTTTTCCTTTAAAATCTCGTTTATGTATTCTCCCTTTGATATTTTCATGGAATTCATTAATCATTGTTTTCGTAATCAAGTTACACTCCAACTTTCTATTACATTCTTTGATTTTAATTTTCTCTACTTTAATTGGTTTATCATTTTGTTTCATTATTTTCTTGGTTTGAACAACCTTAATAACAATCTTATATCTTTAATCTTCAATGCCAGTCCCTGTTTCTAGCACCATTATGTAGTTGCAGGAAATCCTACAATACATCCCTCATAAGAATTTATAATATTCAACACATCTTTAAGATCAACAATCAATCTTTTTATTAATTGAGTTAGAAATTTTACAAGAAGGAAATGAAATCAAGAATATAATTGCTACTCTAGACGTTCTCTCTCCTCAAAATTTCTCTCCGCTCTAAAAAGATCTCTCCCTTTCCTTAAGCCTGTTCGGCTCTTTATATAGGAGATTACATAGTGGATAACAGCTAAGCTGTCCTTTATTTTGGGATCTGGCTTGCGACATTATCGCCAGTGTACAAATGTTGAATCTCGCAAAACTCCTAAATCTCGCTAGGTCTTCACATCTTTCTCGTGTTCAGGCTGTCGTCATCCGTTGCGTCATTTTTATTACCAATTTGCGATATCTTCGCAGTGTGTCGTTCAAGGATTTCGCAAGGATATTGGTGTTGCGATATTCTGATCCTACAATTATTTTCCTTGATCTCATGAAAATCCTTTCATTTGAACAAAGATCCTTCGTTTTGAGGAAACTCCTCAGTTTCATGGTGTTTCCTTCACACTAAGGAAATAATAAAAATTAGGGAAAATATTGTGGGGCCGTGAATATTGGCCAACCAGCCATGCCTTGATCCCGGCCGGCCCCATACCTCATGGTTCCTCATTATTTTATTACTATTTCCCTAATCTCATGAAAACTCCTTAATCTCATGATATTTCCTTAATCCCATGAAAAATAATATAAAATTAGGGAAACCCGTGGGACCGGGCTCCTTGGTTGGCCGGTCATGCCCTAGCTGGCCCCACACGCCCTATTTTATTGTCATTATATTTTTCATGTTTCCTTAATCCCATGAGATTCCTTGATTTCATGATGTTTCCTTCAAATTATGAAATTCCTTCAAACTATGGGAAAATACACAAAAAATACATAAAATTAAGGAAACTTGTGGGACCGGCCCAAGCCGGCCAACCATGATATTTTTATATTTCCTTGATTTCATGATATTTCCTTCAAATTATGAAAATTCTTTCAAAATTATGAAAATCCCTTCAAATCATGAAATAATACATAAAATAAGGGAAAACTCACGGGACCGGGCCCTAGCCGGCCAACCATGCTCAAGCCGGTCCCACACGCCCTTATTCTATTATTATTAATATTTTTGTTTCCTTCATCTCATGGAAACTCTTTGATTTCAACAAAACTCCTTGGTTTCAACAAACTCTTTGGTTTTATCATATTTCCCTAAAATCATGAATATATTATAAAAAAATTAGGGAAAACACCGTGGGACCGGGATCCTTGGCCGGTCGGCCATGCCTTGGCCATAGCCGGTCCCACACTTCATGTTTCCCTCATTTTCTATTATTTTCCTTCATCTCATGAAGGTTTTGACGATTTCAACCAAAAACCCCGATTTCTTCATATTTTCTCAAAATGTTACTCAAACGCACACCAGAAAATATCAAAATTCTCAGAATTGAGATACAGAAACTTTGGTAACGTGAGCATGTTACCTTGATCGACCAAGGTTGGCTCTTTGGCTTGCAAGAAGCCAGTCCCATGTATTCTCATGATTTGACCTAATTTGCACAATTGCACGTATTAGGTCCAAAACTCTTCCAAACAACTTGGAACTTCATGGAACGATCATCATTGGATCCCGTGAACACCCAAGGCCGGTTTCATGACCCCTTGGTCGGTCCCTCACATCTTCATAATTAATTAGGTTTTATTACATAAGGTTCAGACGAGCATTATTTTAATAAATGGTTAAACCATCATTTAATCATCCTTTCATCAAATCAACTGGTCTTCAGGAGACCTTGATATTGGCTCACGTGAGCATCTGGGTGCTACATGGTCGACCCATGATCCCATGTAGCCGGTCCCTCTTTCATTCCGTGGTTAATTTTCAATAAACCATCAGTAAATTATCAATTAATCAAATTAGGGTTTTGAGTCCAAGGTTCATAATTCCAGATTCAAACGCTAATAATTTTACGTCGATCCCGTGATCAACATTTTATTTATCATACTCGGTTCAATTGCCAGTATCTTATTTGGTCATGCTACCAATAATTCATCGAATGAGCAACATTTGCTCAGATGAGCAATATTTGCTCAAACCAAGGAATACTGGTTCAACTATCAATATTCAACAATTCATCAAATGAGCAATATTTGCTCATGTTAGCTTATTCACGCATTATCTCTCTGTCTCAACAGACATGTTCAATTCATGAGTCTCAGAACATTACCAAATCACGTTCGACTCAACAAGACAAGGACTCATCATCCCATGAAGTCAGAAACTGACTAAATAAATACACGTCTGCCTTGCAGAATCCAAAATCACACGAGACATCAATCGTGTCACATGGGGGGATATTAACTAGGGTTTTGGTCTGGTGGTCTACGACACGTGTGTTCATACACACGATGAGAATGTGAGCAAGTCGTGCAATCATTTGAAGGAGTTAACAAAGTAGTGGATGGAAAATCAACCAAGTATCTGCACGTTGAGCAACTGGTTTTAACACAATTTCCACTTCCCCATTCTTTGATTCCATCAACTATCACACTTCATGAGATCATGATGTTTTTAATTCTAGCAATATAAATAAATCTCTAAAATCATGATTGAAACAAGGATAATCTCACGTCAAACAAACAACACGAGATTAACAATCTAACTCTCAACAGAGCAAATTCAATCATTCAGAATTTATCTTATTTTCAGAATACACAACATACCTGTAATCTTCGATCACCATTGATCTCACACATTTCTCAGCTTCCCTCCTACAGGCCGACCCATCCTCTCTTGTGACCGAATTTACTCTGGAACGGCCTTTGTCTTGGTTTAGGCCGGAGTAGTACAGATTGATCTCTCGAATTCAAAGCACTCCCTTCTTGCAGTGCATCTGTGTGAGGTTAAGAATTTCGCTCGGTTCAAGGAGTCTCCTCCGCGCGATCATCTCCTCAATTCCGTAAAAACCAGCTAATCGTTTTTCCCCATATACAATCTCAAACACCTTCTTCGCTTCCCTCCCTAAGATCAACCCTTCTCCTTCACCTTGTGACCGAATTGAATTTGTAACGACCATTTCTTGGTTTAGGACAGAGTCTTACAGATTGATCTCTCGAATCTAAAAGTACTCCCGTGCAGTGCATTTGTTTAGGGTTTGAATTCGTTTCTCATCAACACACCCCAAGTTTACCAAAAAACAGCAGAACCAGTTTTTACCCTCAAACAACGACTTTTGTCTCAAATAGGAAATAAAGTAGAAATAGACTTCTGAGTGATAAATCAATTTCAGATTCCACATACCTTTTGTTAATAAAGTTCCACAAGCTCTTCTTAGTAGTTCTTCGTCTTCTATTGATGAATGTCGTGAAGTCTAAATCTCAACTACACATTCTATCTTAGTCCAAGACATAGATATAAGTAGACTAGAAATCAAGACTGATAGTTTTGATCACTAAACTTGACAAACAAGCTTGAGATAGCAACGCTTGCGAGTTTGACCGAGCAGTTCTCTAATAACACCACACCCAACTTTTCGTTCGGCAATCTGTACGGACTAAACCTCAATAATATTCCGAGAGTAAAAACTCAATTAAAGGACAATACTAAAGAGTTTATCTATTTTTCTCAAATCAATCAACAAATCAAACAGATAAAAATCTATGAGCCTGATTGATGTGAGAAATACTTGGACGGTACCAAAGACCAATATCCAAGATCAATTAAAATCATATCCAACAAACAAGGTCGGATTTATCAACGATGATTGATTAACACACAACCTATGATATTTCAATTATAAATATAAACAATATAATACGGAAAAGAAATAACACAGACACCAGAAAGTTTGTTAACGAGGAAACCGAAAATGCAGAAAAACCCCGAGATCTAGTCCAAAATAAACACACACTGATTATAAGCACTCTCAAAAATATTCTAGCAGAATGTTAGTTCTCTTTAGAAGATGCAACAACACAGTTGACACTGTCGTTGCAGGAAATCCTACACCACACCTCTCACTAGGATTCACACAACTAATCCATTTGAAGATGAATAACTATGAAAGTTTATTGATTATTTTCTTGAAATGTTTACAAAAGAAGATAGAATAGAGCCAAAGGAATTACAATCACTACAAATTTTCTCTCTCCTAATGACTTGCTTGACAATTCAAAAAGAACCCTCCCTATAACAGACTCGCTCAACTCTTTATATAGGATAGTATACAGTGGATGACAGCTAAGCTGTCCTTTATTTTCGGGAATGATTTGCGACATATCGCAAGTGTTCAAGTATTCGTTCTCGCGACACTCCTAAATCTCGCTAAGTCTTCACATATTTCTCATGTTCTAGTTGTCATCATCCGTTGCATCATTTATATTATTTCCCTGCGACGCCTTCGCAATGCTGTCGTTTAATCTTCGCGAAGTATTGATGTTGCGATATTCTGATCCTACATCCTGCCTCTTCTCATGTCTTCTTTGAGAAGAAGAGAATGTTATGAGAACTAATAATTTTAAAATGCCGTGATTGTTCATATTTCTTATTATGATTCCGTACTCCTTCACAAAATTGATTACGCGTGTTTCTTCTTCCACTCTTTTCTTGACACGTTTCTCTCAACCGTTTTTTTTCTTGACCATTCACGTCCCCTCTCGCATTAAATACATTTATATTCTCGAGAATTCTTCTCTCTATATATAATTTTCTCACCCTCCTCTTCTTCTTTTTTACTTTCTCTCTGCAACTTTTCTTCACTTCTCCTTCTCCGCAATCTGCGTTTCTGCTACTGTAATTTTTCCATTCTTTCTTTCTCTCGATCTTCAATTCTCTATTCATTCCCATACTCTAAGAATGGCTCCACCTGGTCGTGTATATAAACCCCTTTTTAATGAAGCTCAAAAGAATTTACAAGAGAAGGGTTTCACCCTATCAATCATTCATGATCAAGGATCTTCACCTATTCTTTCTGCACAGTTGTTTTCTGATCATCAGTGTGATGATCGGAAAATCTTAATCTCGCTAGGTCAAATCCTCGCAGGTCTTCCCATTCCTCTCTACAATCCCGAGTTGCCCTTATTCTATGAAATTCTTGCTCATGAGAAATTCTCGCGAGCTATTTATCAACTAAGTGGTGATTGTATCCGTCTAATGCTCGAATTCGCCAACCGTGGCGCTGGTAAGGGGTCTTTATATCCTGATGATGTCAAAGATCCTAAATTCGTGAATTTAGAAATAGTCATTGACAAGTATACAGTAGAAAACTTTTTTGAAAATTATGAAGTGATAAATATGAGAAATGATAAATCTCGCTGGGGTGCTCGATTGAAGAGAAAAGATAATATTCCCAGTGATAAACTGCTTATGCAAGATATTGACTGGCACTCAGGCAAAAATAATGTTCCTCGATAC
Organism: Papaver armeniacum; assembly: GCA_023531295.1. Taxonomy (NCBI): domain Eukaryota; kingdom Viridiplantae; phylum Streptophyta; class Magnoliopsida; order Ranunculales; family Papaveraceae; genus Papaver; species Papaver armeniacum. Next base: position 49,638 of record JAJJWW010011479.1, read on the forward strand.
TCCAAAGATGATAAGTGGTGTGTTGTTCCGCTATTTTTGAATGGACCTTACATTTCAGGTTCTCATACACTCCCTGTGAATCTCGCAGATTATCGTCCTTGGGAATTTAAGTGGCCCGAAAAGGAAAAAGAGGTATGTTTCCTATTTTTGGTTTGCTTTGCGATATTTCCTTCCTCTTATATTTACTAGGCTTGCAAAACTTTCAGATTATTAAATTAAGGAGGAGTTATAAAAGACGTCCAAAGGCAAGTACTCTGGCGATACTCCGATCAATCACGGATGAAGTAAGAAATATTTTCTTTTTCTATTTTTAACAATATTGTTGCCTCTGTTTCTTATCTTCATTCGTGTGCGAAGGTTGGTGTCGAAATTATCGAAGGAGAAGAATCTCCCGAAATTGCGAAGGTCAAAGGAAAAGGCAAAGGTCCTCTTCGCAAGGGGAAATCCACTGCCCCACCTTCCAAAAAACGAAAAGTTCAATTTTCTTCTCACTCAAGTCCTTCTCCCAATGAAACTTCTGATGAGGATGAAATCAATACGGAAGAAGATCAATCAAATGAATCTCCCATGGAGCAGTTATCCAATATTTTTTCCGACTCCATGCAAGGCCTTGGGGATGATCACCTTTCCGGTACATGCGAGGCTCTCGCAAATATTTATGATGCTACCTTGCTTGAGGGCAATGATTCTTTTAAAGGAGTTTCCAGATCTGTATCTCCCAGCTTTTTAAATGCACTTAGTGCCCTGGTACATCTAAATTTTTATTTTTCCTCATAATTTTAATTTTAAACTTTATCTTGATAATTTCTTTATCTTTTCTTTGTAGGCTGGGATGGCTTCTTTTGTTGTTGCCTCTGATATTGAAAGAAGATGCAACACTCAACTGAAGAAGAATACTCAACTTCGCAAAAAGAGCGAAGAATTAGAAGTTGAAGTTGCGATATCTCGCAAGAAGAATGAAGATGAGACTGCTGCTCTTCGCTAAAAAATTCAACAACTAGAAACTGATTTGACCTCTCATAAGAATAAAATTTCTACTCTTCAAAGCGCTAACAACAACTTTATGGTACAAAGTTCTTCTCTTTTCCTTGCTTTTATTTTGTCATTTATTTTCCTTTGCCTGACTTATCATTTTCGCAGACATATATAATCTTTCTGAAGAAGCCATTCTTCTCCATTCATTTCCTGAGCCTATGGATAATGATACTCTACTCGATCATCTCAATAAATCTTTAAGTAGTTCATCAAACAGAATTAACTCTCTTCCATTAAATGAACTTCAAACCAAATTCCGTCTCTTAGAGATTGAGCATAGATCTAGTTTAGGTTTAGCTAACCGATTTAAACGTCTGTATCTTGATTCCCATGAGAAAACCAATATTTTAAGGAAGAAAATTAGTAGCCTTATAGACGACAAAGATCGCATTGCTAATCAAGGTGCACAGGCATTGGCAAAATTTCAGAAAACTTTGCTTGAAGTCCAAATTGAACGAGATGAATCTCTTCGCCAAAATACCATTCTTAATGAGCGAGAAAATCAAATTCGTTCACTTCTGGTTATAAATAATGACGATGAATTCGCTTGGGCTGCGAAAGTTTTAGATAATGCCAGAAATAATTTAGGTGTTGACGTCAGTTTTCATGCTGAACATACTGCCTTGGTTAAAGATATGATTTCTGACAGATAAGGTTGTTAACTGTTCTTTTTTATTTTACCACTCCTTATTTGTGAAACTGCTTTCAAATTTCTAATTCATTATCATATGTTCGCAGAGGCTGAGAATAGATATCAAACAAGGATTGAAGAACTTGAATCCGAAAAAGAACAACTCGCGAAGAACTTCTCTCTTCGCAACAATAAGTATTCCAAGTTGAAGAAGCAATTGCAAACTACAGTAGCGAATTTCAATAACGACGCTGTTCGTTTTCGCAATCAAACTATTGAGACTGTTTGTAATGACCACCGCATTCCTCTTTGTTCATACCCTTGTCTTCTTGATGAAGTCTGTAGTTGCAGGATTTCCCACAACACACCCCCTATAATATTTTGTAGATCTAAATCTTATTAATCACCTAAATTTCAAATATAAGTACTAGAAATATAAATTGACACAAGGATTTTTTACATGGTTCGATCAATATGATCTACATCCATGGTTCATCACTATGATTGTTGAGGTTACATTAATATTACATTTACAATTTCCATTAATGGATATTTTGTAGAGCTCTAGATCTAACTATTTGGGGAAGAAGATGATAAAGAAAATAAAGTCTTTTTCTCTCTAAAAATATATCTCTCTCTTAAATAAAATCTCTCTCTCTCTCTTACCAAAATTATCCCCTCCCTTTTCTCTCTCCTGCTCTCCTCTTTATATAGTGTTTACATAGTGGATGACATCTCATGTACAACTAATATTTCCCTTAATTTCGGATTTACCTTGCTACATCCTCGCAAGAGTATAAATGTTAAATCTCGCAGACACTATAGTTTTCGCAAGATCTTCGCACTTTCTTCATGTTTACGTTATCGTCATTTGTTATGTCATTTCTGAAATCACTTTGCGACGGTTTCACGACGTTGTTGATGAAGATTCCGCAAGTGTGTTGTTGTTGCAATATTTGGATCCTACATCTTGCCTCTTTTTTCTTGAATATTTCTTGAAGAGCAATCTTTAAGAAAAAATCCGTTGTTGTAGTAGTCTTTGATCTTTATTGATGAAGGAACGAGCGAAAGAATACTGGACTTGAAAAGTACGTACTTGCCTATATTATTTTGCGAAGTTCCGAAGCTTTGCGAAATAAATAAGAAGTGTCAACCCTTGAAGTATGCGAAGTATGAAGTATCCTTGAAATAGTGTAAGAAGTATAAAGTATCTTTGAAGAAGTATAAGAAGTACTTAATCCTCGAAATATATAAGAAGTATGAAGTATCCTTTTAGAAGTATAAGAAGTATCTGTCCTTGATTGCGAATAAGAAGTATTGCCTCTATTCATGCGAAATTATTACTCCATTTTTGATGAGGATTCTTGTTGTTCATTAGCGAATGTCCATTTTGGAAATGATTCTTGCCGAGAAGATAAAGAACATAAAATGTTTTCTCGGTAGTCCATAGTTGCCTCTGTTCTTTATCTATGAGGGTAGAATCCTTGAGAAAGTGTTGATTGAGCGATTTTTTTTTTTTTTTTTTTTTGCATTCTTATTTTGCCTCTGTCTCATGTTTTGTGCTCATGCGATAGTATAATCTCTTCAGGCTGCTTATCTTATCTTGTGAAATAATCAGATTCTGCGAAATTCTTAATAATTCTGCGAAATTCTGAATATCTTTGCGAAGTTTTGAATAATTCTGCGAAATTTTGTAAAATACTTGTTCGAATATAATGCTTATGTAATGATTATGTTATGAAATATGTATGTGATTTTTATGCCATGAAATGCTTATGTGATGCTTTCATGATGCGAGTATGATGCTTGTATGATGAGAATGCTTATCTATTGCAATGTATAGCTAATGTTTGTGTTACTTAGCTTATTTTTCCGTTCTAAACTTGATGTAGCTTTAAATTGCTTCCATTCTTTATTTCTCTGATTTTGTCTCTAGTATATGCATTCCTCTTTGCATGCTGATTGTTCCTCGCAAGTTCTTACTTGTGCTTCATCTTTTCTTATTTCTACACTATTAGTATCGCATAATAATATGATCAGAATATCAATTGTGCGGCGTTTGCATTGCCTCGGCCTCATTATCATGTATATGTTCGCAAGCTTATCATTTAATCATTTTCTTAAGCTCGCAAGCTTATCATGTAATCTTTTTTTTTTTTTTTTGCGATAAAAGAACTGTATTACCTACATCCAAATTGTTTATATTGAATTTTGTCATTGCGACAAGATCGCAGGACGTCTTTACATTTTCATGTAATGACCCATTGATCTTGCCTTATCATTTATCTTGTGTGGTCTTATTTTGCCTTCCTAGTTAAAGGTCTTATTTTTCCACCCCTCATTATTGCGACAAAATGACAGGCCTAAATATTCTTGCGAACATAAAGCCCCATGACATTGCCGTCTTGCAACGAAATTGCAGGACGTCTTTACACTTTCGTGTAAAGACCCATTGATCTCGTCTTATCTTTGTCTTTTGTATTATTGCCTCTTCAGAATCATCGCACAAATTTGACAAGCCTAAATTTTCTTGCGAAAATAAAGCCTCATGACATTTGCGTCTTAAGACACTTATCATCTCCCTAATGGAGGGTGCCGCCCTTATCATCTCCCTGGTTTCCCCTTCAAGGAGGCGTACATCGGCCATACAAGACTAGCTCCTCCCATCCGGTCTTAACAACAACCAGTTGTTTTCGCAGTCTCTTATCCCTTATACCTATATGGTTTATGGTTACGAGACTGCACCCTAAGTGGAGTTTTCTTCGGGCCGAGTGCAGCATGTGCCAAGACTTGCCAAGAATGGCCGAGACACTTCAAATGCCCCAGGCACTCTTGGCTCAACCGTGTACCTCGGCGCCTTGAGCATACACTGACTCCTTGGAAGAGACCCTCGGGCGTCCAACCAGGGTATAACCTTATATATATAGTTGGAAATCCAAGGTATCTCTCCCGGATAGGCTTTCATGGGCCCCAAATATCCATGACTCAGGTTCCAGGAGCGGTGTAACCTTTTCGTTGAGCCATGTCATGAGATACCCCCTTATATGACGCACTTTAGGTCTTACATTTTCCTCTTACGAAATATCATTCGCGAACTAGGGTGTACGCCATAAAGGTTCGTCTCATTCACTCACTCATTCATTTTTGTCTCAATCATTCATTTTTGATTATCTCTTCTCATTATCTTTGCGAAATTATCGCATTTCCATTATCTCTGCGAAATTAGCGCATGTATTCATTCTTTCATTCATCCTTTCATTCATTCCTTCATTTCTGTCATTTTCTTCACTCATTCTTTCATTTCCGTCATTTCTTTCATTCATTCTCATAATATCATATCATTTGAAGTAAAGTAAATATTCAAGAGAAATATATAAATTAATCTGCGAGATTTTTCTCGAATCTTTGAAATCTTTAAGATCTTTGTAATTTAGAATTCTTTGAAATCTTTGAAATCTTTGTAATTCTTTATAATTTTGAAATCTTTGAAATCTTTGAGATCTTTGAAATCTTGAAATCTTTGTAATTTTGAAATAAATTTTTTTTTTTTTTTTTAAAATCAAATCAAAAATCTTTTATTTTCTGTAAAAGTAAAATGTTCAAAGAAAGTGGTACTTAGCTTTTATGTGATTCGTTGTTGTTGTCTCTTGCGAAGTATATGATTTGCTTGCGAAGCTAGCATCCTTGAAATGTATAAACGTCGCACAAAATATAATTATCTGATGCTAATGTTAGAGTTGGAAATTTTGTTTTCCAGCAAAAAGAAGTGTGAGAAATGAGATTTGAACCCTTGACCTGCCTCTTGCATATTCTCGCACCATACCAACTTTTCTAACCTTCTCTTACGAAATTAATTTGCGAGATAGTCATCAACTTTCTTCCTTGCGAAATCCCCTTGCGAAATTATCAAAGACTGTGCGAAGTAAACATTTACATGAAATAAACGAACATCTGCGAAGTGTTCGTGCTGCAAACGTTCGCAAGGTAAACATTTGCGAAGAAAAAATATTTGGAAATGATAACATTCTGCGAAGTGCAAAAACTCTTTGCGAATGGGGAGATTCGAACCCTAGACATCAAACTCCTTCTCTTCACTGCTGACCATCTGAGCTAACTTCAGCTTGCGAAATATGAGACAAATATTGCTACTCTATTCTTCCTTTGCGAAATAGCAGTTCCAAAAAGTGTGAAAAATATTGAGCTTTGCGAGAATTGATCACGCAAACTCAAACTCATACTCCTAATCCCTGACCATCTGTGCCAGTTTCTGTTTGTGTTAGTGGGGTGAGCTTCGCACAAGTTATTCATTTGTCCTCGTCCCTTCTATTTTAAACATTAGAAGTTTGTCTTCGTCTTCTTATCTTTTTCCTAGATTTTTTATTTTGTCACTTGCTATTCCGATCTTGCTATTGTGGTTTACTGAGTTTGTTCGCTTGATGTTATCTTTGGTCTTTAATTTCTTTTGTAATTGACTCTGTATTTATCTCTGCGAGATGCACCAGTTTCTCCACTGCTTAACCATTTGTTGGCTGCTATCCCGTCTCTTGTCTTCTTTTCGTTATTTTTATATTAGCCCTGCTCGTGATTTGCCATTGCTGATGTTGTTAAGAACCTGTGGCTTCGCAAGTTCACTTCTTCGAAACTAATCCTCTTCTCTTGAGTTAATCTTTTTGAGTGATGGTGAGCTTAAATCTCGTATTGAGAGCTCTTCGTCTCGTAGCATTATCGTTCACATGACGGGCTAGAGTTGTCATTTTGTTCAGGTCTGGTTGGTTCCTTCTTTGTTTGTACGAATAGTACTCTTTCATGAAGTGGTTCCATTACTACTGCCATATTTACAAAATCTCCGTTGATTCTCTTCGTAGGTTGTTAGTTGCTTTACTTCGCAAGCTGCTAATTTAATGACGGATTCACTTCTTTAATATCTCGTCCTCTGTTATCTATTGAAACTTAGTCCTCTGTTGCCATTGCGAGTGTCTTTCTTCTTCGCTGCTATGATCTTTCTTCTATTACGAAGTATCTCTTTTGTAAATTTCTCTGCTGAACTAATTGGTCTCTTCGCAACTTTCTTTCATTTTTGGATTTCGATGCGGATTGAACATCTTCACCTCTCGTGTTCCCATTTCTTTGAATGATGTAGACTTTTCTTTGCTAATGTAGTTTTCCTGCGAAAACAAAAACTTGTAGACTTTTCTTCGCTGCGTTGCTGGTAAGTTTTTGTGTATTCCTTTATAAAATCTTTGGCCGAAGTTCGCAATCGATTGGCGAAGTAACACACTTTTGGATTGTTGTTGACGAAGAGAAACAATCTTTTGCTTCTCGCTGTGAACTATCGCCGGGTCTGTTGTGAACTAGTCGATTGTCGATGATCGTTTAGCGAAGTGAATTCATGGGATTCTTCCCGAGACGATACTATATTTAGTTTGTCGTTTATATGGAATCAATCTTAGAAGTAGTTTGGTGATAAAGTAGTTGTTACTAGTGTCTTCTCTTCGCCGATGACCAGAGTTAATTCGCTGTGCGTTATGTTATTTTGGTGCGAGTTAATCTATTTCTTCTCTACTGATCTTCGACTGCCTCTCTTTGTTTTTGTTCTTCATTATCTTCATAACTCTTTTTTGATTTTCCAGAATTTCTACCGATCTTTTACTCAAATTTCTGTGTCTGCCTTCCTTGTATAACTTAGAGACTCAAGAAGACTTCGCCGAAACTTTTCTTAACCCAATCTTCACTGAAACTGTCTTCAACCAACAAGGTAGTAGCTAGGTAGTATAAATCAACAAACCCGTCCCTGTTTCTAGCGCATATGTAGTTGCAGGAAATCCCACACTACACCCCTCATAATATTTCATAAATCTAAATCTATTTCATAATCAAAATAAAGATTAAAATGCTAAAATTATAAAATGGACACAAGGATTTTTACATGGTTCGATCAATGTGATCTACATCCATGGTTCTTCACTATGATTATTGAGATTACATTAGTATTTCATTTACAATCTCCATTAATGGATATTTTGTAGAGCTCTAGATCTAATTTTTAGGGGAAGAAGATGATAAAGAAAAATAAATCTCTCTTTAAAAATATGTCTCTCCAAAATATCTCTCTCTCTCTCTTACCAAAATTATCCCCCCTTTCTCTCTCCTGCTCTCTTATTTATATAGTGTTCACATAGTGGATGACAGCTCATGTACAACTAATATTTCCCTTAATTTCGGATTTACCTTGCGACATTTCGCAGGTCTACAAATGTTAGTCTTCGCAAGTCTTCTTGGCTCTTCGCAGAATCGTCACACCTTTCTCATATTTAAGCTTTCGTCATCTGTTACTCGTTTCTGCAGTTAGCCTGCGATGGCTTCGCAATATTGCTAATGACAATATCGTAAATATGTTGTTGTTGCGATATTCTGATCCTACACCAACCTTGTGTGTTATGTTGTACTTCTTGAGTGGAGCATGGAAGGATTTCTGAAAATGTGAGCCTCCGTCACTGATAACCACTCTTGGTGTACCATGTCTAGAAAAAATGTATTCCTTCACAAACTCACAAACAACTTGAGAATCATTAGTAGGGGTGGCTTTAGCTTCCACTCATTTAGAAACATAATTCACAACAAGAAGTACATAATATTTTCCATTAGAATTGACAAAAGGACCCATAAAATCAATTCCCCACATATCAAATGCTTCAACAAAAAGAATTGGTGTGAGTGGAATTTGATTTCGAGCACCTAGATTACCCGTTCTTTGACATCTATCACAAGAATTGAAAAAAATATATGCATCCTCAAATTGGGTAGGCCAATACAATCCACTTTCAAGTACTTTGAAAGCGGTACGTTTAGAACCAAAGTGACCACCACATGCATAAGTATGACAAAAAGTAAGAATAGATTGTAATTCAGAATTAGGTACGCACCTACGGATGATTTGATCAGAACCGTATTTCCACAAGTAGGGCTCATCCCACACATACTGCTTAGCTATTTTCTTAAGCTTCAGCTTTTGAAAATTATACATTGTACTAGGTACTTTTCTTGTGACCAAGTAGTTCACTATATCCGCGTACCAAGGTGTTGAATCTTCAATTGAGAAAAGTTGTTCGTCTCGAAAACGATCTTGTAAAGGAAGTTATTCTTCGGAAACAACAAGTCTACTAAGGTGATCAGCAACAGTATTTTCAACACCTCTTTTATCCTTTATTTCATAATCAAATTCTTGCAAAAGTAATATCCACCGTATAAGCCTTGGCATAGCTTCTTTCTTCTTTAGTAGGTACCTAAGTGCTGCATGATCAGAATACACACTCACTTTTGAACCCACCAAATAGGATCTAAATTTTTCTAGTGCGAACACTATAGCCAAAAAAAATTTCTCGGTGGTAGAATAGTTGATTTGTGCATCGTTTAGGGTCCTAGATGCATAATAAATCACATGAGACAGCTTGTCAACTCTTTGACCCAAAAGGAGTCCAACTGTATAGTCACTCGCATCACAAATCAATGGAAAACTCTAATCAGGTGACTTGATAATTGGTGCAGTTGTCAACAATTCTTTCAATTTATCAAAGGCATCCTTGCACTCCTTGTTGAAGTAAAAAATAACCTCTTTTTGCAATAATTTGCACATCGGCATTGAGATTTTGAATAAATCCTTGATAAACCGCCTGTAAAAACCTGCATGACCAAGAAAAGAACGAATTTCCGTCACCGAAGTGGGATATTGTAAGTTTATTATTAAGTCTGTGTTTGCTTTGTCAACTTCAAGCCCTCGAGAGGACACAATGTGACCAAGCACTATGCCATGGTTTACCGTAAAGTGACATTTCTCCCAATAAAGAACAAGGTTAGTGTCTATGCATCTTTTAAGAACAAGTTCAATATTTTGTAAAAAAAATAATCAAATGAATCACCATAAATACCTCAATTATGCGTTACACATAGTCAGGAAATATACTGACCATACATCTCTGAAAAGTGGCAGGCGCATTGCAAAGACCAAACGACATCCGTCTATAGGAAAACGTACCAAAAGGGCAAGTGAAAGTAGTCTTCTCTTGATACTCCGGTGCAATAACAATCTGATTGTATCCCGAATAATCGTCCAAAAAGCAATAATGTGAATGTCCCGCTAACCTCTCTAACATCTGATCAATTAAAGGCAAAGGAAATTGATCCTTCCGGGTTGCTGTATTAAGCTTTTTGTAGTCTATGTATACTCTCCATCCAGTTTAAACTCTTGTAGGAACAAGTTCATCATCTTGATTTCTAACAACAGTGACACCTGATTTCTTAGGCACCACTTGAACCAGGCTAACTCATTTGCTGTCAGAAATTGGGTAAATCACCCCCACACTTAGCAATTTGAGGATCTCTTTCTTCACGACCTCCATCATTGGGGGGTTAAGCCTACGCTGAGCATCACTTACTGGCTTGAAATCATCTTCCATTAGGATTCTATGCATGCACAAGGATGGACTAATGCCTTTGATATCTGCAATTGTCCAACCAATAGCCATTTTGTGCTCTTTCATAACCCTAAGGAGACGTTCTTCTTGTATTGGGGTGAGATCCTTTACAATAATCACCGGAAGTTCTTATTTATCACCCATGTATGCGTACTTTAGGTGGTATGGAAGCAGCTTCAATTCTGGTTCAGGTGCCTGCACAATAGAAGGTAAGGGAACCTCATTAGTTATGGGTAAAGAAATATAATTAATATTACCGGGTTTAGCTTCTTGTAGTGATGTTAAGGCACCACACATCTCCACTAGATCTTTGGCTAACACAACGTCCAGGTTTGGATGTCCGTGAACGTCTAAATCAATGTCATTCCGTAGCACAACTCCAAGTTCATCTTCACTATTCAAATCAAACATTTGTTGCGCTAACGAACCAATAACATCAATGGAGAAAGCTGAGTGAACATCACTAGGATAATGGATGGTTTCAAAAATATTGAACCGTATGATCTCCTTATCAAATTCCATAGTGAGTGCGCCACTATCAACATCAATCTTCGTCTTTGCAGTTTTCATGAATGGTCGCCCAAGAAGTAACGAAGTAGATGAACAATTATCTCCATTGTGCATGTCCACAATGTAGAAATCAACCGGAAAGATCAACTGATTCACTTGAACTAACACGTCCTCCACGACTCCCTTAAGATATATATTGGACTTGTTAGCCAATTGAATAGTGATCTTTGCCTCTTTTAAAGGTTAGAGATTCAAAGAATCATAAACATTGGCCGACATAACTCTTACGGAACCTCCCAAATCAAGCAAAGCACCCTCGAATCTTCGGTTACTAATGGTAACGGGTACTGTGAAACCGCCAGGATCTTCACACTTTGTAGGCATCTTTTTTAGTAACATAGTTGTAGCACTTTCGCCCACCTGAGTAATCTCATTAGCAATCAAGCTATCTTTCCTTGTACACAAATCCTTCAAAACCTTGGCATACCTGGGTACGGTTTTGATGGCCTCAATAAATGGAATGTTGATGTGTATCTTGCTGAAAATATCCATGATCTCCTTCTATTGAGCTTGCTTCTTTGACTTGGAAAACCGACTAGGGAAAGGAGGTGGTATGGTAAAAGTGGGAACCGTGTCCTTAGGTTGGCCATTTGAGGTTGGCTTTTCCTTTGGGACGGTTTCCTCCTCTACTTCCTTTTCGATGTCGTTACTAACCTCTTTTTGTTGATGTGGCTCTTCAGTTTGTCTCCCACTTATTAGAGTGACTGCATTAACTTGCTCTCTTGGATTCACAAAATGTTGTGATGGAGGTGTTGTAGACGCATGAGCCTTCATAAGATTCATATCCGTTGCCAATTTCCCAATTTGAGTATGAAAATATTTAATGGAAGCATCGTTCTTTTGTTGATTTTTCATTACTGTTTCCTTAAGACCCTCATTCAGCTTCTTATTCATATGAATGATCACTGCTGCCATCCTTTTTACTACCTTCTCTATGTTGTTCATTCTTTTCTCTGACTGTGAAGTTTCTTCCATGTTGCTAACTCTTCTGACATTTGAGTTATTTCTGTGTAAAATTGTTGAGTATTCGAATCCATACTCTCAATCAAACTGGTTGCCTGCGAGATTGTCTTCTCAGTAAGTGAACCACCAGCAGCTGCATCAATCAAATTCTATTGCTCTAGAATTAATCCTTCGTAGAAATATTGAATGATGAGTGTTGGAGATATGTTGTGGTGAGGGAAACTTGCTACCAACTTTTTGTACCTATCCCAGTATTCATAAAGAGACTCCCCAGTAATCTGAAGAATACCACTAATCTCTTTACGAACGGATGCTGCCTTAGAAACAGGAAAATACTTTTCTAAAAATAGATTTTTCATCTCCGCCCATGCTGTAATACTCCTTGGAGGAAGGTAATATAACCATTATTCCTCTGAGTCTATTAAAGAGAATTAAAAAGCTTGGAGTAATGTTGTATCACTGTCTTCGGTACTTTGCCTAAGACTTGTCATCTTCTGTTGAAATTGTCGAATATGACGATTCGGATCTTTACCTGGAAGTCCCTTGAACTTTGGTAGATGATGAAGTAGATTCAACTTCAGCTCCACTGGGTTAGTGATTGTAATACACAGTGGTTGCGAATCTAAGCATGGAGATGTCAACTCTCGCAGCTTCCTCTCCTGAGGTGGAGGAGGTGGGTTTTGTACCGTCGTTCACCATTATTGATGTAGAAGATTCTTCTTGCAACTGTGGACATGCCTGTAACACCGTTCCCCTATGAGTTTGGATTCCGCACCTTTGGTATTCCCAGTCTTTCGGTGCCAAAGATTAAGTACCTGAAAACAAAAATCTAGAAAACTAAGATTAAAAACTAAATAAGAAATTCTAAAAACAAGATTAAAACTAATAAAAATAACAACTAAAGCTATTGATTGCTCCCCGGCAGCGGCGCCAAAATTTGATGGGTGTCGTAGGCTCAAAAAATTAATAATCTTATTTCCACACAATTGACTGGTAATATAATGAAAGTAAGGATCATTCCCACGAAGAGCAGTGAGTTTTAGTTGTCAAAGTGTCACAAAGGGGGGGTTTTGTTTTAGATTGTGAACAAAATAAATAATCAAAGTAAATAAAATTGTATTGTATCAATAGAGAGAGTTATTATCGAGGAATCCTTCTTCGTATATAAACCGTTAATGAGTTAATATATTCATCTATTCGTCCTTAATCATAGATTATCACCAACCATAGAAAAGCAGCTAGAGCAGTGCTATTCTCTAAATTCCTTTGGTCACTGGGTACAGAAGCGCCCGAATACCATATTCTAATCATCCAAACCACCAAGTAGTAACGCACTCAAGGTGTAGCTTGTCGAATGTTTTATGTTTTGTGACTTAGGTTAATCCTAGTAGTTAGACTCTTAGCGCAAGGTCCACTTTCTAGTGTTATTTCTACACGTGATTGATCCACAGAATCCCTCTGCAAGGTTTCATGTTTTCTACTTGTGTAAGGGTTATTCAACAATTACACGGATATCCTAACCCTTTACTAGCTTTAGATTAATCAATAAACTGATTTAGTTGGCCGCCTAGAACAATCAATCAATCAATCATAATATTTTACTCATAGTAGAAACAAACGATAATCATATTAAGAAATCAAAATATATTCATATATTAAATCAAATCAAGTTTACAACTTAGAATTCATCCTCAATCAATAGGTGTTTAGCTACTCATGGATGTAGAAACATCCATGATATACATATGAGAAAAGTTAAAAGATAACGTTACGATTGAGAATCGCTCTGAAACCCTAGATTTCGATGTTTCTTCTCTCCAAGACTTACAATTTCGTGACCTAATGATATGATATGATTTCACATAACCTAATACCTTTTTATAGGTTTACATTGCTTGTCCTTCACGTATTTGGTTTGGTTTAAGAACCCAACCCAAAAATTTGAAACAACGACTCCAAACGTGCCCTTAGGCCTTCCCAAGTATGAATACACGTTTTCCTACTTGCTAAGTACGCGTACCCAGTCCGTGAACTTCAAATTCCAGCAGAAAATTTCGGAATTAAAGTCTGCGAACCCGTCCGCATACTTTACTGTCTTCGGTATTCAATAAAAGCTTGTTTTGGCCACAACTTCTTCATCCGAACTCGGAATGACCTCATTATTTTTGCATTATTTTTATATTTCAATTATATTAAAGGTGGTGGTGATAAATCCTTAATTTGAATGAGTTAAGATCGGTCTTTGGCCCTTCTCTTGATTTTGAGCGTTTTGCTCCTTTTCGTCGCATTTCTTCCACTTCTCTTGGACTTGGGCACTTGGATACTCAGAATACTTCTATTCCTATATATTTTCAGCACTTTGTAGCTCCTTTTTGGATGATTCAACTAATAGAGGAAAATGAGAGAAAACAAGAGTAATAATACGAATACATGCAAGAATAATTGCTAAAACAAGTATGGAATGGACACTAAAATCATATGAATTATGCACTTATCAGAGACCCACCTCTACATAGAAGAACAATTGGGCGGTTCTCCGAAAGATTGAGAGCATTAACTCCTTCAGGACGTCGGTGACACTCACTGATCCCTGACTATGTAGAGAGACCGTGTATAGATCCAGGCAGTTCTCCGTAAGATTGAGAGCATTAACGCCTTCAGGACATCGGTGACACTCACTCTTCCCTGAATATGTAGAGAGACCGTGTATAGATCCAGACGAATCTCCATAAGATTGAGGGCAAAACGCCTTCAGGGCTTCGGCAACGCTTGCTGTTCCCTAACTATGCACCTTTCAGAATGGGTATGACGCTTTAACTGGCTAATATCCCTTCCGCAATAGATTAATTCTACCGTGACATTCACCCCTGAATTCCTAGAAGATAATCTATTTTATCTCATTACTCTGATTCCATGGTCGAATCCACGGATGATCTCATGGAATGGTAATAGATAATCATTTTATCTCATTACTCCGATTTCATGATCGAATCCACAGCTGATCTCATGAAATGGTAATAGATAATCTTATTACTCCGATTCCATGGTCAAATCCACGATCTCATGGAATGGTAATGCTCATTTTATTATTCTGAATCCATGATCGAATCCACTGCTGATCCTATGGATTGATAATAAATAACTACTCATCTTTATTACTCAGTTTCATGAATCATTCTCCACTAATTACACAAGAATAGTTCTTGGGATTCAAAAATACAAGAGTTCTACCTTATATAGACTCTCAAAGAATAGGTTGCCTTAGGTTTAAGCTAAGATAGCTTTGGAACCAAGCAATCAATATCCACAGTTAATATTTAAAATCTGATTAACATAACAAGATATACACTCTGAATAGGATGAACCCTAACAGAACCATGTACAAAGACAACGTTCACGAATGGTTAGACGAGACTAGCCAATTGAACTATAAGCTTATTCATTTTTATAAACATTTAGAACTTTTAATCTTGAATCACAATCATGTGATCAAATATGTCTAAATTATTTTTATAGAATTCTTCAAATGCTAATTATCTAACAGAAATAATTTTATATGCATCTGAAACTAATCGACAGGGTAAGTGTTAAGTGCGTATTTTGCATATATTTAGTATCGAATCCATGCTAGTAATTGCTATGTATTCTTGCGAATTATTGTATATTACTATTTTTGTAGTTGCAGGATTTCCCACAACACACACCTCACAAGAATTCATAATAATCAACACATCTTTAAGATCAATAATCACACTTTTTATTAATTGAATTAGTAATCTTACAATAAGGAAATGAAATCAAGAATACAACTTCTATCTTAGACTTTATCTCTCCTCAAAACTTTCTCTCCACTCAAAAAAGATCTCCCCCCTCTTTAAGCCTGTTCGGCTCTTTATATAGGACATTACATAGTGGATGACAGCTAGGTTGTCCTTTATTTTCGGATCTGACTTGCGACATTCTCGCAAACATACAAATGTTAAATTTCGCAACGCTTCTAAATCTCGCTAGGTCTCCACATCTTTCTCGTGTTTAAGCTGTCGTTATCTGTTGCGTCATTCCCATAACTAATCTGCGATGACTTCGCAATATGTTATTTAAATATTTCGCAAAGGTATTGATGTTGCGATATTCTGATCCTACATCTTTCCTCTTCTCATGTCTTCTCTACGAAGGAGAGAATGTCATGAGAATTAGTGCTTCAATATGCCGTAGCCATTCATTTTCCCATGCTCTTCTATATTGAGTCTCTGTCGTTGTTTCTGAGACTGCTTCTGCGACCGCTCCTGTTGGTTCAATGTTCTTCGTCCCTTTCTTCTTCAGCAGCAGCAGAGAACTTTCTCTGAAACTCCTTCTGTTGATCTCTGTAGCTCCTCCAAACCCTCTGCTCGGCCCCCAAAACTATCCCCAAGTCTCGACCGCCTCTCTAGGACTCGAACAACCCCTTATATACCCAACAGGGAGACTAAATCCCGAGAATCTCACACCTTTCTTCGACCAAAAGTCTCGGCCTTTATTTTCTTCTCCTCCCTGTTGCTTTTCGCGTGTTCTGCTTTGTCTACAAGTAAAATCAACGTCCCAGGATATCTCAAAGATAGCAGAAATCTTTCTTTCCTTATCTGTGCGTAACTAACACAAAATAAACCCCAAAAATATCTCGGAATATAATTGTTCCCCTGTGTAGTGAAATATACGTGCAAATTCGGTTTCGAGACAAGTATCAATCATGTTTCGACGTAACAGGCATAATTTTTCCCACGAGTGCAAATACCTTTATGCCGCAAAAGCTTATTTCTCCAAAAAATTTATTACATGTATTTCCTCTTCCTTTCATTTCTTGACACGTCTTTTTCAACCGTTATTTCTCAACCGTTCACGTCTAGTCTTCGCATTAAATGTGCTTATCTTCTCGAGATTTCTTATCTCTATATATATTCTTCTCACTCTTCTCTTCTTCTTTTTTTACTTTTCTTCTTATATTTTCTGCAACTTCTCTTCATCGTTTCTCCGTAAATTCTGCTCTTGCTACTGTAAATTTCCCTGTTTCTATTTCTTTTGTTCTTTAGCTTTTTCTTCATTCCCTTACTGAAAATGCCTCCAGTTGGTCGTAAGTATGAAACTTTTCTTGAAAGAATTCAGAAAGATCTCGAAGAGAAGGGTTTTACATTAACCACTATTCCCAATCAAGAATCTAAATCCATTCTTTCTGCCAAATTGTTTTCTGATCATCATTGTGATGATAAAGAAATCATAGTTTCGCTTGGTCAGATTCTCGTTGGCCTTCCTATCCCTCTTTATGATCCAAATCTTCCCTTATTCTATGAAATTCTCGCTCATGCGAAGTTCTCGCGAGCCATCTATCAATTAAGAGGGGACTGTATTCGCTTAATGCTTGAATTCGCCAACAACGGTGCTGGTAAAGGATCTCTTTACCCAAAATAAGTCAGGGATCCTGAATTTGAGGATTTAGAAATATTCACCGAAAAGTACACAGTAGAGAGCTTCTTTGAAAATTACGAAGTAATAAACATCAATAATGATAAAACTCGTTGGGGTGATCGCTTGAAGAGGAAAGAAAATGTTGCCAGCGATAGAACACTTATGCAGGACATTGATTGGCACTCTGGCAAGAATAATATTCCTCGTCACTCTAAAGACGACAAGTGGTGCATCTTTCCACTGGTTTTGAAAAAACCTTATATTTCAGGTCCAAATGTGCTTCCTGCGAATCTCGCCACTTATCAACCTTGGGTATTTAATTGGCCCGAGAAAGAGAAAAAGGTATGTCTTCAATCTTGCTCACTTCATAATCTTTCATTTATTGTTACTTTCTTGTTTTCTAACTCTTGCGAGAATTTTAGATTAAAAAGCTGAGATCGAGATATAATAGGACTGGGAAGGCTAGCACTTTATCTGCTCTGCGCTCCATCACAGATGAAGTAAGAAACATCTTTTATACTTTTAACAATATTGTTGCCTCTGTTTCTTATCTTCATTTGTGTGCGAAGGTTGGTGTTGTAGCTGTTGAAGAAGAAGAAAGTTCTAAGGTTGCGAAGATCAAAGGCAAAGGTAAAGGTTCTCTTCGCAAGGAGAAATTTGTTGCTCCACCTTCAAAGAAGCGAAAAGTTCATTCTCCTTCTCCTTCAAATCTTCGATCTGGCGAAAGTTCTGATGATGATGATAACGATGATGTTGATACTCCTTTCGCAAGAGAAGATTTTCCAGCTGATTCTTCTATAGCACAACTATCTAGCATCTTCTCTGAATCCATGCAAGGGATTGGGGATGATCGTCTCTCTAGTACATGCAAAGCTCTTGTGAGTATCTGCGATGCTCCTTTACTAGATGGTGATGATTCTCTTCATGGAGTCTCCAGATCAGTGACTCCCAGCTTTATGAACTCACTTGGTGTCTTGGTATTCCTTCGTTTCTATATTCCTTCATTATTATGATTTAAAATTATATTATATCTTGACAATTTCTTCATTTTCCTTTGCAGACTGGGAGATATTCCTTCGTTGTTGCCTCAGATCTTGAGAAAAGGCGTGGGATTCTTGAAAAGAATAATCTTCAACTTCGCAAGAGAAATGAAGAACTAGAAGCTGAAGCTGCTTCTCTTCGCAAAAAGAATAAACAATTAGAAGCCGATTCTTCTACTCAAAAGGAAAAGATATCCCGTCTTTAAGACGCCAATAAGCAACTTTATGGTATGAAATTTTTCTCTTTTCCTTTATTTTGTTTTCTCATTATTCTCCCTCATCTAATTTATCATTTTCGCAGACGTCTATGATCTTTCTGATGAAGCCATTCTCCTTCACTCATTCCCAAATTCTGTGGATAATAACACCCTCCTTGAACATCTTAACAATTCCTTAAATAGTTTTTCAAATGACAAGATTAAATCTCTTCCCATAGATGAACTCAGATCCAAACTTCGCCTCTTAGAAATTGACCATAGATCCAGCTTGAGCTTAGCCAACCAATTTATGCGTTTTTATCTTAATTCTAAATAAGAGATTAATGCTTTAAGAACCAAGATTAGTGATCTCATAGATGATAAAGATCGCATCGCTAGACAAGGTTCTCAAGCGTTAGCGAAATTCCAAAAAACCCTTATTAAAGTTCAAATTGAACGAGATGAATCTAACCGCAAAAATGTTGTACTTAGCGAAAGAGAGGATCAAATTCGCTCCCTTCTGCTCATAAATAATGACGATGAATTCGCTTGGGCTGCTAAAGTTCTAGATGATGCCAGAAATAATTTAGGTGTAAACGTTAGTCTTCAAGCTGAGCACACAGCCTTGGTTAGGGATATGATTTCTGACAGAGAAGGTTGTTAATTATTCTTCTTTATTGATCGTTTGTCTTTAATAAATGTCATTAAGTTGTTGATTCATTGTCACATGTTCGCAGGAGATGAAGAGAGATTTCTCAAAAGGATTGAAGAACTTGAATCTGAGAAGGAGCAGCTCGCAGAGAATCTTTCTTCTCGCAATGACAAATATTCTAGATTGAAGAGTCAACTAAAGATTACTGTTTCGAACTTTAAGAATAATACTACTATTTTCGCAATCAGACTATTAAGATGGTCTGTGACGATAATAGTATCCCTCATTCTACATATCCTTGCCTTTTAGAAGAAATACCCAAGAATGTGCCTCCTCTGGATATTTCTGACAGTGATGCTAGTGAAGAAGATGAGTCTGATGGAGATGAAAAAGAAGAAGGATTTGATGAAGATGATGAAGAAGAAGAATCAAACAAGAAATAGTTATGTTTCCTTCTTTCTCTTTTTGTAATATATGTACATTCATTCTTTGTAATATTTTGCTGCGAATTTCTTGGATCTTCAAATGCAAGTTCGACCTTTCTGCACATGTTAAAAAAGCAATTCTTTTTTGCAATATGGTTAATCAATATATTATCAATCTTTCATTTTATGTGTGCGTAAATCTATCATATGGAGACAAATAACATGTTCTTATTCTATTCATTCCCATACTTGCCTCTGTTATTTGTATTCAAATGAAAGATTAAGCAAGTTGCTTTTGAATAGCAACATGTATTCATGCCTCAGTCTCGCAGCTGTTTTTGCTGAATTTTCGCAAGTAGGTATTTCTTGGATTCTTCTAAGATTTCATTTTTTCTTTTTCTCTTATGTGGTCTTATTTTGCCACCTCTTGCCATTGCGACAAAATCGCAGGACGTCTTTGCACTTGCATGCAAAACACCCTTTGATCTTTCCTTAACTTTTTTCTCTTGTGATTTTTGTTGCGACAATATGACAGGCCAAAATATTCTTGCGAAAATAAAGCCCATGACATTGCCGTCTTGCGACGAAATCGCATAACGTCCTTACACTTTCATGTACTGACCCATTGATCTTGTCTTATCTTTTTCTTTTGTATTATTGCTTCTTCAGGATTGTCGCACAAATATGACGAGCCTAAATTTTCTTGCGCAAATAAAGCCTCATGACATTTGCGTCTTAAGACACTTATCAGCTCCCTAATGGAGGGTGCCGCCTTATCTTCCCACTGGTTGCCCCTTCAAGGAGATGTACCTCTACCATACAAGGTTGGCTCCTCCCATCCGGTCTTGACAACAACCACTTATTTTCGCAGACTCTTATCCCTTTTGCCTATAGGGCTTATGGTTACGAGATTGCACCCTATGTGGGGTTTTCTTCGGCCGAGTGCAACATAAGCCAAGACTTTCCAAGAATGGCCGAGACGCTTCAAACGCCCCAGGCACTCTTAGCTCAACCATGTACCTCGGCGCCTTGATCAGATGTTGACTCCTTAGAAGAGACCCTCAGTCGTCCAACCTAAGTCATAAGCTTATATTGAAAATCCAAGGTACCTCTCCTGGATGGGCTTTATTGACCCCAAATCTCCATGACTCAGGTTCCAGGGGAGGTGTAACCTTTTCGCTGAGCCATGAAACAGGTACCCCCTTCTATGACGCTGTTTATGGGTGAAAACTGCTCCTGCCGGATTTGGTAATTTGGGGTGTGTGGATGAGGAATGAATTTAAACCCTAAACAAATGCACTACGCGGTGAGTGCTTGTAGATTCGGAGATCAATCTGTGTAAGTCCGGCCTAAACCAAGAAATGGCCGTTCCAGACTTGTTTCGGTCACAAAGTGAAGGAGATGGGGTTGATCTTAGGGAGGGAAGCGAAGAAGGTGTTGAGATTGTGAAGGTGTAGACTTGCTTATGACTTGCAACAGGAAAGTGAACAAGCTTACGATTAGTGTAAGCAGGCTCTGGGTGTTTCCTTGTTGTTTTTTCCTCTCTCTGTTGGAAATAGGGCGGAGAACCTATTTATACAAGTCATTGAGTCTTATTCACGTCTCTCGTGGGAAGTGGAGGAAGTGGAGTGATGGAGAAGTGGAGTTGTGCGTTGGTGATACACGACCAGCCTTGCCCACTTCTCCTGTACATCTCTAACCATCCATGACTTCCTAACACGTTCTTGTGATGGCGCGTTGCACGCTGCACGCGGTAAACCGCCAGACCAATACCCCAGTATGTATCCCCCAGTTTGTGACATGATTGATGTCTGGAATGTGTAGATCGTGGATCCACGAAAGATAGCATGTAATGCTGAATTGAATAACTACGTTATTCAGAAAGTCGATACTTGTGAAGTATCGTGTGTATTTTATGCAGTACCTGCATCATGGTGTGGTAAAGTGATGGGTAATGACACCTCACTTACCAATTAACTCGACTGTGGCTGTATAACCAAAGGGTGAAGTTGGACGGATGAGATGATCTTTGAGAGACTCATCTGCGGCCGTTGATGAAGTTAGGGTTTTGAAGAGGTGCGCAGGCATCACTCTTCAGCTTGGTCGAAACCAAGCATGGGATACGACTTTGGCCTAACCGACCATACATGCGTGTAGATGGCATGATGGTGTAGGCGCCTATACCCATTACCTCATGAAAGTATGATCTGGGTCACTCAATTCATCCGGTGAAATCGAGTGGTCGAGATCGATTTGCGACAAAAAACTAGTGCCGCAAGGGCCGCACGTCACGCCCTCTTCAGGTGCACGTTCCAAGACGACCAATCTTGGTCGGTCTTGGCCGATTGGCCTGGTGTGAAGGTGGTAGGCTGGTGTTTACGCCTATACCTAAATATCCCATGAAAACGTGATCTGAGCCATCCAAATCGTCCGGCGAAGTTGAGTAGTCGAGATCAGTTTGCGGTTTGGGAGGTGTGACCACGCTAGTTTGGGCGTGCGTTTTGGATTAGCCAGGCATGATATGCCTTGGCCGATCGGGTTAGGGAATAGATTGGTCCACGGTGGTCATGTTGGTATGACCGGACCTGCTTAATCTAATCTTGGACCCTCCATTCATGTCGGAGAAGATGGACGCTCGTGATGTTCAAAACCATAATTTTGGGTTTCAAAGCCGTGCGTCATCTCTTGTTTGGGCGACGATTTTGTCACGACCAAACATGGTTGGTCTTGACCGATTGGTCAAGTGTGTAGGCGGGCCCACGGTGATCGTGTTGACATGCTCTGGGCCCTTTGAATCTACATCTACACCCTCCATCTATACCTACGAAGATGGATGGTTGAGACTGATTTGCGACACATGTAATATGCCGCAAACCCTAATTTAGGGTTTTCCGTCCATAATGAACGTTTTTTGGCAAGATAGGCCAATGGCCGACCGTGCGGGTTCCGCATTGGTTCGGCAGTGGATATTCCATACCTGCTTGGGGTGATGGAATTGATCTGGGTCATCCAATCATGCTTTTGGAGTTGGATGACTGCGATCATATCCGGACTGATACGGTCAATCCGGATGCTCAATCGGGCTAGTATAACACACCGAGAGGGGCTCAATCGGGCTAGTATAACACATCGAGAGTCAGCCTGTACGGGTATTTCGTACATGGTTTCATTATAGTGCTTGGAGGTTCGTGTTACTCTGTAAGAGTAACACTCAGTCGTCATGCCACATTGATAATGAGTATTGGAAATACAAGGCTGATTAGAAATTCACAGGATGGGATTATTGCCACATGCTCCAACCTGAAGGAATTTCATGTATTCACAGAATGAGATTGTTGCCACATGCTCCATTCTTGGTGAATTAAGTGAGGGAGTATCCAACACTTATTAATGGCTTTATCTTTTACAAGATGTCAGCGCATAATTTTTCCGGTTTTTACCATATTAACCTTAAATGAAAATCCACCATCAACATTAAGTCCCCTGCCTAGCACATAATGGTTACACTATTGTGGGGTAGGCATGAGATGGTGACAGTTAAAGATAAAACTTATGAGACAAAGTTAGATGTTACCAGGAGAGACGGGTCATCCTGTCCTTGGAGCATGTCACGTTCAAGAGGCATCCAGGCGAGTGTTCCCCTAGCATGATGTCGGTCTTTCCTGCTTCGGTGGACTGTTACGCCTGTTTCGTTCGTGGGGCTACTGCGCTTGCTTGATCGAACGTGGGATTGATGTGCCTGCTCGAGTGTCATCTTGCTACTTCGACCAAACACCGACCCATCTAGCTTGACTAAACACCGGACTTGATGCTTTGACCAAACACCGGCCTTGCTGTTTGTTTCGCTTGTGTGCTCAAATATAAATGTGGGTCATGCTGAAAGCGTTGAAGCATCTTCTGGAGAAGGCCCGGGAGAGCGTTAAAGTGTTGGAGCTGAAACGCATTTTTCTGGAGAGAGAGATTTGATTGGGGACGACTGTGTCTGCTTCGACCAATCTGGGGCTGGGATCAAGCGAAACCCGTCGCGTGCCGATCGAATGTCGACCTGTGTTTATTTGGAAACCGGCCCCTGCGTGCGTGCGCCTGTTTTATTCGAATACCAGCCTTGTGACTTTGATCAATACTAGACTTGAAACTTGAGCAATACCGGACTTGTGACTTGATCAACACCGGACTTGAAACTTGAGCAATACCGGACTTGTGACTTGATCAACACCGGACTTGAAACTTGAGCAATACCGGACTTGTGACTTGATCAACACCGGACTTGTTACTTGATCAACACCGGACTTGAAACTTGATCAACACCGGACTTGTGACTTGATCAACACCGGTGTTTGGACCCAATACCAGCCTTGTGTACTCCAGCGTGAATGTGTATTCTGTCGTGTGTGACTACACATCTCACGCATTTTTATACAAGTACTGACTCCTGTCTTTTATTGTAGAATGAAGAAAATAACTCCTTTTGAGATGTCTTCTGGGGATAATGCTGGTTCCAAGTCAGGAAGTGTTGACAGCTTCAAAGATATGCCGAACACTGATGATGAGTTGTTCACCGCGCCCTTTCAACTATATGAAAATATCCGTTCTACAATATAACCCTTCTCCTATCGACTTCAAGGTTTTTTATGCTCCGTTGGGCCCTCATGAAGGATGGATGAGACGTATGTTGAGCAATGAGAACATCAAAGATAACTTGACCAGAGCGCAGATTATTGATGTAGCTTGAGTGTTGAAACGACTCGAGAGGATGTTAAAGTGGCTTTTGGTGCGAACGTTGAGGTGGATCTGGAGAGAGTGTTGAAGCAGGATTCTGAAGCGAACAGGGGTCCCGGAGAGAGCATTGAGGCGGCTCTTGAATAGACCATTGAAGCAGCTTCTGCTGGAGAGAGCGTTGAAGTGGCTTCCTCTTCAGTTCGATTTACCCTTGCGAATTCCATGATTCTTGACTGACCATCTTTCTCGTGTTGAAGAAGTCTTTGACTGACGGTAAAGGAACTTCATGCCGAGCCTCAGTCCCCAAGCGTGGTTTACATGGTTTGTTCGTAGTGGCTGTTGTCAAGCTAGGTATGGAATATCTTGGACGTTGTTTCATCATTGTGGGAGTCGCGCATGTGGTACTAGAGTTGGAGTTGGCGGACGCGCAGGATGTTGTATCTCGGTAGTTTTCCTCTTGGTACTTCAGGGAACTGCTTGCAGAAGGCTGAAGGTTGTATCGCCTGTTGGTGAGATATATTCCCCTACAAACATTATGAGGCTCTTCATTACTGGTAGGCCTGGTTCTTTCTATTAGGGCATGTGTTATTGTAGATGAGCGTTCAACATCTCCAGAGGATGACCAAAAGCGCGGATTCTCCAACATAGCATGATAGACATGTAACACTGTCTGATAAAGTGACTCGCCCGGATCTTGTTCGACCACTGTCTGATAGAGTGACTCGCCCGGATCTTGCTCGATATGACGCGTGGACATCGTTATCTTCTTGAGGTTGCTCCCTTGAGGTATCGGCTCCAGTGGAAGATTGTACTCATAGAGCGTTGATACATTGCACCAGCATTCTTTAAACCAAATGGAAGTATGGTATAATAAAAATTACCGAGAGGAGTTCGAAAGGCTATCTTACTTGCATCATGCTCGTACATCCTTACCTGCTTGTAGCCGCTACATCCATCCATGGAGGAGAAATGCCGTGTCCGCTAGTTGCATCTACTAACATGTCGATGTTAGGTAGAGGAGGATCATTTTTGGAGCAGAACCTGTTCAAGTCTCTGAAGTCTATGCAACACCTGATCTATCCATTTTCCTCGTGTATGAACTACAACTGTTTAACCGACTTGGATCCAGGTATGACATGTAGATGATGGGTGACCAATTTTCATCTAAATACGGCATTTTTTCATATCTCCAAGCGAATATGTCTTGGTACTCTTTGAGAAGTTCCACGAGCTTCGTGCGTTTATCCGTACTCAAGGTTGAGCTGATGGAGATAGGCCTAGGAGATTCCCCAACGATTTCAATCTCATCAGTTGTGGAGTTGGTGCCCTCTTGAAGCTGTTGTGGAGCATCTAGCACTTGCTCTTGTGATTCGTTGCTGTTGTAGCATTCCATTAGGTGGAGAGACTGGGTAACAGTCTCCCCTGCTAATTGATAATGGCGATCTTGGATATCTTTGTTTTCCCTTTCTGGTCACGACTCGCCATAAAAGTTCGTTCCCTTTTCGTGTGAACGTGGGTCGTGGCTTCACAAGATGGAAAAGAATGCTTCGTCAGCAAAGATGCATCGTGGGTACTAGCCCTCAATGATGCAAGCCGGTCTTCTTCTGAATTGACGCCCACGTGGGGAGTGGGACGCAACGAACTTGTCTGATTCTTTCTGCGGAGCTTCTCCCGTATGTACTGGATTGGTTTCCCTCGAAGTCCGTCATTGTGGTAGGCTTCCATACGACCTTGTCTGGGAGAACCTTGGATGTCCTGAGAGTCTTGAGAGTAATCACATTCGAAGACGCTCCTGTGTAGATAAGGGACGTCTTGAACTCTGAATCCTTGATGCGTGCGGTGACATGTAGGGCACGGTCGTGACCTTCCTCTGGTTGATTGCAGCAAAACATCTCCGCGCTGATTCTTCGAGAGGTGTGAAAGTTTGCATAAACTTTCCACTAGAGAAACCGCTTCCCGATCCACCGACCTCTGGTTCATAGTGAAACTATTGACTTGAGGAAGATCGTTGTGAGGATCAGTCCCCAGTGTAGGAGTTTCCATGACAGGACCGCTCATATATGATGTCGCTTCTTTGATCAGGTCCATGGAGGTCTGCGCCGCTGAAGTACCTTCTCCGATGCGTTGAATGCGTTCCTTTTTGCTCCAGGGGCTGTCGCGGCTCTTGTGGCAATCGATCAGTTAATGTCTTAAGAAAAGTGAGTACCTCTTTCTAAGTTGCGTGCATATCTGTTCGAGTCTTGGCAAGAACTTCCTGCTTCTCCATCAAATCTGCAATGGTAATGGGGGATGGTCCTCCTCTCGTCCCTCCGGCTCCTCGTCCTGATGAAGGAGTGGAAGTTGTTTCTCTGGTGACTACCAGAGGAGTTACACTTGATGAGATGCCGGGATTTGCGGCTGCTCTAGCTCTGGTGATGGGAGGTGTTCCACTTCTTTGGAACATCTCACCTTTCTACTTACTTTTGGTGGTAGAAGTAACGGCTCCATAAGATGTATTGACCACGGTAGCTCCACTGACAGGTACATTGACACCGGGAGTGTTATCCAAACTAGCTCCATCAGAATTGATTGATGATCCAGACCTGAGTTCTACCATCTTGAAATGGATTGATGATTGAATTAGTCCTAAGATCTACCCTTTTTGAAATTGATAAAATTGAATCGGATTTTGAAGAAATTGACTTTACAACCGAGAGATTAACCTCCCGCTGTGGTCGCCAATTGTTTATGGGTGAAAACTACTCCTGCCGGATTTGGTAATTTGGGGTGTGTGGATGAGAAATGAATCTAAACCCTAAACAAATGCATTGCGCGGTGAGTGCTTGTAGATTCGGAGATCAATCTGTGCAAGTCCGGCCTAAACCAAGAAATGGCCGTTCCAGACTTATTTCGGTCACAAAGTGAAGGAGATGGGGTTGATCTTAGGGAGGGAAGCGAAGAAGGTGTTGAGATTGTGAAGGTGTAGACTTGATTATGACTTGCAACAGGAAAGTGAACAAGCTTACGATTAGTGTAAGCAGGCTCTGGGTGTTTCCTTGTTGTTTTTTCCTCTCTCTGTTGGAAATAGGGCGGAGAACCTATTTATACAAGTCATTGAGTCTTATTCACGTCTCTCGTGGGAAGTGGAGGAAGTGGAGTGATGGAGTAGTGGAGTTGTGCGTTGGTGATACACGACCAGCCTTGCCCACTTCTCCTGTTCATCTCTAACCGTCCATGACTTCCTAACACGTTCTTGTGATGGCGCGTTGCACGCTGCACGCTGTAAACCACCAGACCAATACCCAGTATGTATCCCCCAGTTTGTGACATGATTGATGTCTGGAATGTGTGGATCGTGGATCCACGAAAGATAGCATGTAATGCTGAATTGAATAACTACGTTATTCAGGAAGTCGATACTTGTGAAGTATCGTGTGTATTTTATGCAGGTACTGCATCATGGTGTGGTAAAGTGATGGGTAATGACACCTCACTGACCAATTAACTCCTGACCAGGGCTGTATAACCAAGCTGGTGAAGTTGGACGGATGAGATGATCTTTGAGACACTCATCTGCGACCGTTGATGAAGTTAGGGTTTTGAAGAGGTGCGCAGGCATCACTCTTCATCTTGGTCGAAACCAAGCATGGGATACGACTTTGGCCTAACCGACCATACATGCGTGTAGATGGCATGATGGTGTAGGCGCCTATACCCATTACCTCATGAAAGTATGATCTGGGTCACTCAATTTATCCGGTGAAATCGAGTGGTCGAGATCGATTTGCGACAAAAAACTAGTGCCGCAATGGCCGTACGTCACGCCCTCTTCAGGCGCACGTTCCAAGACGACCAATCTTGGTCGGTCTTGGCCGATTAGCCTGGTGTGAAGGTGGTAGGCTGGTGTTTACGCATATACCTGAATATCCCATGAAAACGTGATCTGAGCCATCCAAATCGTCCGGCGAAGTTGAGTGGTCGAGATCAGTTTGCGGTTTGGGAGGTGTGACCACGCTAGTTTGGGCGTGCGTTTTGGATTAGCCAGGCATGATATTCCTTGGCCGATCGGGTTAGGGAATAGATGGGTCCACGGTGGTCACGCTGGTATGACCAGACCTGCTTAATCTAATCTTGGACCCTCCATTCATGTCGGAGAAGATGGACGCTCGTGATGTTCAAAACCCTAATTTTGGGTTTCAAAGCCGTGCGTCATCTCTTGTTTGGGCGACGATTTTGTCACGACCAAACATGGTTGGTCTTGACCGATTGGTCAAGTGTGTAGGCGGGCCCACGGTGATCGTGTTGACATGCTCTGGGCCCTTTGAATCTACATCTACACCCTCCATCTATATCTGCGAAGATGGATGGTTGAGACTTCTTTGCGACACATGTAATACGCCGCAAACCCTAATTTAGGGTTTTCCGTCCATAATGAACATTTTTTGGCAAGCTAGGCCAATGGCCGACCGTGCGGGTTCCGCATTGGTTCAGCAGTGGATATTCCATACCTGCTTGGGGGTGATGGAATTGATCTGGGTCATCCAATCATGCTTGTGGAGTTGGATGACTACGATCATATCCGAACTGATACGGTCAATCCGTATGCTTAATCGGGCTAGTATAACACACGAGAGGGGCTCAATCGGGCTAGTATAACACACCGAGAGTCAGCCTGTACGGGTATTTCGTACATGGTTTCATTATAGTGCTTGGAGGTTCGTGTTACTCTGTAAGAGTAACACTCAGTCGTCATGCCACATTGATAATGAGTACTGGAAATACAAGGCTGATTAGAAATTCACAGGATGGGATTGTTGCCACATGCTCCAACCTGGAGGAATTTCATGTATTCACAGAATGGGATTGTTTCCACATGCTCCATTATTGGTGAATTAAGTGAGGGAGTATCCAACACTTATTAATGGCTTTATGTTTTACAAGATATCAGCGCATAATTTTTCCGGTTTTTACCATATTAACCTTAAATGAAAATCCACCATCAACAGACGCACTTTAGGTCTTACATTTGCCTCTTGCGAAATTTTGATTTCGCGAACTAGGGTGTACTCTATAGCAGGTTCGCCCCTTTCTAGTATGTCATTGAACTTTGATTATCTCTTGGCATTATCTTTTGCGAAATTTTCGGGTATTCTTTGTTTGTTTTGTTTCTTCTTCTGCATATCAGCTCTTTTGTAATTTCTCAATCTCATCTTTATTATTCATAAATATACTTTCATCCTTGGCGCATCAATTTTTTTTTTTTTTTGACAAATGAGTCAAACAACTTTCTTTCTTCTCGCAATTTCACTTTTGCATTCAGAGAATCATCAAATACATTCACTCTTTAAGTCTCTTACTTCTGCTATTTTCTGCCTCTGCATTTTTGAATTTTTATGTTATTTTCTTATCTTTTGCAAAATTTTCGCCGCTTCTTATCTTCAACATGCATTGGCTTCGCAGCGTTTCTTCTTCTCTCTGTTCTATTGCATCTACCGTCAATCTTTCACTTTTTTGTCTCTCTTTGATGTTATGTTTCCAATTCTTCTTCTTCGCAGCTCTTTCTTCGCAAGATTCTATATCAATTTCATAAAAATTCTTTCCTTCAATCCAATCTCCTTTTATGATACCGATACCACTGGGATGAGGGAACTTGATACATTGATGGAAACTCGATGCTACACATAGAATCTCATGTAACCAAGGTTGTCCAATCAATGCGTTGTATGGTGATTCCACATCAACTATACAGAATAAAATTTCAGAGGACAATCCTTTCAGTGGAACTCGCATATGAACTTCCCCTTTAGGCTTATTGGCAGTACCATTAAAACCATAGATTTTGTAAGTTGAAGGTATTAGATCTTCATCTTTCCCTCACATAGTTTTATAAGTATGATAAAAAAGGATATTCACAGAACTTCCAGTATCGATTAAAATTCTGTTGATTGCCCATGAATTCTCAGCTTCATCATCTTCATCATCGTTAGGTTTTGGGTTATCTCCAATCTTACCACTAACAGGTTGTCGTGCATTTCTCCACCCTCAGGTACTTCTTCTACGGTAAAAGAAATAGTTTGCTTTTGCCATTCTTTCAGTGGCGATGTCTTCGCAATGTTCATTATTTCTCTATTATCGGCGTCTCTTGCGAAAACCCTACTGAGAGTGTTATCGTGAAAGTATTCAATTATCTTGTACGAATGTACAATAGAGTGACAAAACAGATTCTTTGCCTTTGCTCCAACTTCTATCACAAATGTTTCTCTTTCCTTTGTTGTTTTTGTCCTGCGAATATCTGGTGGAGGTGGTAATATTTGAGGCTGAGTTTGTCCTATCAGAAAATGATTTAAGTTTCCCTGATCTATCATTCTAAGGATGATTGTCTTTATATTTCTGCATTCATTTGTTGTATGTCCATGGAAATGATGATAAGAGCAAAATTCATGACTTATGTGGCTTGGAGGTGGTTCGCTGCCCATGTTCCATGGCGCGGGTATGTTTTTCATCAGGATTATAGATTCCCATATCTTCTCCACACTAGCATTCAGAGGTGGCATTTTGATTTCTTCCCATATTACCTTGTGATTTCGCTGTCCTCTGTGATAGTTTTGCCTCTGACCTCCATAAGTTTCTTGTGGTTGATCAAGTCTTTGGATTTTATTATTTCCACCATGGTTGTAGAAATTTCTCTCTCTCTCTCGAATTCTTCTTGATCATGACTTCTCATAGCTACTAGCTTCTGCTGACTATCACCCATTATCCTCTCTTGTTGTCCTTGCGAGGTACTCGCCACTATATTTATCAACTTAGGTAATAAGCTTGTATTCGCTGCTTTTGAACTTGTGTTCGCAACTGGGTATGATTCCATCTCATTTTGTTTTTCCTCTAGAGCAATATATTCCTCCTGAAATTCTCGCAACTCAGTCATTGTGATCGTATTCTTGATTCTGAAAATTTGAATGTACATCAAATTAGTTGCGAACATAGCGTTAATGAATGATAGAATGAGATATCTCTCATCTACTCGGCCAGCCATATCACTATACATTGTCTTCCACCTCATGGTTAGATGCTTCAAACTTTCGCCAATCCTTTGCTTTAACCCAAATACATCCTCAATACCAGGTCGCGAGGAATTGTTACTTATATATGCCCCTAAGAACGTAGTCTGCAGATGGTTGAAAGATGTTATGGTATTCTTTGGTAAACCTTCGAACCACTTTAAGGCTTCTCCTGTTAAACTTGATGCAAAATATTTGCACAACACAGCATAATGGTTTTGCCACTGTAACATACATCTCACATAAGCTTTGATATGTTGAATGGCACAAGCCGTTCCATCAAAAATGCTAGTTAGCACGGGTAGATTGCACTTGGGGGTATTCCTCCTAATTGGGAGGCAAGTATATATACTCACTCTGTCATAATATATAGTTCTATTTTGTGTTGTTGTACATTGAATTGGTTGTTGAATTTGATTTTCTCCATCATTTCTCATGTTCATCCTTGAAGACTCCTCCATTTCATTTCTACCAGCAAGTCTCTTACTCCTTCTAACAGTTTTTGGTTGTTTTGAGTTATTTCTTCTTCTAGCCACTTTTCAACTTTAATGAGTTATTGAAAATTATGTGAAATTCTTTACTTATTACTCCATATTCTTTCAAATCACAACATCAATCTTCAATCCATGTTTCTAGTGCCATTATGTAGTTGCAGGATTTCACACACCTCACAAGAATTCATAATAATCAACACATCTTTAAGATCAATAATCACACTTTTTATTAAATGAATTAGTAATCTTACAATAAGGAAATGAAATCAAGAATACAACTGCTATCTTAGACTTTCTCTCTCCTCAAAACATTCTCTCCACTCAAAAAAGATCTCCCCCCTCTTTAAGCCTGTTCGGATCTTTATATAGGACATTACATAGTGGATGACAGCTAGGCTGTCCTTTATATTCGGATCTGACTTGCGACATTCTCGCAAACATACAAATGTTAAATTTCGCAACGCTTCTAAGTCTCGCTAGGTCTCCCCATCTTTCTCGTGTTTAAGTTGTAGTCATCTGTTGCGTCAT
The DNA here is from genome assembly GCA_023531295.1 of Papaver armeniacum. Classification (NCBI taxonomy): domain Eukaryota; kingdom Viridiplantae; phylum Streptophyta; class Magnoliopsida; order Ranunculales; family Papaveraceae; genus Papaver; species Papaver armeniacum. Next base: position 81,839 of record JAJJWW010011479.1, read on the forward strand.
TCCCATAACCAATCTGCGATGACTTCGCAACATGTTATTTAAAGATTTCGCAAAGTTAATGATATTGCGATATTCTGATCCTACAATTTTTTTTTCTTTTATTTATGTTTTGCTACGTGAATCATCCAAAAGAAGTGAATTTGCACTTAATTATGCAATAAAAAAAGTTATCTACAAGTGGATAAGGGACAAATACCAAATAGAGATCATTGGAATCTATGAGTGCTTGATATCATCTTGAAGAGGGCGAAAAGATGAAGCCAGCGACGAAATAACGGAGTCATTCCGACGTCGTATAAAGAAATTACAAGCATTCAAAGCTAGTCAAAGTTGCGCAATTTCTGAACCTACAGAATTTTATAGGCACCCGAGTTTTTACTCAGGGAAGCCACAAAATAAGAATACATTGTCAGTTTGACAGTTAAATGGGTTTTGGTTGTATCTCAGCAGATCATGGCAGTGTTGAAGCTTGGCATTTGTGACTAGAGTTTGCTGGTTTACTTCCATTGATGATTGGCAGAGAATGATGATGGACTGTACAGGATACGCGCTGCTATTGGCTGACGATGGAATATGGAAGTGATGCTCGGTGATGAGATAGTGATGGTTTTCTGCCATAGATGGATTGAACGAGAAACTGATGATGGAGTTGGTAATGCTGCTTAGCTATTGATGGAGGTAAAGGAGATGGACAAAAAGGAAGTTGAGTTACTGCGATGTGTATTATTGCATTGTCAGTAATGATGGAGTTGAGATGGTGTAGTTCGTTGTTGATCGAATCCAGAATCAATTCTTTTTCATGGAGAGCATGGTATATGATAGTTGTTGTAAAACACCTAATTTATTTCTAGTATTTATGCTTTCTTTGCTATTATCCTTGGGAATTGCATCTCTTATGTTTAGTCTTGAGTTATTAGGTGCAATGGAGTCCTTGGGAGCAAAAGAAGGAGAAAACGTCTATTTGGAGCGTAAAAGGCAAAGAGGCCAATTCACATGGGAGCTATATTTGGAGCGGGCTGAGGTGCGCAAGGAAGAGGTGGAGAATGAACCATCAGTTTGCCATAACTGACAGTTGAGCAAGAAGCGGATGGGTTGTCACTTATCTGGAACTGACAAGTCAAGTTATTTGAGTTACCCCTTATCTGCCTAACCTAGGTGGTTGTATCACTCAGTTTCTCTTACCCTAAAATTTAGAGAAGAGTTTATCTTTTCACATTATTTCCTACATCTCACCTGAAATTGAGAGAAAGTGTGGCGGCTCCATTGGTTTTCATGGAGAGAAATTAACAGGAGGAATTATGTGATTTTGGGTTCGATTCTGCTGCTGGTGAGGAACTATTCAAGTAACTGAGACTAATTCAGTAATGGAGAAGATCAAGATCGAGATGGGATTATGTGCAGATGTTAAGAGTTCGAATTTATTTTGGTTCTCGGTTATCTGATAAAGGGACGAGATGGAGATGAATTTGAGCAGTGAAGAAGAACCTGATGCAATTAGGAGCTAGGGTTTCGACAATTGATAGACGGAAAAGTTGTTGAGTCATGGGTATGGATGATTTGAAGTTGGGTTCGATTTGATTCTGAGATTGACAGGGAGTTGATGTTCTCACGTGAACAGGAAGAATGGGTTTGATTCTGTGAGTTTGAAGATTCAAATGAAGATGGGGTTGAGCTAAAAAAATGGGTTAGCATCAAAAACAAGTCTGAAATCAAATGAATGAATGGGTGATTGAAAGGAATTGGTGATCGAGATTACAGAGTCATGGTGGTTGATAATATGAGGTTCAAATGAAGATGGTGATGTCGAGATGAACCAGGAAAGAGGATTTGTGCTTCCAAGGATGAACTCAGGGAAGTAGTGGTGTTGTATGTGTGACTCGAATGGAATTGAAATTACAGGTTTAGTAGATGGAATTGTTTGCTAATTGTTATTGGATGCAAACTGTAATTGAGCTATTGAATTTGTGCAGTTCAAGCTGTTGGTGGATGCCTAGGTTCAGGTGGTATGATGCTGTTGCAATGGCCAAGCCTGATATTAACATGAAATGGGTGGAGCTGAATCTATTCTGCAAAAGAAGATGTTGGTTTTGTGTTGTTCTTGACTTGGTGTAAGGTTGAGAAGAAATAGTAGTTACAGATTGTTGACCTAGATGTGTGTTAGGTTTTAAAGCTGGAAGAAAACAATGGTCCTGGAGGTGTTGTTATGGCAGTGATGAACAATGAATGAAGAGGGGGATGATGACCTGAGATGTCCTGAGGAGTGTTGCTTTGTGGTTTTGAGCTGACTTTCCAGAGTAGGTGGAAGCTTGTGTGTTCTTGAGTACAGGCTGATACAGATGGAGGATTAGAAAATGCGGAAGGTGCAGCTGGGATGTCGAATGAATAGTGGATCTGTGCTTGAGCTAAATCAGTTGTAGGTGTTGGTAGTGGCTGTGATGCTGAGTTGGGTCCTGTGGTTATGCTCTACAGTGAATGGATGCTGTTTAGATGAATTAGGACATGGTTCCTAAGATTGCAACCGTTGTGTTGTTGTTTGAAACAATGAAGATGGAATGAATATGGCCGTTTAAATGAGGTATTGCACGGAACCAGGTGCAGGTTGAACTGAAGTCTGTGTTGGGGTGGTGTGGTTGTGTTGCAGAGCTACATCAAAGGATGATTTGAGCCCCGGAATTTAAGCTGAAGTTATAGAAGGATATGGTGTTGATTGCGGTGACTGAATGGGTAAGAAGTAGCTAAGATTACAGGGGTTGAGCAGCAGCTGCGATTTATGCCATGGTTGGAGGATGAGAAGACCTAGAAGATAGTGTGCACTTCTGTTGTAATGCCTTGTGCAGCTGCAGTTGTGGTTAAATGCAAAATGATGCAGTTACTGGTGGTTTGAAGCAGTTTTGATGTATGGAGGAGCTTGAGCTGAGATTACAGTCCAGAGTTATAAGATGAATAGCCATCATGGTTGTATATGCACTAGTGAAGTGCAATGAGGCAGTGCAAATGGCTTATGCCATGGCAACTCAGACAAGTCAGCCAGTTAGCTCACATGAATAAATGACTCGGTTCTGACTCATAATCCTGACTCACCTGATGACATCACTGAGTTGAGTCATCTGACTATGTGCATTTGACCAAGTTGACTCGTTTGACCGGTGACCGGGTGGACTTTTCCGGTCACCCGATATACTTCCCGATGACTTCTCCGTCCGAGTTCCGGCCACTTTGCCAGTATTCGGGCGACATCTTTTGGGACATATTTTTTACATGGGTTTTTCTCACACATGGGCTTGGTGGACATCTTTGTATTGGACTTTGGAGATTAGACCTAGTTTTGGAAAGAGGAAAGGCTACAAAAAGGAAAAGCTTCTTCTTTTGGGATCACGTATTTTCTACGGGGAGTTTTGGAGAGCGGCGACTAGGGTTTGATTTTCGTTTGTTTTTCATCTTCTTCATTATTTTATTATTGATTATGATTATGATGAACTCAAAAGCTATGAGTAGCTAAACAACTATTATTGGTTATGGGATAAAGTTGATTTCTCAACATGTTATTTGAATCTATGAATTAGTTTTGTCTCAATACATTATTGTTTATGATTCATGGTTTATATTGTCATATGATTTGATTGGTTGTTTGGTTGAGTCCGGAATCAATCCGATTTGCAGTCATTTCTAAAGCTATATTAGGGTTTTCAATACGAAAAAGTTGTTTATCCCTGATTCTAAGTAGCATAATTGTGGGTAGTGCTTGTAGTGATATATCCTACTAGTCACAAGTGAATCATAACCTTTGTTAAAACGGATTAGTGCTTTTACACGTTTGTTTGCATTGATTAGTCTTATTCCATATAACTTAGTGCTTTTAGGGAGTTAAACTTAATTGTGATTTTACACTTTAGGTTGCTTTCTAGGAAGAATTCACATATACATCTTTTAATGTGGTTGTGATGAAATCAGGGAATTAGCAGGATATACTTGCGATCAAGGTATCCTAGGACTTTTAGTAAATGAGAGATTAAAATACCAATTCTAGTCATTGATGAAAATACATGTTTGTGAATGATACTATCCCATGATCAATATCTTCTCCTTATTGATTATTCCATTTATTTTATTGCTTTCAATTATTTTTATTGATTTTCTTAAACAAAAATCCTCTCCCTTTGGTTACTAAGAGACTGAAATTTTATAACAACAAAAGCCTTTATGTAGGAACGAACTCTTTCTTACCACGTACTTCATTTATATTTAGTAGAGTGAGAAAGTGAAATTATTTTTGCTCCGCTGACAACCGATCAGTATACGCGGGAGTTATTGGCTTAGGCTTGAAAATTCAGAAGATTATGAAACTCACGATTGCCAGAGTATCCGTGGATGGATGGGGTCGAGAGTGAAAATCCAGGGAAAAAATATTTTCACGGAGTGGTATATGTCCGTGAGTCTCCAAGGAAGAAAACTAAAAATCTCGGGACTTTGAAATTTCACGGTGACATGTGTGTCCGTGAAACTTATGGGAGGAAACTAAACATCAAGGGGAAAACTATTCTTCACGGAAGGATGTCTAGTCGAGTTCTGATGGGAAAAGACGATGTAGAATTGAAATTTGAAGCGAGATGTTGGTATGGACTTAACCAGCATTGATGCGAGCCCATTATACTGATTTATCCACGACCAAGACTTGGACTTGGTGTATCTAATGAGTTTCTCTTGCAATTTTGGCAAGATCGGAGACCACTCGACCGGGATTTTGTGCACGGGCGCAACTACTATTTGGATACATATATATAAGAGATATTTCAAGTTTTGGAGAGAAGAACACAAGGAAGAAAGCTAGGGTTTGGAGCTATTTGCATCACCGTAACTATTTCTTTACCATTTGATCATATAGAACTCATGTTTTTTGTTAGTACCATGAGTAGCTAAACTTCTTAGTGATTGGGGGTGAATTCTTGGTTCTATTTCATGATTCAATTTAACATATAAATCTATTCATAATTCTTCATATGATTATCATGTGTTTTTACTATAATAATTTTATGATTAACTGATAAGTTGTTTAGGTGGCCAACTAAGACGGTTTGTTAATGAATCTAATGCTAGTAATGAGTTAGGATATACGTAATTGTTGAATAACTCTTACAACAAGTAGAAATTGTGAAACCTTGCAGAGGGATTCTATGGAGCAATCGCAAGTAAAAACAACCCTAGTAAGTGGACCGAGCGTACTGAGTTTAACTGCTGGGATCAAACCTAAGTTCATAAACCTTAAGGTATTCGACTGAATTATAGCTTGTAAGTGAACCTCAAGGTGGTTCAAACGAATAGAACTTTGAGATTAAGGGTACCTGTTTTCCATTGATATAAGGAATTTTGGGGATAGCTAAGCGTACCTGCTATCCTACGGTTGGTGATAATCTATGAATGATAAAGAATGGATAAATATTCTACTTTGATGACTATTTATTAACGAAGAAGGATTCCCTGATCATTTTTCTCACCATTGCTTGCAATCTTAATTACTATTAATTGCTTTGTTATTCACTTTATTCTAAAATCTAAAACAAACCCCCTATTGTAACACTTTTTGACAACCAAAACTCCTTGTTATTCGTGGGAACGAACTTGACTTCCATTATATTATTTATTAATTGAGTGGCTTTAAAATTACTAATTTGATTGCACCTACAACACGCATCAGTAAGAAGGTATACTAAGTACTTGTACTTCAACCTTGTCCGTGACCGGTTATGTCATGGTACATGTACTGGGTATGTGTACCCTTAAGACAAACAACTAGTTCCGGAGTTCACAGAACTTTTCCGGTTTTCATATGGGGTATGAATACCACAGTGGTTTCAAAACCAACAGTTCCTAAATAGTTTGCATACTAGGTATGCGTACAATTCTAGGTTCACGAGTTCACAAACTTTTAGTGGTATGGATACCGGGTATGCGTATATGCCGGTACGTGTACTAGGTACATGTACAACGGCTCCGGACATCTAACATTTCTCCCAGTGAGTCAAACTGGTATGTATACTATATTATATCTAGATTGACAGTAGTCTATGTTTCTTCTCTAAATCGATTCAAAATATTCCCGAATAACATCAATGACACATATCACTGTTCGAGGCTATTTTCGAATGCTAATTCTTGAATCACTATTTTGATTATGAACAGTAAATTGTTCTTAACCGAAATTCATCAAGTATGAACAAATGTTCAAAAGCTTGGTCGATATATTTATAGAACTAATTACCAAGATAAACTTGAATCGAAATTCTTGTTATGCATGAATAGTCTAATTAGTCATGCGACATAGTCACATAGATAAGAATGTGAATAACTACTTGAGAAATAGGTGGTTCAGTATTCACTTACCTTTTGTTGTAGAAGTTCCCCAAAAGCTTTGGTTGATCTTCGACTTTAAACGGTAGAACGTAGTGATGTACGTTTTTCAACTACACACTTCTATCCTAATCCGAGACTTGACTAATTGTAGACTATCAATCAAGATATAGTTTTGATCAACTAAATTTAAAAACAAACTTAAGATAACACTGCTTGTGAGTTCGACCGAGCAATGCTCTAACAACTATATTATATTATTTTTAATAAGACTATATGTAATTTCTACTTTTGGTTGTGGGCCATTTACTAGATGACAAAAAATAAACAAAGATAAGACTCTCTACCTAAATTTCAACTCCAATCCTCAAGGTCTTATCTAACAGTTTTGTTTAAATTTAGAGACAAAAGATGATGTGGACTCAAGACCCATGATCATGAAGAAAGTCGCATTTAAACTTCCTCCCTTACCCCCACTTAGCCATATCATCTTTACTTATGACCTCCACCATTGCATTGGAGAAGAAAATTTGGTGGACAAGATCTTAAATCCTAGTGCCATGCAATTTTAAGACCTTAACTCTTGTATTGAAGATGCTCTTAAGAATTTAAGGATGGGAAAAGCTTTTGTATACTACTTAGTTGACAAAATCAAACAAAACAAGTTGTCTAATTAACTTTGGAGTTTTAATTTACGTGCTGGCATTATGGATGATCTTATGATATTTAATGATATTTAGATAGAGAGAATCAAATAATGTCAGACAGTTTTCCCAATTAAAGATTTTAAAATAGAATATATTTTATTAGGGGAATAAAAACATTCTACCTTCAAGTTTTCCCAATTAAAGATTTTAAAATAAAATATATTTTATTGGGGGAATAAAAGCATTTTCCCTCCGTAGTTGGTAGCACGTATATAGGAGAAATAATCAAATATCTTACACTAAAATTTTTCTTTTTGTTATTACAAATGAGTGAGGAACGATGGAAAATCTTAAGGACACTATAATACAATCGTGATTTTTTGTAACATTGTCGAGTACCATAATAAGAACGTATCACCAAAATATCGGCTTCAAATTCCTTTTTTTTCTAATCTCAAAAAAAAAAATTGGGTCGAATATTGTAAGATAATGTCCCAATACAATTATCCATGGATTCATCCTATTTATACATATATCTATTTCTTACATGTTTTACCCTTATCTTATCTATAATGCTAGAAACATTACCTTAATTGTGGTGATACACCTATCAATGGTAAATAAGGTCAATATGTCGAAAATCTCATGTAAAAGTTGGAATGCCGCTTATCTAATGGAAAACCAAAATCTAATACTCCGCTTTTAGACTGGTTGTATGGCTCTCCTCAAACCTTTTCAAATTGCCTGTTCATGTCAGCTTGGGAAGAGCCTTAGCCCAACGGTAGTTCTCTGTTACTATTGTGGACGGACAATGGTTGTCCGGATTTGGAGAAAAAAAATCGAGAATAATTCTCTGTTTTCTTATTTCTGGCCCCACATATGTAGTAGCAGGAAATCCCACACTACACCCCTTACTCAATTTTGCTTAATTAATCCATTGAAAGATGTAAGATCAAGAACATTTATTGATTGAGAGAAAATAGAATTACACTTAGAAATTAAAGCACTCTTAAACTTTCTCTCTCCTATTGACTTGCTTAACCATTCCAAAGAGATCTCTCCTCAATGAGACTCATTTAGCCCTTTATATAGGGTAATACATAGTGGATGCTATGACTATGCTATCCTTTATTTTAGGGAATTTCCATGAAGTGTCGCAAATGCACAAACATTCATTCTCGCGACACTCCTCAACCCTCGCCAGGTTTCACATCTTCTTTATGTTTTGCTTGTCGTTATTCATTGCGTCGTTTATTTTAGCTATCTGCGACTGCCTCGCGACATCGTCGTTTATTAATCCCGCGAGCCCTGTGCGTTGCGATATTATGATCCTACATCTTGCCTCTTTTTCCTTGAATATTGCTTGAAGAGCGATCTTTAAGGAAAAATTTGTTGTTGTAGTAATCTTTGGTCTTTGTTGATGATGGAACGAGCAGAAGAATACTGTACTTGAAAAGTACGTACTTGCCTCTATTCTTTTGCGAAGTTCCGAAGCTTCTATATACGAAGTGTCATTTCTTGTCTCATGTGTTACAGAGAATAATCAATTTCGCAATCTCTTCTCGCCTATTTAGGAAATATGCCGTATATTTGGATTCTACTAAAGTTCTTTTCGTCAGGTTTCCTTGGATTTAGTAGTGACCGTTTACACGTGTCTATATTTACCTCTTTTTCCGGTGCATTTAATGTTACCCGGTCATAACATTTTTCTCATCTATTTATAGGAGCATCCCCTGTGAAGAATTTTCCTTTTCCTTTTCATCTTCTTCATCATCTGCAAGTGTTCTTCTTCTTCATCGTTCTGCAAGTGTTCTTCTTCTTCATCACTTTAGCTATTCCCTTCCAGTTGTTACTCTCATGGCGTCCAGGTTTGTTAATTTTGCCATATCTGGATGATTTTGCGGTTGATTAAATTTGAGATTGGCTTTTCTTGTTGAAATCACACTGGTATGATTAACTTTGTGGTTCTTTTTCTGCCATTGTTGTTTAGCAAGAACCAACCCAGAACTAAATTTACCGTGAAGGACCCTCTTCTTTCTTTGGGCTCGCCATCGAAATCTTCTTCACAACAAGAACCCCTCACGCAACCAAAGCCCATTTCGCGAGCAAAATCTACGGTTACAAAAAGACAGTCTGCGAGTGACAAGGTATTTAAGAGACATTTGTTTTTATTAGCAATGCGTTGTTGCCTCTGTTTCTTATTTAATTTGTCATTCGCAGGGTGATAAAACTACTGGTCATACTCCCAAAAGGCTTCGCTACTCTAAACCTGTTACCCCCGACGTTCCATTTCCTTCATTCACGCCTTCGTCTCCTGCTGCGAAATCTTCGCAAGATAATTTTGTGCCTCTATCTTCTGGTAACACTACCAGCGACAATATCTCTATACCTCAACTTCTCATAGACCAAGTTCCTCATAATAACCCTGCTACAAACAATCTTACTCCTCCTCCTGTTATCAATGCCCCTACTATTTCTCCAATCACTTCCCTTCCTGAAACCTCTTCTTCTCCTAAGGCTCCTTTGACAAAGGATGACTCGTCTTTTTGATTGAGCAAATTCCTCTAATGGCGAGAAAATTTGGAGGGTATAGATGTGGCCTTTAAGGTTCTTTGAGATCTCGTGAATGATGCCAAAAGACTTCTGCCGATCTGTCAAATCCAATGTCTCGCGATATTTTAAGTAAGCACCTTGGTCCCGATAGGGTCTCGCAAGCATCTTTAGTTCAAGAGATTAATAAGTCGAAGGATGATCTCCAAGTTATGGTTTGTGAAGTGCAATAATCTCCACCTTGAAAATCAAAAATTTCTCAATATTTCACTAGATCGTGATAATCTTCGCAAGAAGAATGAAGAATTAAAAGGTATGCTCTCGCCACCCCCTTTTTTTTTTTTTTTTTTTTTTTTTTTTTTTGTAGCGCATATGTAGTAGCAGGAAATCCCACACTACACCCCTTACTCAATTTTGCTTAATTAATCCATTGAAAGATGTAAGATCAAGAACATTTATTGATTGAGAGAAAATAGAATTACACTTAGAAATTAAAGCACTCTTAAACTTTCTCTCTCCTATTGACTTGCTTAACCATTCTAAAGAGATCTCTCCTCAAACGGACTCATTTAGCCCTTTATATAGGGTAATACATAGTGGATGACAACTATGCTATCCTTTATTTTCGGGAATGACCGCGAAGTTTCGCAAATGCACAAACATTCATTCTCGCGACACTCCTCAACCCTCGCCAGGTTTCACATCTTCTTTATGTTTTGCTTGTCGTTATTCATTGCGTCGTTTATTTTAGCTATCTGCGACTGCCTCGCGACATCGTCGTTTATTAATCCATGAGCCTCGTATGCGTTGCGATATTATGATCCTACATCTTGCCTCTTTTTCCTTGAATATTGCTTGAAGAGCGATCTTTAAGGAAAAATTTGTTGTTGTAGTAATCTTTGGTCTTTGTTGATGATGGAACGAGCAGAAGAATATTGTACTTGAAAAGTACGTACTTGCCTCTATTCTTTTGCGAAGTTCCGAAGCTTCTATATACGAAGTGTCATTTCTTGTCTCATGTGTTACGGAGAATAATCAATTTCGCAATCTCTTCTCGCCTATTTAGGAAATATGCCGTATATTTGGATTCTACTAAAGTTCTTTCCGTCAGGTTTCCTTGGATTTAGTAGTGACCGTTTACACGTGTCTATATTTACCTCTTTTTAGGTGCATTTAATGTTACCTTGGTCCATAACATTTTTCTCATCTATTTATAGGAGCATCCCCTGTGAAGAATTTTCCTTTTCCTTTTCATCTTCTTCATCATCTGCAAGTGTTCTTCTTCTTCATCATTCTGCAAGTGTTCTTCTTCTTCATCACTTTAGCTATTCCCTTCCAGTTGTTACTCTCATGGCGTCCAGGTTTGTTAATTTTGCCATATCTGGCTGATTTTGCGGTTGATTAAATTTGAGATTGGCTTTTCTTGTTGAAATCACACTGGTATGATTAACTTTGTGGTTCTTTTTCTGCCATTGTTGTTTAGCAAGAACCAACCCAGAACTAAATTTACCGTGAAGGACCCTCTTCTTTCTTTGGGCTCGCCATCGAAATCTTCTTCACAACAAGAACCCCTCACGCAACCAAAGCCCATTTCGCGAGCAAAATCTACGGTTACAAAAAGACAGTCTGCGAGTGACAAGGTATTTAAGAGACATTTGTTTTTATTAGCAATGCGTTGTTGCCTCTGTTTCTTATTTAATTTGTCATTCGCAGGGTGATAAAACTACTGGTCATACTCCCAAAAGGCTTCGCTACTCTAAACCTGTTACCCCCGACGTTCCATTTCCTTCATTCACGCCTTCGTCTCCTGCTGCGAAATCTTCGCAAGATAATTTTGTGCCTCTATCTTCTGGTAACACTACCAGCGACAATATCTCTATACCTCAACTTCTCATAGACCAAGTTCCTCATAATAACCATGCTACAAACAATCTTACTCCTCCTCCTGTTATCAATGCCCCTACTATGTCTCCAATCACTTCCCTTCCTGAAACCTCTTCTTCTCCTAAGGCTCCTTTGACAAAGGATGACTCGTCTTTTTGATTGAGCAAATTCCTCTAACAAAGAGAAAATTTGGAGGGTATAGATGTGGCCTTTAAGGTTCTTTCGGATCTCGTGAATGATGCCAAAAGACTTCGTTGATCTGTCAAATCCAATGTCTGCGAGATTTTAAGTAAGCACCTTGGTCCCGATAGGGTCTCGCAAGCATCTTTAGTTCAAAGAGATTAATAAGCTGAAGGATGATCTCCAAGTTATGGCTGTGAAGTGCAATAATCTCCACCTTGAAAATCAAAAATTTCTCAATATTTCACTAGATCGTGATAATCTTCGCAAGAAGAATGAAGAATTAAAAGGTATGCTCTCGCCACCCCCTTTTTTTTTTTTTTTTTTTTGTAGCGCATATGTAGTAGCAGGAAATCCCACACTACACCCCTTACTCAATTTTGCTTAATTAATCCATTGAAAGATGTAAGATCAAGAACATTTATTGATTGAGAGAAAATAGAATTACACTTAGAAATTAAAGCACTCTTAAGCTTTCTCTCTCCTATTGACTTGCTTAACCATTCTAAAGAGATCTCTCCTCAATGGACTCATTTAGCCCTTTATATAGGGTAATACATAGTGGATGACAGCTATGCTATCCTTTATTTTCGGGAATGTCCCGCTAAGTGTCGCAGATGCACAAACATTCATTCTCGCGACACTTCTTAACCCTCGCCAGGTTTCACATCTTCTTTATGTTTTGCTTGTCGTTATTCATTGCGTCGTTTATTTTAGATATCTGCGACTGCCTCGCGACATCGTCGTTTATTAATCCCGCGAGCCCTGTACGTTGCGATATTATGATCCTACATCTTGCCTCTTTTTCCTTGAATATTGCTTGAAGAGCGATCTTTAAGGAAAAATTTGTAGTAATCTTTGGTCTTTGTTGATGATGGAACGAGCGGAAGAATCGTACTTGAAAAGTACGTACTTGCCTCTATTCTTTTGCGAAGTTCGAAGCTTCTATATACGAAGTGTCATTTCTTGTCTCATGTGTTACGAGAGAATAATCAATTTCGCAATCTCTTCTCGCCTATTTAGGAAATATGCCGTATATTTGGATTCTACTAAAGTTCTTTTCGTCAGGTTTCCTTGGATTTAGTAGTGACCGTTTACACGTGTCTATATTTACCTCTTTTTCCGGTGCATTTAATGTTACCTAGTCATAACATTTTTCTCATCTATTTATAGGAGCATCCTCGTGAAGAATTTTCCTTTTCCTTTTCATCTTCTTCATCATCCGCAAGTGTTCTTCTTCTTCATCGTTCTGCTCAAGTGTTCTTCTTCTTCATCACTTTAGCTATTCCCTTCCAGTTGTTACTCTCATGGCGTCCGTGTTTGTTAATTTTGCCATATCCGGCTGATTTTGCGGTTGATTAAATTTGAGATTGGCTTTTGTTGTTGAAATCACACCGGTATGATTAACTTTGTGGTTCTTTTTTACGCCATTGTTGTTTAGCAAGAACCAACCCGAACTAAATTTACCGTGAAGGACCCTCTTCTTTCTTTGGGCTCGCCATCGAAATCTTCTTCACAACAAGAACCCCTCACGCAACCAAAGCCCATTTCGCGAGCAAAATCTACGATTTACAAAAAGACAGTCTGAAAGTGACAAGGTATTTAAGAGACATTTGTTTTTATTAGCAATGCGTTGTTGCCTCTGTTTCTTATTTAATTTGTCATTCGCGAGGTGATAAAACTACTGGTCATACTCCCAAAAGGCTTCGCTACTCTAAACCCGTTACCCCGACGTTCCATTTCCTTCATTCACGCCTTCGTCTCCCGTCGCGAAATCTTCGCAAGATAATTTTGTGCCTCTATCTTGGTAACACTACCAATGACAATATCTCTATACCTCAACTTCTCATAGACCAAGTTCCTCATAATAACCCCCGCTACAAACAATCTTACTCCTCCTCCTGTTATCAATGCCCCTACTATTTCTCCAATCACTTCCCTTCCTGAAACCTCTTCTTCTCCTAAGGCTCCTTTGACAAAGGATGACTCGTCTTTTTTGATTGAGCAAATTCCTCTAACAGCAGAAAATTTGGAGGGTATAGATGTGGCCTTTAAGGTTCTTTCAGATCTCGTGAATGATGCCAAAAAAGACTTCTGCTGATCCTGTCAAATCCAATGTCTACGAGATTTTAAGTAAGCACCTTGGTCCCGATAGGGTCTCAAGCATCTTTAGTTCAAGAGATTAATAAGTGAAGGATGATCTCCAAGTTATGGCTGTGAAGTGCAATAATCTCCACCTTGAAAATCAAAAATTTCTCAATATTTCACTAGATCGTGATAATCTTCGCAAGAAGAATGAAGAATTAAAAGGTATGCTCTCGCCACCCCCTTTTTTTTTTTTTTTTTTTTTTTTTTTTTTTTTTTTGTAGCGCATATGTAGTAGCAGGAAATCCCACACTACACCCCTTACTCAATTTTGCTTAATTAATCCATTGAAAGATGTAAGATCAAGAACATTTATTGATTGAGAGAAAATAGAATTACACTTAGAAATTAAAGCACTCTTAAACTTTCTCTCTCCTATTGACTTGCTTAACCATTCTAAAGAGATCTCTCCTCAACAGACTCATTTAGCCCTTTATATAGGGTAATACATAGTGGATGACAGCTATGCTATCCTTTATTTTCGGGAATGTCCCGCGAAGTGTCGCAAATGCACAAACATTCATTCTCGCGACACTCCTCAACCCTCGCCAGGTTTCACATCTTCTTTATGTTTTGCTTGTCGTTATTCATTGCGTCGTTTATTTTAGCTATCTGCGACTGCCTCGCGACATCGTCGTTTATTAATCCCGCGAGCCCTGTACGTTGCGATATTATGATCCTACATCTTGCCTCTTTTTCCTTGAATATTGCTTGAAGAGCGATCTTTAAGGAAAAATTTGTTGTTGTAGTAATCTTTGGTCTTTGTTGATGATGGAACGAGCAGAAGAATACTGTACTTGAAAAGTACGTACTTGCCTCTATTCTTTTGCGAAGTTCTTTGTAAGCTTCTATATACGAAGTGTCATTTCTTGTCTCATGTGTTACGAGAGAATAATCAATTTCGCAATCTCTTCTCGCCTATTTAGGAAATATGCCGTATATTTGGATTCTACTAAAGTTCTTTTCGTCAGGTTTCCTTGGATTTAGTAGTGACCGTTTACACGTGTCTATATTTACCTCTTTTTCCGGTGCATTTAATGTTACCCGGTCATAACATTTTTCTCATCTATTTATAGGAGCATCCCCTGTGAAGAATTTTCCTTTTCCTTTTCATCTTCTTCATCATCTGCCAAGTGTTCTTCTTCTTCATCGTTCGCAAGTGTTCTTCTTCTTCATCACTTTAGCTATTCCCTTCCAGTTGTTACTCTCATGGCGTCCAGGTTTGTTAATTTTGCCATATCTCGGCTGATTTTGCGGTTGATTAAATTTGAGATTGGCTTGTCTTGTTGAAATCACACTGGTATGATTAACTTTGTGGTTCTTTTTCTGCCATTGTTGTTTAGCAAGAACCAACCCAGAACTAAATTTACCGTGAAGGACCCTCTTCTTTCTTTGGGCTCGCCATCGAAATCTTCTTCACAACAAGAACCCCTCACGCAACCAAAGCCCATTTCGCGAGCAAAATCTACGGTTACAAAAAGACAGTCTGCGAGTGACAAGGTATTTAAGAGACACGTGTCTATATTTACCTCTTGAAAAGTGGAAAACGGATAATGTTTTTATCGCGAGCCCTGTGCGTTGCGATATTATGATCCTACAACATACACAAATTATAAGTTAAAACAGATAATTATTACCCGTTTTCTAGTAAGTTATAAGACTTTTAAATAAAATCCCACTTTTTTCTCTATGGACCCAGTAAGGTACAAGTTTTTTTAATCAAAAATGGTTAATCATTATCCGTTTTCCACTTTTCAAACTAACAACCATTGTCCGTTGGCTAGTTATTCCCGCAGCGATTCCCACTGAATAGAGAACATGAACGGGAATGAGGGGTTTAGGCCACGGTTTTTCACGTTAAGAAGGTCTCGAAAACCTCCACCAGACTCAGTCTTATATGTGGTGCGGAGGAAGTACATTGTTTTGCTGAGGAAGTACATTATTTTTATTATTGTTTTATTTTTGTAAAAGATGCTCATTACAAACATTGGATGACCTTTACAAAAGAACACGGATGCTAATGGTAGGAAATACCAATAGGTCCTAGAAATAATATATTAGAGAAAGTCTAGTCCAGTTGACCCAGTCAACTGTCTGTTTGGTCCTATTTGGAAATATAAATTATAGTTTGGTCCTAAAATTTATGGTTTGGTCCTAGGGTGATGTCATGGATGATGTAATTGTCATTGTGTGGTGGAAGAAACACCCTTTTGGGACCACATATATAGACAAAAACCCTAGAAAATATCTTATTTTCAGATTTACTTTCTCTCTCCACCTGTTTTCATATCTAGTTTTTTTTCTCTCAATTTCTTTTTTCTTGTTCTTTCTGCTACTGTTTTTGTTGTTGTTGTTGATGATGATGAAGAAGAAGAAAATGATGACGACGATTTTCATGGATCTGTTGACGTTTTTGATGTCGTTGTTGATGATGATGAAGAAGAAGAAAACAATTGAGACGATTTCATGGATCTGCTACTGTTTTTGATGTTTGTTGTTGATGATGATGAAGAAGAAAACAATGACGACGATTTCATGGATCTGCTGATGTTTTTGATGTTGTTTGTTGATGATGAAGATGAACTCGTGTTTGAAGACGATGATGTTTTGCTTCTGTTGCAGCTTGAAGACGACGAAGATGATGTTGCTGCTGGTGTTTGAAGACAACGATGTTGCTGCTGGTGTTTGAAGACGCCGAAGAAGATGAAGATGATGATGTTGTTCATTTTAGGTTTTTTTATGGAGTCCATTTCTGGAATGAACTCTGTTTTTTTTAGGTTTTTATATGGAGTTCATTCCATAAATGAACTCTGTTTTTTTTTTAAGTTTTTATATGAATTTCATTTCTGGAATGAACTATATTTTTTAGGTTTTTATATGGAGTTCATTTCTGGAATGAACTCTGTTTTTTTTTAGGTTTTTATGTAGAGTTCATTTCTGGAATGAACTCTGTTTTTTTAGGTTTTTATATGAAGTTCATTTCTAGAATGAACTATGTTTTTTCTAGGTTTTTAAAGTTCATTCGTTTCTGGAATGAACTTTTTTCTAGGTTTTTATATGGAGTTCATTTCTGGAATGAACTCTGTTTTTTTAGGTGATTTCTGAAAAAATAAGTAGAAATTAATAGGAGTTCATTTTAAAGAATGAACTGGTACAAAAAAGAAAGTAGAAATTAACAAGGAATGGTACTTTTATCCATTTAATATTTTTAAATAATTATTGACCAAACATTAAAGGCGTTCCCAAAGGATCAAACTGACATAGGCCCGCCCACCTAAAAAAGGACCAAACGATATTATTCGCATGCTAATGGGGGTACGTGCCAGTTTAGTGGGGAAGGCACTATATCCCATTCATTCTGGCAAAAGTCTTCCACTTAAACGTAGGGTACCAAATGTTTTTATATGTATAAGATTCTAGTAAATTAGTGCCCAGTATTAGACCAAATATTTTGTATGTATATGAGATTTGATACCTTTTCCAATAAACTAGTACCCAACTACCCACTATTATAAATATTTGATAAAAGAACTCTTCCTTTATACTCCATCCGTCCTAGTTTACTTGTCTAAGTTGGGCATTTTTTTTCCCTAATTTAGTTACTAAGTTTCTTTTCCCATTTTATCCTAATTTAACCCTATGTTGGAATCAGGTCATGGTATTGAGAATCGTGCATTCTATTTCCCATTCACATCTTAAATACTCCTCTCTCTATATACTCCCTCCGTCCCTAATTAGATGAGCTATTTGGTTTTTAGTTTTGTCCACAAATAGATGAGCTATTTCACTAACCAAGGGGATATTTCTAAAACTACCCTTTTAATTGATTATTTTTTCTATAAGAAATATGTATAATTTGATAGTCATGTTTATATTCGTTGCATAGGTGTTTTAAAATGCTTTTCAACGGTATAAAATTTATAAAAAACCATGGTATAGTTTAAGAGATAAATCGTTTCTAAATTTTACTAATTATTGCCCATAAGGTTATAATTGTAAAAAATACTTAAATATACTCCACTTTCCTCCTTGCCTTAAAATTTGTGCAAACTACAAGTAGCTCATCTAATTAGGGACGGAGGGAGTATCTTTTATTCTCTTCTTCTCCACCTATTTTTTTTCTTCTGAATTCTTAAATATTAGACCAAAAAACTAGTTTGGGGATAATTTTGGGAAAAAATTTCCTCTCTCTACTTTCTTTAATTTGTGTGCAACAACCATTTTAAGCAAGTAAACTAGGATGGATGGAGTACTAATTTATATAGATAGGTGCATCTGAATCAAAATGCATACCAGGAGTCGGAACCTGCAGCTGACGAAGTAACAAGTACACAAATATACATTAAAATTATTTATTTTTTGATGTAAAATATACATTAATTTGAACAAGTCGTTTTCCGTCTTTTTTTCCTTCTAGTTGGCAACTTGATTGCATCAATACAAGAATTTAGTATAGAAACATTTATTTAACAATGACTTCACCAGGTATGACGCTCCAGCCTTCAAGCTAACGAAGCAGGTTCTCTCGGTGCGCATATTGACAAATTAAAGGACAATGAAACGATTATTGTTGGGGTATGCACAACATATTATGAAACGATTATTGTTGGGGGTAAAAAATCATATACAATAGAAACTCTGCAAATTAATCTTTGTTTATTTAATAAATTCTCTTAAATAATGTTTTTAGCCGTTCAGAGACAACGTGTCAAATTAATAATTCGTTGAAATTATTAAATAATATACATTAATATACGCAATCCCCGTATTTAATATACATTAATATATATTAATAATAATGTTTTCGGTTACCTACGCAATCCCCATATTTAATATACATTAATAACTCATTATATCTACTCAAAACGTTAAAGATTTATGAAGATTTTTAGGAAAATGATTCAATGGTCTTTTGTTTTTGTTAAAATCGATATCACACTAGATTTCATCCCCAATTTTTCTTGTCATCGTACGAATTTCTGATGTTGTTTTTTTATAACCCAATAAGAAATTATTAATGTGATTGCCGCTTTAACAACCTCGTCTCGTGAGTGAGGATCAATTGTAGAACTTTTATCATCTTCTTTCCCATCTTTATCGGTTCCCGTATATCAGTCAACAGTTGCGTAACTTCATTTTCTTCCAGATATTCTAGACATCTTGACATTCATTGAATTGCAATAACCCATCTTTTCGATCAAATTCTGCAAGTCTTAAGTGATTTTACCGTCTAGCCATTGTTCTGAGTTGTCTAAACTTATGTTATATGTTGATCACAGTTTACAATTAAATAAAGTAGGATGTTGAAAGGTGCTTTGAAGAATTAAATATTCTACGGTATTTAGAAAATGATTATTTGACAATAAAATTTTCCATAAGTTAGTAAGATATTAACTAATATATAAATTAATAATGATTAATTTATCGGTTAATTAATCTTTCTCTTAATAATAACTTTTGTGGTCCTAACATCATTATTTTATAAAATTTCTACTGCATAGCATAACTAACAAGAAGATGAATGGAAACCGATCAAAAGACCAAAAAAAGACGAATGTAAGAACATGTCCAGTTGACCATCAAATTTAAATAGCTAGGATTTCAATAAAGTAATGTATTCATTAATAATATTAGTTTGAGTTTCTTGATTAAAAATCTCAATAATAAAGTAAATGATTTCAGTAAAGTAATATATTCATTTAATAACATCAGTTTGAATTTGTCGATTAAAAATGTTAATAATGTAATTTCTAGTAAAAATATACTTCTCCGGATATGTAAATTATGATATAACGGACAAAGCATCCCTTTGAATCATATCAAAACAATTTAGGGCATCCTAGCTCGATTAGTTTTACAAGAATAGTTTTTCCTTTTTCGATAAACTCCAGAAGAGAATATATATTTATATATAAATAAAAAGAAAAAAGGGAAAAAGGTATCGAAGGGGAAGTAAACATCCTTCCAAGAAAACAAAAAAGCATAAAAGTATATAAAAATAAAATAACTGGAATGCGAGAAATTATAAAGAATTTCATCCGAAAACTCTTTTCGGGCTTCATGTAAATACCATGTTTCGATTTTTTTTCCCGCAAAACAGTTGAAAATTCCTGATAGGGGAGAAAGTGTATCTTCAATCACCATGTCTTCTAGTATCGGTGATGATGAAAATATTGGATAATCATCGTATTCCTTATCATCAGTTTTCATGACTAGCATAAAAATTAAGTATATTAGAATATGCAGTAGCAGTCATGTTCAACTTCTAGTAGGAGAACCATATTCTGTTTTTTGTGAATAAATCTCACCTACTTCCTCGGATAAATATGCCCAACGAGTTCCTTTCAAGAAAACAGGAGTCACGTCATTAACGTCGTTGTAACCAGGACTAGTACCATTTTTAGTATCTGAAGCTGGATACTAAATTTTCCAATAATTTTCTAACATCACTGGGAACATTATTACTAGGTCTAGTAGAAACAAGGGATTCGTTCGTTACCTTCTCTGATATTTCCAAGTTATTTGGACTCACATTAGCATAAATATTTATGTTGTCACCATGACCAGGATGTATTGAAACAATATTTTTCTCCATAACAACATTATCTGCATTTTCCGTGGCACTATCAATTGAGTGTTTCACACCATCTATAATAGGTTTCATACTATATTCATTAGGAATATCAATCACAGTTGTAATATCTACCATGCCCTGCTTCGCAGGATTTGTAGGCTTTGCAACGTACTGCATTGTACCTTTCCTTTTCTGTTCATTATAGTAATTTCCTTCTTCCCATTGTTCACTTTATCAACAAAATAAGTCATACCAGTATCATGACGATGCTTGAAATATCTTAAGCTTTGACCAATCGATTTGTAAAGATGCAAAAAAAAAAAAAAGGGAGGCAATCTTCCATATGTAAAATAAGTCGTACAAAAATATAGGAAAGATACTCCTTTTGTTCTAAGGGCATCTCTTATCAAAGAAAAAGACAATTATATTAAATGGTGGAAGTTGAATACAGTTGTATATGTAAAAATATAAATGAAGGTTAGTCGGGTAATATGACTTGTTCATCTGTGAAAAAGGGAGGATGATGACTAATAGTCATTACCTAAACCAAGTTGATGGACGTTGAAATATTGCTTTCGTCACGGATGGGAGGTAGGTTTGGTCTAGGAAGGAAATCCAAAAGAGATGAGATTAGAGTTTCTCAGTTGCAGAGAGTTGCAAACAAAGAGACTGTAAAAGAGAGAGAGAGAGAGTTGCAGAGTACTTGTTGTTGTTCTAGATATCTTGTTGTTGTGTTTTAGAACGACCAATCGTACGTCTATTTATAGCTCTGCAAAACCTTCATCTTTAGTATGTGGGATAACGATAAGATGAGAGGATCATCACCTTCTCCTAAATCCCAAGAATACATAACGATAGCCAACGTATCTTGTTTATCATCATATGACTCATCCCGACTGACTATTCTCGTTCTGTGTAGGTAGGTTGATATGCACACGTTGATGTAGACCACAAGACCAAAACCCTAAGTTTATCCTCCAATCTGTGACATTACCATCCATTGTATGTGACGTGTCGTGTGACATGTTAGCATTCCTATAAATCGTCACAACTTTGCATGTGTTTGTACATGGAGGTCATCCAGAGTCATGTGAAGAACTTCATAAGGCTGTTTATAGTTGTTTGTGTCATGTGGAGATAACAAGCTTGGATGAGGCCTGTCTTGACCTAATAGTGAATGTTGAGGAGAGCGGTTTGACTTTGGTTGAAGCGTGAGCTGTTTGACCTCGGAAGACGCGATCCGTTTGACCTCGGTGGAGACGAACCGTTTGACTTCGTCTGAGACGCGAGCTATTTAACCTCAGTCAAGGCGTGTTAAGCTGGCTTTGTGAAAAGGCTTTGGGAAAGTTTGGGCAAACAGGGGTGATATGACCTAAAGGTAGTCGAATGTTGACATGAGCCGTTTGGCCTCCACTGAGGCACGTGCCGTTTAACCTCAGATGATGGGTATCTATCCGTTTGACCTCGACTGAGGAGAGAGTCGTTTAACCTCAAATGAGGCGTATTGAGCCGTTTGACCACAATTGAGGAGCGAACAATTGAGGAGCGAGCCATTTAACCTCGGATAAGGCGTATTGAGCCATTTGACCTTGACTGAGGTGCAAGCCGTTTAACCTTAGTTAAGGCGATCCATTTGACCTCGGCTGAGGTGCGAGCCGTTGAACCTCAGTTGAGGCCAGCCGTTTCACCTCGGTTAAGGCGTGTGGTCGAACATTGACTTATAGAAGAATGAGATCTTTTACCTTTGAGTGGTGGAGTCATTTCCCTTTAGAGCGATCTGGATCTTCACCTTCTAACGATGAAGGATATTTGGTTTGGAGTAATTTTTATTCTCTACCTCAGAGCGATGAATGCTCTCTGCTGAAGAGTGGTAGGATCTCTCTACTTTGGAACGATGGAGGTTCTTCTCCTTGCAATGAAAGATCTTCACCTCGGAGCGATAAAACTCTTTAGGCCTAACTGGGTTTCTTCAGCTTTGAGCTAGCTTCTCTTTATTTGGGAGAAGAACTCCGTCTTGAACTCTTCCTTGGATGGAGTTTTGGGCTTCATACTGGTCAAATTATGTTTGAGTACATACACTCCTCTATATAGCATGGTAGTTGACCGTACTCGTGGGCCTGAGTACCTCGACTGGGTTGGATATTTCAGTAAAGTGATAATTTTTCCTTGGATTACCAAATAACGATTTTACCCTGGGCCATAAAAATACCATTTTACCCTTGGTCCAAAAATCATCATCTACATTAAGTCCCCTACTCAACGTGTAACCATAAGTGTTGTGCGCTAAGTACATAGATTGTGTGTACCATTCCTACGAAATCCTAATTACTTTTGTTGAAAAGCTTCATCAAGCTCCTGGTCAGTCATCTCTGTTTTTCCTGCCAGCTACATCTTGTGCAGTTTGATTCTGAAGAGATCTTTGCTGAGATAAATCATTCAATTTTATCTTGTTGGTCGTGAGCTAAGGGATAGTTTATGATAGCTACACGCGAATCCTAACACATCTTCATTCGCAATCTTTCTTTGGCTTGGGCTTGATTGTGAACAGTCCCACTTATGTATTTTCACGTCATTTTCGAAAGAAAACATAGTTGAGGAATGCTTGATATGACGGTGTTCGACCATGAGCTTGTGACAACCATAATTCCTTAAATGAAAATTAAAAACCCTAATTCTGGGCCTTTCCTGATGAAGACCCTAATTTTGAATTTCATTTGCATCAAAACACTAGCTGAATGTGTAGAGGCTTGACCAAGAGCATGAGAGTATGCTACGCGTGAACTAGGGAATGCCTAGAGAGGGTGAAGCGCAAATTATGGTTTAATTTCCTTAATTAAATCTCTTGTAAAAGACCTTCCGATTAGGTTTCCTTATTTGTGTCAAACTTCTTTCATGCTTTGTATTTTCTCATAGTTTCCCTTTCTGAATTTTTCTCCCTACTAAATATCTAATTCAATTTAATTAAATATTTCTTTTATTTAATTAAATTACCCTTATGGAATCTCGTCACTTTAAACCAAACACTATCATGTTTTGACTCAAATACATTTTGTATATCTTTCTGTTAAAGCATTACTCGTTTGAACCCACCAACGTACCAAGTGCTGGTATGTCAAGGTTTGTTGTCATATATTTGTATCAGAACTAAATTAGAGTCTCTTGATTTAGATTGAAAGTTTAGGAATTTTGAGATATACAAGCATTACCTTGAAGAACTGAAGAACGTGAAGACATGTTGACTACTAAAAAGAAACGGGTACCCAATACACCACAATCTTTTAGTTTCAACCTATAAGTCCTCTACCGAATGCGATCATCTATGGACAAAGTTGAGACAATACGACGATTCGGTTCATACTTTGTGTTACAGTATATGGATACGAGGTCGAGATAATACAGCAACAAGATAACTTGTGTGAATGACTATGAATACACGATCGAGACAATACGACAACAAAGTGTGTTACTTGATGATAGGTTCGGACTTAACAAATCTCGATAGGATCACTATCAAGTAATGCAGAGTTAACGTATATGTGTATTTACTTTATTATAATAAAAAATTATAATGGGGAAATCAAAGGAAAAGACACACCAAGAATTTTTTAACGAGGAAGCCGCAAATGCAGAAAAATCCTGGGACCTAGCTAATCCAGTTTTGATTACTCTCAGAATTAAGACGCTATACAAAATCTAATACCAACTTCTTATAGTTGAGACCAAGAAGACTACTCCTAACTACTTAGTTCCCTCAGTATCCCTGCGCCTTCGACTTCTAGAGTTACGCACGTGAATAGCATGTCCTTTGGATCGTATTCCAAATAGCAAAGGAACAATCCGTTTGGTAACCATTCTAATCAATCCTGATAAAGATTTAGATGAGTCATTTGGCAAAGCTCTTCCACTTAACCTAATAAACTCCCTTTTCTGGTTAAATCAGTCTAACATTAACTACCGGAATAGTCAAGTATAGATTCACACTCAATCAATATTGATCTCATGGAGAAATATATAGATGCCGATATCACGCAACTAATCAATCGAATAAATCCGATTCTAGTTGGACCCCAACCGATCAAGGTTTGTGCACATAATTCACAATATACGAAAACCAATAAGAAACCTTCTTCGTCTCAAAATCTTCTTTAATCTTCAATACCTACACAACAACACTTAAATCTCTTGTGATCAATCACACATGGAATGGAGTCTGTTAACAATGGATTATCACAAGATGTCTTTATATCTACAAAAATTTCTAAAGATCTTGTATATACTTTGATCTAGTTTGAGTGACCCTTATGTCAGAAGAGAAGGCTCTCAAGAATAATCAAACTAGGTGCATGTAGTTGCAGGAAATCCTACACTACACACCTCACTCGAATTTGCTTAATCAATCCATTTAGAGATGAATAATAATTTGTTTTATTAATTGTTTTCTTGAAAGGTTTACAAAGAAATGTAGAACAGAGCTAAAGAAATTACAATCACTCTTAATTTTCTCTCTCCTAATGACTTGCTTCACAATTCAAAGAGACCTCCCTTTACAACAGACTTACTCAACCCTTTATATAGGGTATTACAAAGTGGATGACAGCTAAGCTGTCCTTTATTTTCGGGAATCCTCCGCGAAGAGTCGCAAGTATGTAAGTGTTAGACTTCGCGACACTCCTAAATCTCGCCAAGTCTTCACATTTTCCTCATGTTCTGACTATCGTCATTTATTATGTCATTTATTTATCTCCATGCGACTCCTTCGCGACGCAGTCGTTTATTAATCTCGCGAAGTATTGGAGTTGCGATATTCTGATCCTACATCTGAGCAACTAGAAATAAAATATGGGAAGTGTTTATAAAAAATATCGCAGATATTGAAAAAATATGGGAATGATTAAGATAGAGTTTATAATTGAAATCACAAAGAAATAAAAGGATACAAGCATACCAAAGCATTAAGAGCGTTTAAGAAGCTAGAAGTCACTATTCGGGAAACCCCGCGAAATGACTCATTATCCTCCAGCAGTGGGGCATCGCAAATCTTAGCGAGAGCTTCGCAAGTAGTAGTTAAATGATCGTCTCCCAACCCTTGTATGGAATCGGAAAAGATGCTAGACAATTGCGCCATAGCAGAGGTGGTTGAGTGATTCTCCCTTGCAGAAGAAGTACCAACCTCATTTTCATTCTCGTCAGAATTCTCGTCTGTTTGAGAACTACAATGGGAAGAGAGATGGGTTTTCCGTTTTTTAGAAAACGGAGCAGAAGACTTGTCCTTATTCTAAGTAGCTTTATTCTTGCCTTTAGCCTTCGCAGCTTTAGCCTCTTCAACTTCAACCTTCGCATACGCATGAAGATAAGAAACAGAGGCAACAATATTGTTTAAAATAACAAAAGAAAATGTTTCTTACTTCATTCGTGAGCGATCGAAGTATTGCCAAGATGCTTGGCTTTGGATTTTCTTTATATTTCTTCCTCATTCTGGCGATCTAAAATTTTTGAAAGTTAATAGATAAAAGAGGAAAAAGATGTCGCAAAGCAAAATTGAAAAAAGGAAGTATACCTCATTTGATTCCTCAGGCCACTTAAATTCCCAAGGATGGTAGTTCGCGAGGTGTGCATGGAGAATATGTGAACCTGCGATGTAAGGACCACTCAAAAGTAAAGGAATAACCCACCATTTCTCATCTTTGGAGTGACGGGGAGTATTATTTTTACCCGAATGCCAATCAATATCTTGCATAAGCAATTTGTCAGCATCAACGTTATCATTCTTTTTCAGGAGAGCACCCCAGCGAGATTTATTATTTCTCATATTTATAACTGAGTAATTCGCAAAGAAATTGTCCACGGTATACTTCTCAGTAACTATTTGTAAATCTACAAACCTAGGATCCCTAACATTATTAGGATATAAAGATCCTTTACCAGCGCCACGATGGGCGAATTCAAGCATTAAACGAATGCAGTCGCCACTCAATTGATAGACAGCTCGCGAGAATTTCTCATGGGCAAGGATTTCATAGAATAATGGCAACTCGGGATTGTACAAAGGGATGGGGAGTCCTGCGAGGAGTTGACCTAATGAGATTATGATTTTATGATCATCACATTGATGATCAGAAAACAGTTTTGCAGAAAGAATAGATGAAGATCCATGATCGGGAATGGTTGATAAAGTGAAACCCTTTTCCTGTAACTTCTTTTGAACATCAATAAAAGAAGGAGTGTATGAACGACCAAGTAAAGCCATTGCTAGAAGTATGGGAATGGATGATTGCAGATCAAAAGAATGAGAAAGAAGTAGAAGAATTATGGTAGCAGAAGCGCAAATTGCGGAAAAGAGAGAGAATTAAAGAAAATTTGCGTAAGGAAAGTAAAAAAAGAAGGAGAAAAGAGTGGGGAAACTATTTATATAGAGAAAGAATCTTTGGGAATATAAACGCATTTAATGCGAGATGGGATGTGAATGGTTAAGAATAAGTAGTTGAAAGAGACGTGTCAAGAAAAGAATGGAAGAAGAAACACCTGTAATAAATTCCGTACATAAATAAAACGAGCAAAAATGAACAATGGCGAAGTAAAGATAAGTGGCTGCGGCATTCTAAAATATTATTCTCATGACATTCTCTTCTTCGCAGAGAATACATGAGAAGAGGCAAGATGTAGGATCGAGAATATCGCAACTCCAATACTTCGCGAGATTAATAAACGATGCGTCGCGAAGGAGTCGCATGGAGATAAATAAATGACATAATAAATGACGACAAATTACATGAGGAAAATGTGAAGACTTGGCGAGATTTAGGAGTGTCGTGAAGTCTAACACTTACATACTTGCGACGCTTCGCGGAGGATTCCCGAAAATAAAGGACAGCTTAGCTGTCATCCACTTTGTAATACCCTATATAAAGGGTTGAGTAAGTCTGTTGTAAAGGGAGGTCTCTTTGAATTGTGAAGCAAGTCATTAGGAGAGAGAAAATTAAGAGTGATTGTAATTTCTTTAGCTCTGTTCTACATTTCTTTGTAAACCTATCAAGAAAACAATTAATAAAACAAATTATTATTCATCTCTAAATGGATTGATTAAGCAAATTCGAGTGAGGTGTGTAGTGTAGGATTTCCTGCAACTACAGTGCAATCAAAGATTCAACAACCGTTAGTCAATCAAATCAATCTAAAACTAATAACACTGCAATTATATATTTTCCCACCAACGGTACTGGTAGAGCTTCTTGATCTCACAGAAATCTTTAAACGAGCGGTCATAAGAGATTTTACATAATTAGGATACTTTCCTCTCCGAATAGACGGCTCCACCAGAAATAAAAAATAATGAAGTTTTCCTGTCTCTTAGGATAGTTTGCTAGAAATGCACACTTAGGTATTTATAGACCATGGTTGATTAGACACTAAGGAATTTCTAAAACCGAAAATATTCTCAAGATTTGCAATGAATTGGAAAATTCGGTTTTCCTAATTCCAATAAATGATTTGTCCAATATTTCTGGAATATCTCAATAGAAAATCTCCAATTAGTAAATGCACACTACTAAATTTTATTGTCTAGAGATATGCATTAATTGTTGGTAATTAAAGCATATACAACCAAAAACCTTAATTAAAAGATTCTTAATTTATTTCGGCACAAGATCTCCTTGAGTACTAAGGAATATCTTTGAAAAATAAATGATAAGTGTTAATGCTCGTGTTCAAAGTATGTTGACATCTTTTCACTGCAAATCCTTATTTCATAATTACATGGATTTGCATTCTTGGAATCGGTTATACCACACTTCCAAACAAGTTTAGAATTGGTTTGCCTATATTCCAAGACTATTATGTGATTGATCATCAAATCACATACATGGGTTCAATCGGTTCTACCAATCACTAGGATCATTTATACCTAACTATGGAAATACTTGTGATCGGTCACACTAGTCACTAGGATCGGTTACACCATTTATAAGGATTTATTCCATGTTCACATGGTATTGCTTGTGATTGGTCACACCAGTTACTAGTACTAGTTACACCAGTTACCAGGACCGGTTACACCAATTACAAGGATCAGTCACACATACTCATGATCGGTCTAACCAATTACTAGGATCGGTTACACCAATTACAAGTACCGATCATACCATCACAAGTGATTACTTAGGATCGGTTACACCAATTAACAAAAACCAGTCATACCAAATCATAAGTCAGGCATTGTGATTAGTTATACCAAGATACATAACCTAAGTTAAGATCGGTTCTACTAACTCACACATATTGGTTATCCAAAGATTTGTAATGAATAGCCAGACCGATAAGCCTATGATTTCCCTTTCGATTCATGAAACAAGTTCATGATACTTCCTTTTAAAAAAATGTAAAACAATGTTTCCTAGGATGAAGTCTTCACCATTACCCATTCACATAATCATAACAATATATACAAGATTATGTCGATGTCATATCTACGAAGTTCAAAAGATAAGTATTATACTTCTAGTCTAGCTAATTCCTTAATACTATGATCATGTCACACTACTACGGTAATATATACACTATGTACAATATAGGGATATTTTGACTTTGGGTCCCAAAAAAGTGACCAGTGTTGCATTTGGGTCCCAGATAATTAGAGTTTGGGTCTCAGGACCAAAATTAACCGTGTTGACCATCACAGAATCTGGGTAAGTATGGAAATGACTATTAATATTGTGTTTAAATTTATTTACTAACTTTTCCACTAAAGCATATGTTAATCTGTTATACATAACAATTAATTTGGGATCTAGGGTTCTTGGCTGAAAGAAGATTTGGGGTTCTCTCTGTGAATTGGATCTCAGTAATTGATTTAATAACCGGGTAAGTGGTTGTCTCGAGTTGATTATTGATGAGATTAAAGGTTCCCACTACACTTTTTTTTTGTTTTTTTTTGTTTTTACAACCGTAGGAGCAGTTATTGGTTTAGGTTGTGAGATCTTCATCTTCTCAGTTATTAATCTTCTAGTCTTCATCCCCACCATCATCACCAAATTTACCTGATCGATAATCAAGACCAACAAAACCCAGCACCATAGATTTCAAATTTTCAAATTGAAACTTGTTATCTCTGAGCATGAAATATATCACTTCATCTCTTATTTATTTTATTTTACTCTTTTTCTTTCCTAATGAGTCTATCGCCTCTCATAACAAGTATTTCCTTCCTTTCTATTTATCTTTTGCAGGTGGAGGTGGCGGAGATAGAAGAGCGGAGAAAAATGTAGACGGTGACTGGAACTTAAGTTTTTTATTTTTTTTCCCGAAAGTAGATGTGGTGTGGAGTTGCACGTGCGATTGGCATGCTAACTACTGATGAGTGCCAAATATTGCATATTTATACATCTATCTATGGGCATTTAACTCATCTTTTGTACTCAGAAATCAGATATTATCCCAGATTCTGTATTTTCTTTGTTTTCAAGAATAAATATTTGTACTAATTAATTTTGTGTTTTTAGGTAATAAATAAAGTTCGGAGAAATTGAGGAGCCAAAAGAGCAGAGAGTTGGAGACAAGCGTCTATGGAGCAGAAAGCCAAAGCCCGCACGCGCAACAGTTGCAACCCAACAAGGAGCAACCCTTTTACAAGACATGGGCTTGAGCAAACCAAGATCCGGCCCATAATCCAAATCCAAGACCAGTTTTACTCTGAGCCATGAGATCTGCTCCATCTACATCCAACGCTCGATGAACCCCTCACATCGATCCTTGCTGTGCCCGCTTCACACTACATACACCTATATCAACCCCTTAACCGATCGACCGAATTCCCATTTCTCTTCTTCTTCCCCTCTCTCTTCACCCGACAGAACCAGAGAAAACCATACCTTTCTCTCCCAACCAAAATTGCAGAGCCTCCTTCCACCACCACCATCTTCTCCTCCTGACACCACAGCCGCACCCACAGCAGCCGTTCCCCCTTCTCTAGGTCTAGTTATTTCATTCATAGATTCTCCCATAACCCTAGAAGCTAAGTTTGAAATAACTAGAACTAGGGTTTCCTCTATAATCAATTAATGGAGCTCAGAGCCGCATGAGCAGAGGGGACAAGCGATTCAGAGAGTATGGGCGATTGGGTTTGTTTTTAATTTATGTTTTGAAGAGAACTAAGGTTTTTGAGTTTGCATGTATAAATAGAAGGGATGTGTGTGTGTAAAACCTGATGCCTGGGCTAGCCAGAACACCAGCTTAGTGTTAATTTGTGCTTTACTTACTTTGTTGATGTTCTAATTAAGTAATTGGGGTTGGGATGAAACCCTTGATTGCATGCTAAGTTATTCACTTTCTTTTTATTGTTCTTGTTATGCTTCATTAGACAGATTGAATTAGCTATTTGAGCACATGAACCGTGATAGAGTGTACTTGTAAGAAGACACTCTATACTAGGGGGAGTGTGTGAGATTAGTCAAGACATTATCATGGTATTCTTCCCTGGAATGAATCAAGAATATAATTTGATTAGAAATTGCCTTAGCATAGGATTAGGTGGTGGATTCTCTGCCCTAGTGCTCTTCCCAATTGTTTACAATCCATTTAGTTGCCTTAGTTTAGAGTCACCACTCAACTTCAGTCGTATCGACAATCACCCAAACATTTGTGTTACACCTCTAGAAATCAGTCTAGTAAGCCATTAGATCATCTTAAGCACCACAAGTCTCTGTGGGATCGACCCGTATTTGCCCAGTTCTATATTGTAAACACCGTGCACTTGCGGTTTAACAAGTAGGCTATAACGTAAACCCCATTCCCAAGCCTACCAAGTTTTTGGCGCCGCTGCCGGGGACTTGGCGTGTGCCCTGTCGATTGTTGGCCTGTCTTTACTGAATTTCATTTCAACCCTGTACATATTCACTTTGAATTATTGCTTTTAGCCCTGTATAGTGTAACTTAGCTGTAGTTAGCTCATATTTGCTCATCTGCATTCTCATCTGTTTTCTCATTGTATTTTTAGTTAGCTCATCTAAATGGCATCTTGTTCATTGCACCTCAGTTAGTTTACCTTAACTCCATCTGCATTCTCATATTATCACCTGCATCTCATAACTTGAGTTGTCACCACTCAGCTGCATTGCACATACCTGCGATTAATTGCTGAATCCATTCTCTGTGATAGCTGAACTTGTAGTGGTTGGTTTCATTGTTGTAGTTCTGTTTGCTTAACTCATAGCTCTCAGCATATCACATCTCTGCATATCACATCTTCCATTGTGCAAACTTTTGAACTTTGCAGTGTTATACTCTCTTGCTTCTTCACCTGTATCATTTATGGCAAATAATATTGCTTTGCTGAGAAGACAGGTACCTGCCATACTGCTGCGCAGACCAAAGGAAAGAGAGAAAAAGGAGCAGCAAAACAATTAGTGGATTTGCCTAAACCCAGTTTTATACTAGTGGTATTGTGCCTCAACCTTGCTTACTTGAATGAATGAATGAATGATAGCATGTATGCTTGCTTGTTTACCTTGCGCATAAACCCAGTTGACACAACTTGCCCTGTGCTTATCACAAACCCTTAGCTTCAACATAATCTATGGTCAGCTCCAGCCCCTGTAGCTGTTGAGCTTGAGTAGCAATCATGTGACCTTGTTGAGCTGTGAATGAACCTTGTATTGCCTGAGCATACACTGTGAAATATTGACCTCCAGCCCCTGTAGCTGTGAGGTTGAACTTGGATAACTAGGCTAGCTGCAAACCAAGTTGAAGTCAACTGAGATAGTTGACATCAACTCAAGCTGTTGACAGCCCTGTGTGATTGCTAATCTGTGCATCTGTGTAACAATATCAATATTAGTCATTTGCTGAGCATGCTGTCAACATCATTTGTGCAAACTTGTAAGCCTTGAAAACATGCTCATACCCCTGTGATCTGTCATTTCCTAAACCATTAAACCATCTGAGATTAACTGAGTGAGTCGACTTCATCTGTCCTGCACCCTGAGCATGACCTGTGAATCTTTGAACCATAATTGCCTGATAAACTAGCTTCCCTGCTAGGTATTGCTTACACAAGAGATCCCTGTTCTGTGAGCTTTATACTCTTAGCTTCCATTGCCCTGTGCCCAACTCCAGCCCCTGAAGCTGTGAGTTGAGCTGCAACTTGGATAGCCAAGTCGGTGAAAGCTCAAGTGAAGTCAATTGTGAAAATTGACATCAACTCAGACCATTGACATCAACTGAGTGAGTTGATGCCACACAACCTCCACCCTTATGCATATTTGATCTGTTTGCAAACCCTGTGAGCCATCTACTCCCCTGTGTAACCTGTTGTGCAAACCTGTGTCGATTTAGCTTGTGAGCCATCTGCTCTGCACCTTTATGCATGCTCTGAACTGAAGATATCCAAATCTGTTGTTAACCTGTGTTAAATGCCATTTGCTGTGTCATTGTGTGAACTGTAATTTGCCATTTGCTGTCATTTTCTCTTGATTGCTAGGCCATCTGTGAGACCCTGTTGAACCAATTATCTATTGCTTTTGTACATCTGTGCACCTTGTTTTTGTGCATCTCTGCACCAATTTTAGCATCTCACTTGTATGCCACGCACAACCCAGCACATGCTTCACCATTGAGTGAGCACAACCTCATTCCCCTGTGCACCATACACAGATTTTAACTCTCTTTGTTCGCCCGCCAATCTGGGCTGTGCTGTGTTAATTCTGTGAGTCTGTGCTACTCTGTGATGTGTCTTTTGTTCTGTGAGTTTGCTTTGCGCTGTGCACACAACCTGTGCAACATAATCAGAGGATGGCCTGACCAGTACTGTGTATCTGCAACAACTAGCCTGTGCATTTGTGTAAACTGCCAACCTAGGCTGAGCTGAGTTGCAAGAAGTGTGTTAGTCTGTGCACATAAGTAGTGGGCTGCAAATAAGCTGAAGCCTAACCCCTGTGCCTGACCATTTAGACCTGCATCTGGGCTAGAACCTAGTTTCACTAGGTTTCCCACAGCACTGGGCTTTGAATAACTAACTGAACCCAAACCTGGGCTGCAAACAACTAATCCCAACAAAACCAAACCAGCCCACAAAAACCAAACTGAGCCCACAACAACTGGGCTTTGCATAACCAGTGCAAGCTGAACCCACATAACTGGGCTGCATATAACTGGGCCGTGTACAACCGACACTCATTTGAATGGGTCATGAAAACAACTAGGCTTTGCATCACTTGGTCTTAGCTTCCCTGTTTTAAGACATCATTGGTTATACATGCTTGATGTGTGCTAGGCTATTTGAATTGCTAGATCATGTCAGGATTTTGGTCTGCAACTGGGGATACAAACAAATCCATTAGAGAGCTTGCTTACGGGCATGCCTCACAATATGAACTCCCCACAGTCCATGATGATTTTAGGGAATATTATGAACCTTCTCAGGGCCCTGACCTTGAATATCCATACCCTAATCATTATGAGCACATGTATCATCCACCACAGGTTGAAAATGAACACTTTTCTCATACCCAGTCATCACTTTTAGATCAATTAGAAGCTCAAGTATCTTCTTTAGAAAGGCAATTACATGAGAAATCCGTCGAATCTAATTCCCCTAGGCAATATGAAATGTATGCTTGTACCTTATGTGGTAGATTAGGCCACCCCCGCTGAGAACTGCTATATTTTGCATGATTTTAGGCAGTCTAGGGAAAGCCATGATAATCCAATGTACGAATTGTCTGGAAGTGACTATACTGGTAATCATTGGGACCATAATCATCCTTTCAAAGGTTGCAATCAATATTCTAAGAGCCCATATAACCATGCACACATGCATCATCAACCACCATGGGAGGATGAACAATGTTATACTCCCCCAACCCCTTGTATGCAGTCACTAATGGAAAAGCTCATAGAGCAAAACAATGATATACTTGGATGGAAAATGCATGATCATCCCTTCTCTAGTGAACCATGTGCACACCCATGTAATGATCATTCATATGAAACATGCATACCCACTAGTGAAGACTCCCCTTTTATGTCTACTCATGCACCTAACACTGAATATGAACCTAATATAGAGGTAGAGGAGTACATTGGAAATGCTCAAATTTTGAATGGGGAGATGAATTTTTGTTATGATGATGATGATGATGAATATGAAGAGCATGTGTATTTTGAAAATGTAGTGAAATCTTTAGGTTCAGAGACATTAAGCTTCTCTTCTGTTGAACCCTATGAATGATGCTTCTTCTAATATTCATACTTGTCTTCGCTGATATGGAACCTGTGCAATTGTCTGTGAAAAAATGAGCATGTTTTACCACCAGTTTGTGACCTAGGAATAGTTGAATTGTTTGTTGACACAGATGACTCAATGCATGTGTCTGATTCCATGCCTAGGTTACAGCATGATATCTCTCCTTGTCATCTTGTGCATGAGATTGAAATTTTGGATAATGATGAGTATGACATGGAGATTGATGAATTGTTCTATGCAGGTGAACATGATTTACCTTCTGTGCCTTAGGCAAGTGTGTGATGGTGCAAATGATCTTATACATGAAAACAACTTAGATGTACCTAATCTCTCTCCTAAGGCACAGATTGAAAATCCTCCACCAAACCTAGGTGTAGTTTGTAACAAAATTGCAAAACCAACTTTTCTGAGAGTTCCTAATTTAGGCCTAGAGCTTTGTGCTTCCCAAGTCCTCTTGGACTATTTTGCATCAAAGTATAACACTTTTAAGGAGCCACAGTTGGAATGTGTATATCTGCATGATCTTAACAAAACTCATTTTGAGTTAGACCTTTTGCATGATGTACCTTTAAAATTGCAAGATTTTGTTCTCAAGAACACATCTGTTGATAAGTTTAGGTTTGGGGGAAAATCATTCCCATATGCAGCCTTATATTTGTGTAAGACTGTTGATATTTCTGCATACTGTCTTTTGGGTTGATCCTCAACTCTTTAGATTGTTAGTATATGGTGAATTTTCATTGTATATAATCCAGTAGGACTTGTTAAATTTTTCTTTCTTGAATCGGTTGAGTCTTCTTGTGCATATATTGTGATAATCCGATATGATCTCCACTAAGAATGTTGGATTCTAGCCTTGACTAATAAAGCTCTAACCTTGCTCCCGCCGACATCCGGTAATCTCTTCCCTTTTCTCTTATCAGCATAGTTCTCCTAGTATGTGACTATTTAAAATTTTATCATATGTTGACACATTGAGGACAATATTTGATTTAGGTTTGGGGGTGCATTTGCATATAGAGTTTTTAGTCTTTTATTTCTAAAAAAAAAAAAAGAAAAGAAAAAGAAAAAGAAAATTGCATAAAAACCTCCAACTTTTAGAGATTTTAGAGTCACTAGCATGCTTCTAGCTATGTTTACATAGAGAATCTGACCGAAATAACAGAACTTGGAAGTACTGGGGAACACAATCGGGTTTCTTAGTTGATTAGAGCGTTAAAGTTGGATTTAACCATACCGGAGGGCGAACTAGGTGCTGATTAGATATTCGGTAGTAGAATTGTGATCACCCATAGTGGAGACTACCCATTTTACATCAAGTGAGGCACCAACCTTCAAATTTTTTGCAACTTTCTAGAAAAGCTGTTAGAGTGTGTGTCACCGTACGTCAATTCCGGGTAGGAATGGTGAGCTACCCAACTTCGTACCACTTTCAGCACTACTTTTGATCTCTTGAGTGCTAATTTTTGTCAATCATGAGGGTGACGTTTAAAGATGAAAACTTCTTCTAAATACCGATTTGCAGTTAGCATCACTCTCTCCCTCTCAACAACATCAACAGATTCATAGAAACACATCATCGTCGGCAAGTGGACCATCATCAGAATATTTGAAGAAAAGTTGAAATAGTCCAAGGTTTACGTGCAACAAAGAAAAAGAAGATGAGAATTAATGAAGTTTGTGAAAAATTGAGTTTTACTATTTTATTGTTATTTCCATGTCATGTATGTCATTAAAAAAAAAAACAAAAAAAAATAATTGAGTTAGTAGTTTCATTGTTGTTATTTTCATTTCTTGTAAGTTAAAAAAAAAAAAAAAAAAAAAAAAATTTGTAAAGTTCATAAGTTCGTCATCAACATTTGAAAACCGAAGATTGAAGACGTTTCTATGAATGCTGAGAGAGTGATATTAATTGCCGATCGGGTGAGAAGGTAAGTGACTACTCCCACCCTTGCTAATGGTTGATTTCCTTTCTTAGAGATCATCAGAAAAAGATTCTTTTTGTCCACACGTCTGTGACGTCTGTGGAGTCTCCAAAAATTATTTCGGAAGGTTATCCTTCTTACCTTCAACGTGTGCAGGATTTCTCTCTTTATTCCTGCCTGCACACATGAGAGACTAAAAAAGCGGTCTTTTTGAGTGCAATTATCATAAAACCCTAATGGTGAGGCAGAAGTCGAGGCTTATGATCACAATCGAATCCAAATTCTTTCATATGGTATGGTTACTTCTCGCTCAGCACTTAAGGATGAGAATGCGTTCTTTGGTAGTTCTAACTGCGTGTTACTAGCATGCAGAAACTCTATGTCCTCATAGCTCCTTGGATGCTTGAGACTCTTGTACACTCGAAGTTGGAGAAGGTTTTGTGGGTACACCTCACGGTAAACCCTCACGAGACTACAACTCGTCCACTAGGGACACCTAGGGGTTTAAAGGCTTAGTGCATACGCTAAATGCATTCGAGAGACTCGCGACAGGGGTATAGTTAGGATTTCCTAATTTCTGTTTCACTTGAGGACAAGTAAAATTCAGGTTTGGGGGTATTTGATGAGTGCCAAATATTGCATATTTATACATCTATCTATGGGCATTTAACTCATCTTTTGTACTCAGAAATCAGATATTATCCCAGATTCTGTATTTTCTTTGTTTTCAAGAATAAATATTTGTACTAATTAATTTTGTGTTTTTAGGTAATAAATAAAGTTCGGAGAAATTGAGGAGCCAAAAGAGCAGAGAGTTGGAGACAAGCGTCTATGGAGCAGAAAGCCAAAGCCCGCACGCGCAACAGTTGCAAACCAACAAGGAGCAACCCTTTTACAAGACATGGGCTTGAGAAAACCAAGATCCGGCCCATAATCCAAATCCAAGACCAGTTTTACTCTGAGCCATGAGATCTGCTCCATCTACATCCAACGCTCGCTGAACCCCTCACATCGATCCTTGCTGTGCCCGCTTCACACTACATACACCTATATCAACCCCTTAACCGATCGACCGAATTCCCATTTCTCTTCTTCTTCCCCTCTCTCTTCACCGACAGAACCAGAAAAAACCATACCTTTCTCTCCCGACCAAAATTGCAGAGCCGCCTTCCACCACCACCATCTTCTCCTCCTGACACCACAGCCGCACCAGCAGCAGCCGTTCCCCCTTCTCTAGGTCTAGTTATTTCATTCATAGCTTCTCCCATAACCCTAGAAGCTAAGTTTGAAATAACTAGAACTAGGGTTTCCTCTATAATCAATTAATGGAGCTCAGAGCCGCATGAGCAGAGGGGACAAGCGATTCAGAGAGTATGGGCAATTGGGTTTGTTTTTAATTTATGTTTTGAAGAGAACTATGGTTTTTGAGTTTGCATGTATAAATAGAAGGGATGTGTGTGTATAAAACCTGATGCCTGGGCTAGCCAGAGCACCAGCTTAGTGTTAATTTGTGCTTTACTTACTTTGTTGATGTTCTAATTAAGTAACTGGGGTTGGGATGAAACCCTTGATTGCATGCTAAGTTATTCACTTTCTTTTTATTGTTCTTGTTATGCTTCATTAGACAGATTGAATTAGCTATTTGAGCACATGAACCTGTGATAGAGTGTACTGTAAGAAGACACTCTATACTAGGGGGGAGTGTGTGAGATTAGTCAAGACATTATCATGGTATTCTTCCCTGGAATGAATCAAGAATATAATTTGATTAGAAATTGCCTTAGCATAGGATCAGGTGGTGGATTCTCTGCCCCAGTGCTCTTCCCAATTGTTTACAATCCATTTAGTTGCCTTAGTTTAGAGTCACCACTCAACTTCAGTCGTATCTACAATCACCCAAACATTTGTGTTACACCTCTAGAAATCAGTCTAGTAAGCCATTAGATCATCTTAAGCACCACAAGTCTCTGTGGGATCGACCCGTATTTGCCTAGTTCTACATTGTATACACCGTGCACTTGCGGTATAACAAGTAGGCTATAACGTAAACCCCATTCCCAAGCCTACCAACTACAATGGATGATTGTTTATGGGTAAAAACTATTTCTGCTGGTTTTGGTAATTTTGGGTGTGTAGATGAGAAATGAATCTAAACCCTAAACAAATGCACTACACGTGAGTGCTTTTGATTCGAGAGATCAATCTGTACAATTCTGGCCTAAACCAAGAAATGGCCGTTCCAGACTTGCTTCGGTCACAAAGTGAAGGAGACGGGGTTTATCTTAGGGAGGGAAGCGAAGAAGGTGTTGAGACTGAGAAGGTGTTGGTTTTTTATGACTTGTATCGGAATGGTGATTTCTGGATACTGATGACAACACTTGGTTTTTTCTGTGTTCATTTGTCTTGTGTTGGAAAATAGGTTAAGGAACCTATTTATACAAGCCATTGAGTGCAACCTTCATCTCATGAGAAGTGGAGGAAGTGAAGTGATGGAATAGTGGGGTTGTGTAGAAGTGTTACACGATCACGTCTTTTTCCACTTCCCTCATCACTGTTAACCGTCCACCTTTCCCTGACACATTCTTGTAAGGGCGCGTTGCACACTGCACGCCATAAACCGCCAGACCAATACCCCATTAAGTATCCCCCAGTTTGTGACATGCTGGATGTCTCGAATGAGCGGATCGTGGGACCCACTGTAGAAAATAACATAAAATGCTAAGTGTTTAAGGAATTGATATTCAAAAAATATCGTGCATGTTTGATGCATGTAATGCATCGCAAACAATCAACATGTATGAAGCATCAATGTTTTACAGCTTGACCGAATAAGTTGCGGATCAAGCGTCTTCAAATAACATCACGTCCAACCATCTTCGAGTGATCGTTTGGAGGCTGCATAGACAAGCCCTGCTTTGGTCAATCACTCCCTGTGGAAGAGTGGCGGACGGTGATCATCGGGATGCTTCATTGGTCGTCTAGATTTTAACCTAGGCTGTCCGACCAATCTAGCAAAGCTGGACGGACGAGATGGTTTATGACGCTCATTTGCGACCGTTGATGGAATTTTAGGATTTTTAAGAGGTACGCGAGCATCACTCTTTTACTTGAACGAATTCAAGCATGGACACCATTTTTGGTGGGACCGACCGGGCTTGCGTGTAGACGGCTTGCCGGTGTACAAGTCCATGCCACTCTATTTTGCGGAGGCGCGATCTAGGCCACTCAATTTGTCTGGCAAAGATGAGTGGTCGTGATCGATTTGCGACATAAATCCTTTGCTGCAAAGGATTTTAGGGGGGCATGGCATACCATCTTTGGGCACGCGTTTCGAGGCGCCTGGCCATGCTCCACCTTGGCCGACCGGTTACATGTGCAGGTGGGCCCGCGGTGATCATGTTGATGCTCTATGGACCTCCTTAGTCTATATCTATACCCTCCCTCCGAGCTGGCGAAGATGGATGGTCATGATTAAACTGCGACATATATGTAATGCCGCAAACCCTAATTAGGGTTTTGGATCAGTCACGCATGCGCCACTTTGGCCAAACGGTTTGGCAGGCTATGTTTCTCCTTTGGGGAGACCCACCGTGTGGGGCGCACATTGGACAAACGGTGAACATATGTGTACCTTTACGATGGTCCTAGGCGCGATCTAAGCCATCCAAATATGCAGGGGAAGTTGGATGGTTGTGATCGATTGAAGACGCTAGTGGAATCTCCACGACCCTTTAAGCATCACGTCAGCCACACTTCGAGCAAGCGTTCATTGCTCTAGGGCTCGGTCGTGAGAAAAACGATTAGGTGGGTAAGGAGTGGGCTCGCTAATGTGTGCATTAGCGCTTCAGTGATCAATCGTGGGATGATCTAATCCGTCCAACCAGGCTGGTGAAGTTGGACGGTCATGATGATTTTGAGACTGCTTTAAGCGGTCTTGCTCGTTTGAGCCTTCCCCAAAGCAACGCGGCCATCCCTTTTTGGGGCCGGCGTTTGACAGGAGTTAGGGGTATAACGTGGTGTTCGACCGGCTAGGGCTTAGGCGGGCCCGCCGGTGAACATCACGGTGATTGCATGCTCATGTTAGGGTTCGTCTAGGCTAGTTAAATTATGCGGTCAACTTATGTGGCCGTGATCGTTTATGAAACTGATATGGACAGTCTAGATTTCCTTTAGGGAATTGAATATGCTCGATCGGGCTAATATAAGCATGCCGATGCGAGATTCTCTTTGTTAGAGAGTGATGTAGCCTGTACGGGTATTTCATGCATGTCTCGAATTTGGCACTTGGAGATTCATGCTACTCTGCTGAGAATGAACGCTCAGTCGTCATGTCATGCTAATAATGAGAGTTCGGCGAGGAACAACATACGAAATACTCCGCTAATCATGCATTAATTAATAATGCTATAAATTCACAAAATATTTGGGATTGTTGCTACATGCACCATTCTGGGTGAATTTTGTATATTTATTGAATTGCTTTAAATAAATAAAGCAAGAGGTTTTCATCACTTATCGAATGGCTTTATCCTTTGCAGGATGTCAGCGCATAAAAATACTGATTTTACAATTTTAGCCCTGAACTAAAATCCACTATCAACATTAAGTCTCCAGCCTAGCATGCAATGGTTGCATTATTGTGGGGTAGGCATTAGATGGTGACAAATAAAGACAAAACTTATGAGACAAAGTTAAATTTTACCAGGAGAGATGGGTCGTCCTTTCCTTGGAGCATGTCACGTTCAAGAGGCGTCCAGGTGAGCATTCCCCTAGCATGATGTCGGTTGGTCCCAGGTAGATTAGGCATATGGTTGGTTGGATTCTCAAACTATTCAAGACGATGTCGTATCCCCGACTCTGATGAAGACGAGCCCTATCATGAGTAATATCCTTAA
Organism: Papaver armeniacum; assembly: GCA_023531295.1. NCBI lineage: Eukaryota > Viridiplantae > Streptophyta > Magnoliopsida > Ranunculales > Papaveraceae > Papaver > Papaver armeniacum. The sequence goes on from JAJJWW010011479.1 coordinate 123,220, forward strand.
AAGGCTGTTGAAGCAAGATGTTGAAGCAGCTCCCAAAGAGAACGGTGATGTAGCTTCCGGAAAGCGTGTTGAAGCGGCTTCTGAAGCGAACGTCGAGGCGGCTCCTTAAGAGAGCGTTGATGTAGCTTCTGGAGCGAATGTCGACGCGGATCCCGGAGAGAGCGTTGAAGCAGCTTCTGGAGCGAACTTCGAGGCGGGCCCCGAGAGAGTGTTGAAGCAGCTTCTGGAGCGAACGTGGAAGCGGGCCCTAGAGAGAGCGTTGAAGCAGCTTCTGGAGCGAACGTCGAGGCGGGTCCCGAGAGAGTGTTGATGCAGCTTCTGAAGCGAACATTGAAGCGGGTCCCAGAGAGAGCGTTGAAGCAGCTTCTGGACAGAACGTCGAAGCGGGTCCCGGAGAGAAGGTTGAAGCAGCTTCTGGAGCGAACGTTGAAGCGGCTTTTGGAGAGAGCGCTGAAGCAGCTTCTGGAGGGCGGATCCCGGAGAGAGCATTGAAGCGGCTTCTTCTTCTGGAGAGAGCGTTGAAGCGGCTTCTTCTTCTGGAGAGAGCGTTGAAGCATCTTATGAAGCGAACGTCGAAGCGTGTCCTAGAGAGAGCGTTGAAGCAGCTTCTTGAGCGAACGTCGAAGCGGGTCCCGGAGAGAGGGTTGAAGCAGCTTCTGGAGAAAACATCGAAGCGGCTTCTGGAGAGAGCGTTGAAGCAGCTTCTGGAGGGAGGCTCCCGGAGAGAGCGTTGAAGCGGCTTCTTCTTCTGGAGAGAGCGTTGAAGCGTCTTCTACTTATGGAGAGAGCGTTGAAGCATCTTCTGAAACGAACGTCGAAGCGGCTTCTGGAGAGGGCGTTAAAGAAACTTCTGGAGGGCGGCTCCTGGAGAGAGCGTTGAAGCGACTTTTTCTTCTAGAGAGAGCATTGAAGCATCTTCTGAAGCGAACATCGAGGCGGCTCCTGAAGAGAGCGTTGAAGCGGCTTCCTCTGAAGTTCAATTTTTCCTTGCGAATTACATGCTCCTTGATTTACCCTCTCTCTTGTGCTGAAGAAGTCCTTTACTGACGGCGAAGGATTTTCATGCTGAGCCTCAGTCCCCAAGCGTGATTTACATGGTCTATCTTGTATGGTCCGTGGGTTTACCATAATAAATATATCTCCATTTCTCTTCCGTGACTCTATTACTTATCTGTGGGAAAATAAAATATACATAAGTTCGGATTACCTCTGTCCATAGTGGTTGTTGCTATGGTGAAGCTCGGGCACTGGTATCAAAAAACGAACAACGGTTCTTAGCTGCAGTTGTGATCAAAAGAGGCTGGCAGGAAGAGGCGTGACAACTACGGGCACGAACTTGGTGGTCTTTATAAAGTGGTAAAGCTTGTCTTGTTATCAGAGGAGAAGCTAATGATGGAACCGATAGCTTATTGATGTTGCCTCAAGGAATGAAAAAGAGGGAGACAGTCCCATGCCCACGAGTATCCACTGAGCCTTCGACTTGATAGATGTTGTCACGCTGGGTTCATGAGGCCGTCTTTACCTTTGCGTTGCGTTTCATAGACGTCCAGGAATATCACTGGACTTTGACAATACGTCTTCTCTCTTGAGTATATCCTCGTCTTTGGACATCTTGGAATGATGACATGCTTGCATCTCTCTAAATTCACCATCTTTGAGATGGGCAGTGCTAAGAAGTCCCCAGTCATACTCCTTTGCCATTATCATCTTTGGATCGTGTCTATGAGGAGTAGGGAAGTTCCTTCATATGAATGACTTAACTAATGATGAAGCTCTTGACATGGAGAATTTGTATGTACCTCTTAAGACCCAGGTGCAATCTCCTTTGGTAACGCAGCTACTTCTTCTACGAGAGACGAAATTCTGAAAGCGTCTCTTATTGGTGTTGTTGCCGTTGAGCCAGACATGGAATATCTTGGACGTTGTTTCATCATTGTGGCAGTCATGCATGTGGTACTGGAGTTGGAGTCGGCAATTTTGGGCGCGATGTTGTATCTAGGTGGTTTTCCTCTTGCTGCTTCAGCGAAACTGCTTACAGAAGCCGAAGGTTGTATTACCTGTTGGTGAGATGCATGCTTCCACGAACATCATGAGGCTCTTCATTACTGACAGGCTTGTTCTTTCTAGCAGGGCAGGTCGCAACTGATTTAGCAACTTCACGGATGTCTGAAAGCGCGGGTTCTTCGGAAAAAAACGATTGACAGGTACCATACTATTGATGCACAAACACCACTTGTTGTTAAGTCACATTCGGATCGTGACCCTCCAGTGCCTGAATTCGGGACCTCTCGACATAATCATTTGGGTGTTCGTTATTTCCCTGAAGCATTCCTCTTAAGTCAGACAGAGTGATTCGCCCAAGCTGCGGATTCTTCCTCGTCATGATGATGTGTACATCGCTATCTTCTTGAGGCTGCTCTCTTGAGGTGTCAGATCCAATAGATATGAAGATTTCCCAGGCTCTTGTCCGGGCTGACATAATAGGCGAACCCTTTGTGATGATTTGGAGATGAAAATATTCGTTGAATCTTCCAAAACGCTTCCTGTTGTAGTGCGGTTCAGACGAAACTTGCTCTTTTCTTCAGCAAGGGAGTGAATGAAGCAACGAGCTGGGATAAACCAGGTATAAAACGTTGAATCCACCTTGCCCATGAAGCTTTGGAGCTCCTTCATGGTTCGTGGAAGTGGCATTGTGAGGATAGCTTGAGTTTTGGATTTGACTACTATATCATCCACGTAGTCTTCAACTTGCTTATGCATCATATCATGGAAGATTGCTGTCCTAGCGCGTTGATACGCCACACCGGCATTCTTCAAACCGAATGGCATTACGGTATAATAAAAGTTTCCAATAGGGGTTTGAAAAGTTATCTTACTTGCATCATGCTCATACATCCTTATCTAGTTGTAGCTGCTACATCCATCCATGGAGAAGAACATGTCGTGTCCGCTGGTGGCATCTACCAACATGTCGATGTTAGGTAGAGGAAAATCGTCTTTGGGGCAGCACTCATTAAAGTCTCTGGAATCCACGCAACACCTGATCTCGTTCCTTAATTGCCTCAGATATTGTTTGACCGGCATGGATCCAGGTATGGCGTGTACATGATGGGTGACCAATTTTTCATCTAAACCGGGCATTTCTTCATACGTCCAAGCGAATATGTCCCGATACTCTTTGAGAAGTTCCACGAGTTTCATGCATTCATCCGTACACAAGGTCGAGCTGATGGAGATAGGCCTAGGAGATTCCTCATTCCCAATGTTAACGACTTCGATCTCATCAGTTGTGGAGTTGGTGCCATCTTGCAGCTGTCGTGGAGCGTCTAGCACTTCTTCTTGTGGCCCGTCATTATTGTAGCATTCCGTTGGGCGGAGAGACTAGGTAATAGTCTCCCCTGCTAATTGCTAATAGCGGCATCGGCATACAGTTTTCTCTTTCTGATCACGGCTCGCCACTAAAGTTCGCTCCCTCTTAGTGTGAACGTGGGTCGCGTCTTCACCGGATGAAGAAGAACCCCTTGTCAGCAAATATGCATGGGGCTTAGCCCTCAATAATGCAATTCGGTCCTCCTCCTAGATTGACGCCCACGTGGGGAGTAGGATGCAATGAACTTTGTCTGATCCTTCCCGCGGAGCTTCCCTTGGTTCAAACAATTCCATTCTACATATCGGTGCGTAAGGAGACAACGATGCAGGAATATAAACGACTTCCTTATTCAACATAGTCTTCAAGCATTGGTGATACGTCGAAGGGACAATCCCGTACGTGTTGGTTTGGTTTCCTTCAAAGTCTGTCATTATGGTAGGCTATCGCACGATCTTGCTTGGGCGAACCTTGGCCGTCCTGAGTGTCTTGAGAGTAATCACATTCGAAGATGCTCCCATTTCGATAGGGCCCTTTTAAACTCTGAATCCTTGATGCGTGTAGTAACGTGTAGGGCCCGATTATGACCTTCTTACACTATCATGTCTTCTTCTGTACGCAAAAGAGTTAAATGCACGTCCAAGGCTATCTGGTTGATTGCAGCAAACATCTCCACTCGCTGACCCTTTGAGAGGTGTAAGAGTTCGCATAAACTTTCCACTAGAGAAGCTGCTTCCTGATCTACCGGCCTCTGGTTCATAGTGAAACTATTTACTTGAGGAGGATCATCGCGAGGATCAGTCCCCAGTGTAGAAATCTCTGTGACAGGGGATCTGCTCATATCTGATATCATTTTGATGAGGAGATCGAGTATGTCGTTTATTGTTTCTTTGATCAGGTTCATGATCTTTATGTGAATCTCCTGCACCCGTGCTAACTCGATCATCGTTGGGATTCTTCAGGTTACGCCATCAGATACACCGTTGGGAAGAGGGGTATCTTCATTGGAGGAACTTCGACCGGAATTTGAATTTGTTGGGAAAGTCCTAAGACCAACCATCTTGAAATCAGCCAAATAGGATTGGGTATTGAAGAAATTTACTTCACAACCGAGAGGTGAACCTCCCACTGTGGTCGCCAATTGTTTATGGGTAAAAACTATTTCTGCTGGTTTTGATAATTTTGGGTGTGTGGATGAGAAATGAATCTAAACCCTAAACAAATGCACTGCACGTGAGTGCTTTTGATTCGAGAGATCAATCTGTACAATTCTGGCCTAAACCATGAAATGGCCGTTCCAGACTTGCTTCGGTCACAAAGTGAAGGAGATGGGATTGATATTATGGAGGGAAGCGAAGAAGGTGTTGAGACTGAGAAGGTGTTGGTTGTTTATCACTCGTATAAGAATGGTGATTTATGGATACTGATGAAAACACTTGGTTTTTTTATGTGTTCGTCTATCTTGTGTTAGAAAAAAGGTTGAGGAACCTATTTATACAAGTCATTGAGTGCAACCCTCATCTCATGGGAAGTGGAGGAAGTGAAGTGATGGAATAGTGGGGTTTACACGATCACGTCTTTGTCCACTTCCCTCATGACTGTTAACCGTCCACCTTTCCCTGACACATTCTTGTAATTGCGCGTTGCACGTTGCCAGTAAGTATGACATGCTGGATGTCAGCGCAATGAGAGGATCAATACCCCAGTAAGTATCCCCTAGTTTGTGACATGCTGGATGTCTCGAATGAGAGGATCGTGGGACCCACTGTAGAAAATAACATAAAATGTTAAGTGTTTAAGGAATTGATATTCACAAAATATCGTGCATGTTTGATGCATGTAATGCATCTCAAACAATCAACATGTATGAAGCATCGATGTTTTAAAGCTTGTCCAAATAAGTTGTGGATCAAGCGTCTTAAAATAGCATCACGTACAACCATTTTCGAGTGATCGTTTCGAGGCTGCATAGACAAGCCCTTCTTTGGTCAATCACTCCCTGTGGAAGAGTGGAAGACGGTGATCATCGGGATGCTTCATTGGTCGTCTAGCTTTTAACCTAGGTTGTCCGACCAAGCTAGCAAAGCTGGACGGACGAGATGGTTTATGATGCTCATTTGTGACCGTTGATGGAATTTTAGGATTTTTAATAGGTGCGCAAGCATCACTCTTTTACTTGAACGAATTCAAGCATGGACACCATTTTTGGTGGGACCGACCGGGCATGCGTGTAGACGGATTGCCGGTGTACAAGTCCATGCTACTCTGTCTTGCGGAGGAGAGATCTAGGCCACTCAATTTGTCTGGCAAAGATGAGTGGTCGTGATCGATTTGCGACAGAAATCCTTTGCTGCAAAGGATTTTAGGGGTCCACGACATGCCATCTTTGGGCGCGCATTTCGAGGCGCCTGGGCATGCGTAGGTGGGCCCGCGGTGATCAAGTTGATGCTCTCTGGACCTCCTTAGTCTATATCTATACCCTCCCTCCGAGCTGGCGAAGATGGATGGTCATGATCAAACTGCGACATATATGTAATGTCGCAAACCCTAATTAGAGTTTTGGATCAGTCACGCGTGCGCAACTTTGGCCAAACGGTTTGGCAGGCTATGCTCCTCCTTTGGGGAGACCGACCATGTGGGGACCATATTGGGCCAACGGTGAACATATGTGTACCTGTCCGATGGTCCTAGGCGCGATCTAAGTCATCCAAATATGTAAGCGAAGTTGGATGGTTGTGATCAATTTAAGACGCTAGTGAAATCTCCATGACCCTTTAAGCATCATGTCAGCGACACTTCGAGCAAGCGTTCACTACTCTAGGGCTCGGTCATGACAAAATCGATCAGGTGGGTGAGGAGTGGGCCCGCTAATGTGTGCATTAGCGCTTCACTAATCAATCGCGGGATGATCTAATCAGTCCAACCAGGTGTTGATGGTGGTTTTTAGCTTAAGGTTAAAATCGTAAAACCCTAGTCGGACAATGACGTCACAGGATTAGAGTAATAATGTCTCCACTGAATGCATTTATTCAACCCTTTAATATGTCTGCGAGATAATTACCAAGGTACCTTTTTTTAATACTAATTAGGGTTTCGACAGGTCGAACCCTAATTCCCACCCCACTGTGCCAATGGCAAACCATGCCAGCCTCATCTACCGCGCCAAGCCATGCCAACCATTCCAGCCGTACCACTGTGCCAATGGGAAAACATGCCAGCCACATATACCGCGCCAAGGCATGCCAACCATGCTAGCCGCACCACTGTGCCAATGGAAAATCATGTCAGCCACATCTACCGCGCCAAGGCATGCCAACCATGCTAGCCGCACCACTGTTCCAAGGGCAAATCATGCCAGCCACATCTACCGCACCAAGGCATGCCAACCATGCTAGCCGCACCACCGTGCCAATGGCAAACCATGCCAGCCACATCTATCGCGCCAAGGCATGCCATCCATGCTAGCCGCACCACCGTGCCAATGGCAAACCATGCTATCCACATCTACCACACCAAGGCATGCCAATCATGCTAGCCAAGCCAACCACACCTTTCCTTGTCCCTAACCATGATAACCGCACCATGCGCTTACGACATGCCAAACCCTTAGGCCCACCATGCCAAGCCAACCACACCTTGGCCCCATCATGCCAAACCGTCCATGCCAAACCCTTGGCCCCACATGTGCCAATGGCATGCTAGCCACCTTGCCGCGCCATAGCGTGTTGGCCTTCCCCATGCACCTACCAAAACAAAGGCCTGCAACAATCAACGACCATCTTTGATCGTTGTCGTATGCGTCAAAAATAAATTACTATCTCACTACTCTAAATATAAAAATATAGAAAGGGTAAGGAAGGATCGTTCCCACAGAGAGGACTTAGGTTGTCAATATGTTTCGGTTTCCTATATAAAATAATGAGGGGATTTTTTGATTTTTTATAAAATAAAATAAAGTAAAAGCAAACAAAGCAATAAACACGCAAATCAAGGGTGTGAAAATATTGGGTAAAGGTTTCATCTTCAATTGTAAATTTTTTTTTGAATGTATGATTAGAATTCGTATTTAATCTCGCTATCATCAAAAGCCCTAGAATACCTTATTGCAAGAATACTCCGTAAATTTCCTAAGTCATCAACACACACATTAGAGCTGCGTATGTGAATTCTACCTAAAGAATAACCTAATGCCTTGTGCTAATTAAGTTCAATTCCTAGGAGCATTAAGTTTCAGAAATAGGCTAATCAATGCAATTATCATACATTGCGCATGACAATTCGGACAAAGGTAAATTTCTACATATGATTACAAGGATGTATCACTACAAACCATAATCATATCATGCTACTCGTATTCAAGGTTATCGCTCGATGATGAACCCTAAATTAGCTATAGATATGGATGTGAGTTCAATCAATTCTAGACTCAACCAAACAAACACTCAATCATATTGCAATACGTCAATCATGCAATTATTATGAACCGTAGAAAGTGAACAATGATTTTGAGAGAAAACTAATTCATAAAAATCTCAAAATGTCATGGGCTTTAGACTGTCATATTATGTCGCAACTGCAAGAAACAAAATACTTGAAAATGATAAGACAAGATCAATGGGTCTTTACATGCAAGTGTAAGGACGCCCTGCGATTTTGTCGCCGTAAAGTAGCGAGGAGGACCTCTAATTAGGAAGTTAAGACCACACAAAAATGATAAGGTGGTCAATGAGCCATCACACATCGCAACAAAAAGAGATAGAATTCTCAATTCATGAAGATACCCGCGAAATCGCGATGAATTTCAATCAACAATAAGATTATTATCAAATACAAGAAGATAATAAAATCTTCCATCCTGAAGATGAATAACGAGGCAAGTATGGGAATGGAAAAGATGGAACATTGTTATTCATTCGACGAAAGAGTTATCGATAACGTTAGCCAATTATATTACAAGGAAGAACTTGAAGATTGGAATTCAAACGGATATTACACGCAAAGAAAAAAAAACAAAAGAGTTATATCTTTGGTGGATTCACGCCAAAATGCAATCATAGATTCTCGGTGAACCTTTTACAAACATACTCCATGGCTCCGTTAAAACGAACAAGATCATTATTAAAGTTGTTTCAAATTGTTTCTTCAACTTGGAATACTTGTTATTACGAAGGGAGAGACTCTTGGCGAGTTGTTGTTTTTCATTTCAAGTTCTTCAATTCTCGTTCGGAAAAGGATTCAAGCTCTCTAATTCTAACATGAAGCCTCTTCTCGCATTCCCGCAAATAAGTACCAACAAGTTAATAATCAATATCTGCGCAAGGTATAATAAGAAACCTTCTCATGTGAGATATAATGAGGAAGTTCTTCCAACCTATAAAAGAAGAATATTAATATACATATATTTAAAAATATAAAGGGAAAACAATGTAGCGGCGTACACACACATTCGAGAGTCCCGCGAAGAGAAGCTAGGGGGCATCTCCCATTCCTTGTCCGAGAAGATGCTAGACAACCGACCAAACGGAGTTTGAGTTAAGTGCGAAGAAGATTGAAAAACTCCAACCTTATACGGTTAAAATAAGTAAAACAGACAATATTGTAAAAATGATAAAGGAAATGTTTCTTACTTAATCGATCGAAGTCTCATCAGTGGTGCACGATTTGTCGATCCTGAAAAAAATTCCACAAATTCAAAGAAATATAAAAAGAAAATTGCAAAGCAAGATTTGAGGTCGAGATTCGCAGAAGAACGTGTGAACTGCGATATAAGGGCCATTTAAAAACAAGGGGACAACCCACCACTTCTCATCTTTGAGTGGCGCGAGTAGTGTTATTGCTCGGTGCCAATCAATATCTGCATGAGTTTATCCTCGACTGACATTATCCTTCTTTTCTGTGTGAACGCCCCAACAGATTTCGCGAATAATTTTTCAAAAAGTTCTACAAGATATTTCTCAAGATCTATCTCAATCGGGGGGTTTCTAACAAAGAGTAGTAGGATATAAAAGATCCTTTGCAAAGGCGCGACGATTCGCATACTCAAGCATTAGCGAATGCAATCGCCACTCAATTGATAAATAGCCCGAGAGAATTTTTCATGGGCCAAGATTTCATAAAAAGGCAACTCTCTGGATCGTATAAGGGAATGTGCATTGATGATCGAAAATAACTTTGCATAAAGAATGGATGAAGATTCTTGACGGGAATGGTTGATAGAGGAAACCCTTCTCGAGCAACTTCGTTGAACTTCCTCAAAAGAAGCTTTATATGCACGACTAATGAAAGCCATTATTAGGTATGGGAATGGATGGGAATAGTCAAGAATAAAAACGGTTGAAAGAGACGTGTCAAGAAAAGATATTAATAATCAAAATCCGTAAAAGTACAAAACTGGAAATGTATAAAGATAAACATGAAGAAATCAAAAGGAATCTTCGCAGAGAAATATGAGGAAAGACAAGAATCTATACTAAATGTACATCTCAAAAGAAACTTCGGAACTTCACAAAGAATAGAGGCAAGTACGTACTTTTCAAGAACAGTATTCTTCGCTTTTTGTTCCTTCATCAGCCGAAGACCAAAGATTATTACAACAGATTTTTCTCAAAGATCGCTCTTCAAGCAATATTAACCAAATATCGCAAACAGGCCTCACGGGGTTAATAACAACAATCGCAGAGCTAAAATAAGCGACGCAAAGAATTAAAAAGACGTGAGAATAAACTTCGCGAGACATTCCCAGAAAATAAAGGGTAGCTTAGCTGTCATCCACTATGTACTATATAAAGGCTAGGTGAGTAGAGATCTTTTTGGGAGTTGTTGGGCAAGTCATTAGAGAGAGAAAAATTTTCAATAAATATTCTTGATCAAAAAATCAAAATTGAGTAAGGTGTATGGAAAATTTGTTTTCAAAATAAACTACATCTTTAACCAATAAGAAAACTTAGTTCATATTCATGGAGTTCATAACAAGAAGTAAAATAAAAGGTTTCATGTTTAAAACCCTAGAATAAAAGTAGAAGCCTCCCTAATGGAGATCTCTAGGTTTAGAGAAAGACTTTTCTATTTATATGCTTCTCCCATTCCAAAAGGATACTCTTTCCAATATTAGGTCTTCTCAAAACCCATCACCAAGTGGTACACCAAGCCCATGTGTAAATCTCTGCCAAATTCGTCACCGGAATTGTGTTGTTGTTGACCGGAACTTGGTCGGGAAAGCAGTCGGAAATCAGTTTCAGGTGACCGGCAAAGTCCACCCGGTCACCGGTCAAACAGGTCAAAGCAAGACCAGCCAACTGAGTCACAGCCGAGTCATCTGGTCAACTCAGTCATAAGATGAGTCAGCTGCCGGTCAAATAAATAATTCCTGAGTCATAGGCTAACTCAGCTAGGCCAATGCCATCTTGCACAGGCCAAACTTGTGATGCGTAATGACAGCGCAACCCATTTCTTCACTGAGATTCATCACCAGCCTTTGCTTACTTCCATCTCACCTGCAACAACTTCCCTCTTACTAATTCCGCATTAGACCCACACACACAACACCAACCTCATTCTCCATATTACAGCAACCACAAAACCCATCAACTGTTGCTCTTATTCTTCCATCTAGGTTTACAGGAAATTATTCATTGTATTGCAGCACCACTGACACCTGCAACACCATGATACACAAACCATTAGCAGCTTCATAAGCAAACTCTTGTTCTGCATCACCTTGTATCACCAGGTCCATCTCCAACTACATCTGCAATGTCATTCCAGCTTCCCCGAAGTATAGAACCGCAACATCATTACACTCCTTTCCTTTCTTAACCAAATGCAGTCACAGCATACAACCACACCCATATCAAATCACTTCAATTGTAACCCATTGCAGCACTGTTAATAACTGCAACATCACCATCTCAGCTCAACTCATGCCAAGCCATTCATTTGCATAACTTCCTTGTAGCTCCACCAGTGCCCTACTCCACCAGCTAAACTGCCTGAAATTTCCAGCAACCATGAACATAAATCTCCACCATTTCAATAGCAGCTTCAGATCCTGTTCTTGACATCAAAACCTCAAATCGAAGCCACTTCCCTGTACCAGCTCAAACTCAGTTCATACACAATCAACACCATCTTTTCTCTCTCTATTCGTAGCTTGTGTTTCAGCCATATCCTCATTGCAAGCAACACACAATCTTATCTCAACCATTTCCGACTCAGAATCCCATTGAACCAACACCTGAATTGCAGCTGCAATACAACTTACCACCATAAATTCCACCTAAACCATCACAGACCCAAGGAAATCTCACACCAAACCCTTACTGTCAATTTCATACCCATGGAATCTGAACCAAACCCATTAGTTTCATCTACATCAAATCCCATTAGCAACCATTCCCTTGAAACACAACCAGGATATCGAATTTGACCTCAATCCCATCACAATCTTCATCTTCTCTAATTTCATGGTTCATTGGTGAAACTCATGTCTAATCCGAGACCCCAGACTCTATTTCCCAATTTTCCTTGAGTTCTTCATCTGCACCTGTGCTTGAATTCATCTTCACAAATCGAACCATCTTGCTGCCAAATCTTCCAGATTTCTCGATCTCTCTTCCATGAAAATCAACACCAACAGATTCCTATTAATTCGACCACTGAGACCACCATAGTTCAACTCAGTTAAAACCCATATCAATTTCATAATCAAATCCCAGACCTGCAATTCCAGCTCAAAACCCATCTTTGCAACTTTCATTCTCAACCGATTCTTTCAATTCTTCCTTCTCATTCCCGGCCATATGTTCATGGTCAAACCCTAACTCAATCTTGAGTAGTTCTCTGCCAAACTTGAAATTACAAGAGACCCATTCTCTGATCCTTCTCATAGATCCACTACATCGAGTCTCAGCAGCATCTCTAACAGCGGCAACAAAGGAGAGAAGAAAGAAAGGGGAAAATGAACCCTAGTTCTTCCTTCTCGACCAAAATGAGGTCTTTAACATTGGGACGGCTATTTGCACCCCAAAATGGATACAAACCACCCAGTAGTATCCCCTTAACCTGTGACTGGCTCCAGATAGCACCTGCCTGTGAAATGACAATTTTTCCTTTTGTGCTTTTGTGAAATTACTGGCAATTTTTTCTTCTTTCGTTCAGAATGACTCCAAACACCTGTATACTCAAAATTAAACATAAGATACATAATTCACACGAAAAATAGCAAAGAAAGCATAATCAATATATAATAAATTTAGGTGTTTTAGACACCTGTCAATCTTCCCATCTAAGATGCAAATCTTAGCCGTCCAAGGTTACCAACCAACGCATGGTAACCTTTGGCCCAACGACAAAACCCTAGTTTTGGCCACGCCCAAACCGCGCCAAGGCATGCCGACCATGCCACATGTGCCAATGGCATGCCGTGCCATACACCTTGCCGCGCCATACCGTGTTGGCCTTCCCTATACGGCTACCAAAACGAAGGCGTGTGACGATCAACGCCACCCTTCCATCCTAGGTGAAAATCCTAGCCGTCCAAGGTTGCCAAAAAATGCATGGTAACCTTTGGCCTAAAACACGCTAGCTTCCAAAAACTTGCTAGCTTCCCAAAACATGCTAGCTTCCCAAAAACGCACCAAACATGCCACCGTCCCTCATGAATTCTTCCTAAGTTTTACTTTCGGGCTGTTTTCACCTCCCGAGCGTGCTCAAAACCTAAATATACCCGCGTAGGGAGATATGAAATTCTTTTTCCGTGCAGAATGGAGTGACGGACCATCAAAATCCGAGTCCGTATGAGAATTCTACATTGATTCTAGTAAAGGGCGCTAATTAGGGTTTCAGCATACTAAACCCTAATTTAGACAAAGCCGCAAGCGCTTCCCTTCCAAGCCGCACACTGCCAGTGGCTCCACTCAATGTCAAAGCCATGTCGGCCATGCTTTCATGACGCTGGCTACCAGACGAAGGCCTGCAACAATCAACGGCCATCTTTCCATCTAAGATGCAAATCTTAGCCGTCCAAGCTCGCCAACCAACGCATGGTAACCTTTGGACCAACGCCCAAAACCCTAGTTTTGGCCACGCCTAAACCGCGGCAAGGCATGCCGACCATGCCACATGTGCCAATGGCATGCCATTATATCCACCTTGTCGCGCCTAACCCATACCATGCCGGCCTTCCCTTTACAGTTGCCAAAACGGAGGCCTACAACAATCAACGACCACTTTTCATCTAAGGTGCAGATCTTAGCCGTCCAAGGTTACCAGCTAACGCATGGAAACCTTTGGCCCTAGTTTGGTCGCGCCTAAACAAAGCCAAAACCCTAACTTTTGGACGCGCCTAAACTAGGCCATATTAAAGCCAAACAGATCATGCAATAATCAACGGCTACCTGTTCTCTTAAGATGCAAAATCTCGACCGTCGAAGGTCACCACGCAAGTCTCCCAAGCTCAACTTGCCAGACAACAGAAAATGTGCTACATGTTTTCCACAAAAATATTCGAGACATCAACGCATGTCACAAACTGGGGGATGCTCATTGGGTATTGGTTTGGCGGTTTACAGCGTGCGGTGTACACTACGCCCGTTATAAGAGAGTGTCATAAGGATGAAGCGGTTAGTAAATACAGGGAGTAATGGTGAAACGCCTTCTCTAATGGAACATCAATTCCAGGCATTACCTGTGACTACCTCCTCCCATTTACTCACCCGTTTTCCATTTCTTAATGAGACCAGAGTACGTTTCATTCCGACTTGTATAAATGGGTCTTACCTATTTCCACCGAACAACAAGTTCAGGTCAGGAGCATACAACACTCAGAAAACATTTGCTAGCTTTACATATGTTAGCTTCCCACTTTCTGATACAAGTCGTAAAACAACTACTCTTCCAGAATCAACTATTCTGGTCTCAAAACTTTCTTCGCTTCCCTCCCCAAAACCAACCCTTCTCCTTCACTTTGTGATCGAAGCAAGTCTGGAACGGCCATTTATTGGTTTAGGCCGGATTTGTACAGATTGATCTCTCGAATCTAAAGTACTCCCTTGCCGTACATTGTTTAGGGTTTAAATTCGTTTCTCACCCACACACCCGAAATTACCAAAATCAGCAGAAACCGTTTTCACCCTCAAACAATTGGCGACCACTGTGGGAGGTTGATCTTTCAGTTACAATGTCAGTTTTCGACCATCGATCTCATGCTTCGACCCAGACATCAAGATGGTAGAAGCATGCGATCCGCTCAGGGATCGACGACTCAGTTACCAGACGACCCGATTATCAGTCTTGACATGGCAAGGGATGACTGGGGACTGTCTAAAGATTAAAAGAGAATGATCCAACCAGGGATCGACGACTCGATTATCAGATGAGACGACTTGGGACTTTCTACGATCACGGAGGTGCTTCCCATAAAACTCGGTCTTACACTAGGAAGGTTTCATTTTCATCAGGAGACCTGAAAAACCGAGTAAGTCTTACCTAGACAAGATACATGGTTTGTCATTTCAAGTTTTCACGGGAATGATAAAACCGATAGCCATGTTATGTTTCACCCCATGTCATCTACCAACAAACGGTTCCATGGTTTTCCTGGGATGTTTCCATCACTTGCAATCGTAACCAAGACAATCCATTCCAAAACAATCTATTCCAAAACAATTCATTCCAAAAGAATAATCCAAAACCCTTAAGGTAAAATTTGTCTATCAACCCAAGAAATCCAGGAAATAAAAACCATAAACTAGGCGTTTCATTTGCCTTTCAAAAAAAAAAAACAGTCGCCCACCCGTACGTTCCTACTTTGCATAATAATGATTACCCGTCACCATTCATGAGGTAGCCGACGTTACTACGGTGATATTCGAAGAGGAATTGTTTATGATGAAGTATTTCTACAAGTTTATGAAAGGCATACCCATGGCTAGGGTTTACACCAGTTGAGAAGAAAAATATTTCTACAGATTTATGGAAGGCATACCTATGGCTAGGGTTTGCACCAACACAAGAAAACAAGAGAACAAATTGAAAGAGAAACGCTGGAGTACATAGATGGAATATGCTTGCCCACTTTATTGATACCACGCTACCGCTAACACCAGGACGTGATAATAAAGATACGAGATAAAAAGGGGAGCCAACCCCTTTCATAAGCATAACACTTTTTTATTTTGCTCAATCAATGTAAATTTTTTATTAATCTATGATCAGGACAAAAGACAAAACAAAAACCAATTAAGGTTATTTACAGGACTGAATCTACTAACAGAATCCGTAGTAGGTACTTAATGGGGATTCTAAAGTAAAAGAGCAGCTATTAGTATAAGACTTAACAGTGCCTATGCTTAAACCATTGCCTTATTTGGCCATTTTATCAGCATAACACTTTTTGGAATTTGAATAAGGAAAGGATTTCCTGTTTGAGCTACGTATGGAAAGAGGCAACTGGGCCCGCAAGAACAAGTCTGCGCCACGACAAGCCAGCGTCGTGCCAAGCCAGCACCCATTCCAAGCCGATCCAGCACTAACAACTTGCATCATTCCAGCACCATCAACTTGCATCCTTTCCAGCGCTAATAGCTTGCATCTTTACAGCATCAGCAGCTTGTATCTTTCCAGCGCCAACAACTTGCATCTTTCCAGCGCCAACAACTTGCATCCTTTCCAGCGCTAACAGCTTGCATCCTTCCAGCGCTAACAGCTTGCATCTTTACAACAGCTTGCATCTTTCATCCTTCCAGCGTTGCTCTTGAACGCCCAGTAGAAGGGAATCATCAATCTAATTTCATCACACGTAAATATCAGGAACGACTTCTCCAAAATCGAAGCAAACAAAATCAGCAACCCCCCTGAGTTCACAAAAACTCTTTTCCTGTCAGGAGATGCATGATTTCTGGGGACTTCTCGCACAAAACCGTGCAGTCTTTGATGAAATATTTATATGAGATTATATATTTACCCAAGTCACAACATCAAGACATATTGTCATCCCTCAACCGCATTGCATCAGGAAAGCAGCTGTTTCCAGCCATGAAGTCGTTCCCAAACCCCACCCTCTCTTGGAAAGCACGATTGATAGATGGAACTGGGGACTCCTAACTACTGTTCGCTTGAAGGGTGTCCAGTTTGATAACACACTGATTGATTGACGCAGCCTATCCGCTTCAACGTCTTCTAGCAGCGGCTCCGCTTCAACGTTCTCTTCAGCAGCCGCTCTGCTTTAATGTTCGCTCCAGCAGCCGCTCCGCTTCAGCGTTCTCTTCATAAGCTGATCCAGGATCCGAAGACGAAGCTTTAGCATTTTTTGCTCTATAAGTTTCAACGTCCTCTCCAAAAACCGAAGCCGCTTCAACGCCTCTTTCCCACCAAAGCTCATGTTCACAGTTAGCTCGCTTACGCATCCAGCCAACCTACTTTATTCCCATGACAATGTAGTCTCTTCTGATCACACCTACTGCCGAGAACCGGTGCCGCTCGTTTGATGATACCAGCGAGAGATTCACCAAAGCACGATCACTACAAAGATGGAAACATGTAAACCACATTTGGGGACTGAGGATCTACACAGAATCCCTTCACTATCAAAGCTCAGAAGACACGATCAACCAAAAGGTCATAGTCACGACAAGGTCATTTACTCTTCAAGGGTGCAGTATAAGAATATCATCACCTCTCTGTCTAGAAGACGCCTGCAACACTTTACAAGTCCGCGGTGGATCCCAAGCCTGCTCAGAAGAAACAACTTCAGAAACTAAAGAAAAGTGCGACTGGGGACTGCCCATCGCAGTCCATCCCGATGACTATCAAAGATTCATGAGATAACCCCAGAGACGCGGCTGAAACATTTTCTTGAAGAAAAAGAGGGAGCTACGATAAACAACATAACTCTCTCATTCCTACCTCTTCGCTATCCAGAATATTTCGTCCATGTACATCCCAACAACACATCCAAAAGAGTACAATAAGCTTGTATCAAATACCTTGGACATGGATTCAAGGCGATGCAATGAAAGTAGGCTACACAAGGAGACTACCATCCCGGGATGCTTTCACCCCCATCAACCAGGTTATTTCTGATTTCAACATCATCACTGTCGAAGTTTTACGAGCCACAAGAATTTCTCAACACGAAGTCATACATGTGCATCAAAGACTCCAAAAGCACGCTACAGAGATACATTCACATGTTCGGCCGTGCCATCGGATCTAACAGAAATATAACTGGAGACTGCTCACCGCATCCCATTCCATACGATAGTCCAAGATTCAGAAGATGTTTCAAAGGATGTCTTTTGGAACAAAGTCCTTAAAGACTTAATAGCAGCACGTCGGCAACGAAACGTCTCCCAACTCATCTGTTTCATCCAGTGGATCCGGAAGATTTCTACCATACAAGCATCCACATCATACTGTCATCGCGATCAGAATGTCCAGGCACTGAACAACCTAAAATCAAGGATGGACCGACAACGCAACCACATCCATCCATCCCAAGAATGAAATGGAGTTTGGTAAATTTTGGAATCCACTGGAGAGACACTGCAGACAAAAGCATGGATCCAGGCGAGCAACAGGAAATAGAAGAAGGTCAATACCTCTTTTCATACGGATGGGATTTCTAGAGTTTGCACAGAATAAAGTTTCCTTCTTTCTCCATGAACGGGAATAGATGACTTGGCACGACTATGCTACCCCGGGCACGCAACATCCCTCCTGAATTCTTCCTGAGTTTCATTGTCGGGCCATTTTCACCTCCTAAACGAGCTCAAAACCTAAATATTCGCGCATACGAAGATAGGAAATTCTTTTTCGATTCAAATGGAGGGGCGGATCGTCAAACTCCGAGTTCTAGTAAGGGGCGCTAATTAGGGGTTCGGCATGCTAAACCCTAATTTAGACAAAGTTGTCATTACCCCATGGAATTGAAGCAAGTAATTATCTTCCCAAAGCCAGTCATCACCTTCCCACGGAACTGAAGCAAGTTGTTATCTTCCCAAAGCCATTCGTCACCTTCCCACGGAACTGAAGCAAGTTATTATCTTCCCGAAGCCGTCATCACCTTCCCACGGAACTGAAGCAAGTTGTTATCTTCCTGAAGCCAATGCTCACGCCATGCCAAGCTAACAGATCAGCGCCCGTGCCAAATTTACGCTAGCGACTCCCATTCCAAACCAACTAATGCTGACGGCTCCCATTCCAAGCCGATCTAATGCTGACGGCTCCAAGTACAAGCCGACCAGTGCTAGCAGCTTCCCTTCACACCAAATCTACACTAGCGGCTCCGTTCCATCTTAACTTGTAGTACCACGAGCAGAATTTATGCAAATTCGCCAAGTACGAGGATCACATATTCTTCTTACTTCCCGAAAAAGGTTAGACGAATCTTCCTGACCATCTTGCATGATTTACGTTTCGATTTTGTCCTTGTCTGTCGCCATCTTATGCTTACCTCGCAACAATGCCCCTGTTCCGAGCTAAGAAGGGGACTTAATGTTGATGGTGTTTTTTAGCTTAAGGTTAAAATCGTAAAACCCTAGTCGGACAGTGACGTCACAGGATTTGAGTAATAATGTCTCCACTGAATGCATTTATTGAACCCTTTAATATGTCTGCGAGAAAATTACTAGGGTACCTTTTTTTAATACTAATTAGGGTTTCGACGGGCCAAACCCTAATTCCCACACCATTGTGCCAATGGAAAACCATGCCAGCCACATCTACCGCGCCAAGGCATGCCAACCATGCCAGCTGCACCACTATGCCAATGGCAAACCATGCCATCCACATCTACCGCGCCAAGGCATGCCAACCATGCTAGCCGCACCAATGTGGCAATGGAAAATCATGCCAGCCACATCTACCGCGCCAAGGCATGCCAACCATGCTAGCCGCACCACTGTGCCAATGGAAAATCATGCCAGCCACATCTACCGCGCCAAGGCATGCCAACCATGCTAGCCGCACCACAGTGCCAACGACAAACCATGCCAGCCACATCTACCGCGATAAGGCATGCCAACCATGCTAGCCGCACCACCGTGCCAATGGAAAACCATGCCAGCCACGTCTACCGCGCCAAGGCATGCCAACCATGCTAGCCGCACCACTGTGCCAATGGAAAACCATGCCAGCCACATCTACCATGCCAAGGCATGCCAATCATGCTAGCCAAGCCAACCGCACCTTTCCTTGGACCTAACCATGCTAGCCGCACCATGCGCCTACGGCATGCCAAACCCTTGGCCCCATCATGCCAAGCCAACCACACCTTGGCCCCATCATGCCAAATCGTCCATGCAAAACCCTTGGCCCCACATGTGCCAATGGCATGCCAGCCACCTTGCCGCGCCATACCGTGTTGGCCTTCCCCATGCGGCTACCAAAACAAAGGCCTGCAACAATCATCGGCCATCTTCCCATCTAAGATTCAAATATTAGTCGTCCCAGGTCACCAACGAACGCATGGTAACCTTTGGCCCAACGCCAAGACCCTAGTTTTGTCTACGCCCAAACCGCGCCAAGGCATGCAGACCATGCCACATGTGCTAATGGAATGCCGTGACAGCCACCTTGTCGCGCCATACCATGTTGGCCTTCCCTATACGGCTACCAAAACGAAGGCGTGTGATGATCAACGACCACCCTTCCATCCTAGGTGTAAATCCTAGCCGTCTAAGGTTGCCAAACAACGCATGGTAACCTTTGGCCCAAAACAAGATAGCTTCCCAAAACTTGCTAGCTTCCCAAAACATGCTAGCTTTCCAAAAACTCACCAAACATGCCACCGTCCCTATTGAATTCTTCCTGAGTTTTACTTTCGGGCTGTTTTCACCTCCCAAACGAGCTCAAAACCTAAATATTCCCGGGCTGGGAGATAGGGGCGGACCATCAAAATCCGAGTCCGTCTGAGAATTCTAAAACGATTCTAGTAAAGGGCGCTAATTAGGGTTTCAGCATACTAAACCCTAATTTAGACAAAGCCGCAAGCACTTCCCTTCCAAGCCGCACAATGCCAGTGGCTCCACTCCATGTCAAAGCCATGTTGGCCATGCTTTTATGACGCTGGCTACCAGACGAAGGACTACAATAATCAACTACCATCTTTCCATCTAAGATGCAAATCTTAGCCGTCCAAGGTCGCCAACCAACGCATGGTAACCTTTGTCCCAACGCCCAAAACCCTAGTTTTGGCCACGCCTAAATCGCGGCAAGGCATGCCGACCATGCCACATGTGCCAATAGCATGCCGTGCCAGCCACCTTGCCGCGCCTAACCATACCATGCCGGCCTTCCCTTTATAGTTTCCAAAACAGAGGCATGTAACAATCAACGACCACTTTTCATCTAAGGTGCAAATCTTAGCCGTCCAAGATTACCAGCTAACGCATGGCAACCTTTGGCCCTAGTTTGGTCACGCCTAAACAAAGCCAAAACCCTAACTTTTGTCCGCGCCTAAACTAGGCCATATTAAATCCATACTGATCATGCAATAATCAACAGCTACCTGTCCTCTTAAGATGCAAAATCTCGACCGTCGAAGGTCACCACACAAGTCTCCCAAGCTCAACTTGCCAGACAACAGAAAACGTGCTACATGTTTTCCACAAAAATATTCGAGACATCAACGCATGTCACAAAACTGGGGGATGCTCATTGGGTATTGGTTTGGCGGTTTACAGCGTGCGGCGTACACTACGCCCGTTATAAGAGAGTGTCATAAGGATGAAGTGGTTAGTAAATACTGGGAGTAATGGTGAAATGCCTTCTCTAATGGAACATAAATTCCAGGCGTTACATGTGACTACCTCCTCCCATTTACTCACCCGTTTTCCATTTCTTAATGAGACCAGAGTACGTTTCATTCCGACTTGTATAAATGGGCCTTACCTATTTCCATCGAACAACAAGTTCAGGTCAGGAGCATACAACACTCAGAAAACATTTGCTAGCTTTCCATATGTTAGCTTCCCACTTTCTGATACAAGTCGTAAAACACCTACTCTTCCAGAATCAACTATTCTGGTTTCAACACTTTCTTCGCTTCCCTCCCCAAAACCAACCCTTCTCCTTCACTTTGTGACCGAAGCAAGTCTTGAATGGTCATTTCTTGGTTTAGGTCGGATTTGTACAGATTGATCTCTCGAATCTAAAGTACTCCCTTGCAGTATATTGTTTAGGTTTTAAATTCCTTTCTCACCCACACACCCGAAATTACCAAAATCAGCAGAAACCGTTTTCACCCTCAAACACCAGGCTGGTGAAGTTGGACGGTCATGATGATTTTGAGACTTCTTTGAGAGGTCTTGCTCGTTTGAGCCTTCCCAAAAGCAACGCGGCCATCCCTTTTTGGGGCCGGAGTTTGACAGGCGTTAGGGGTATAGTGTGGTGTTCGACCGGCTAGGGCATAGGCGGGCTCGCCGGTGAACATCACAGTGATTTCCTGCTCCGTTAGGGTTCTTCTAGGCTAGTTAAATTATGCGGTCAACTTACGTGGCCGTGATCGTTTATGTGACTGATATGGACAGTCCATATTTCCTTTAGGGAATTGAATATGCTCGATCGGGCTAATATAAGCATGCCGATGCGAGATTCTCTTTGTTAGAGAGTGATATAGCTTGTACGGGTATTTCATGCATGTCTCGAATTTGGCACTTGGAGATTCATGCTACTCTGCTGAGAATGAACACTTAGTCGTCATGTGATACTAATAATGAAAGTTCGGCGAGGAACAACATACGAAATACTAGGCTAATCATGCATTAATTAATAATGTTATAAATTCACAGAATATTCGGGATTGTTGCTACATGCACCATTCTAGGTGAATTTTGTATATTTATTGAATTGCTTCAAATAAATAAAGCGAGAGGTTTTCATCACTTATCGAACGTCTTTATCCTTTGCAGGATGTCAGCGCATAAAAATACTGGTTTTACAATTTTATCCCTGAACTAAAATCCACCATCAACAATGACGTTAACTAAATAGAAGTTAATTTGATTGTTTTAAAACTAAAATTATTTTGGTAACTATCAACATGGTCAAAGATGGTCTTGGGACCCAAACTCTAATTTGCAACTTTTTGGACCCAAAATCAAAATATCCCTACAATCTATACAGCTTCGCGGTTATGTTTTCAATATAACACGACTTGAAAGATACTTTAGGAATGAAACAGTTCAAGTCAATATTACTAATTCCTCAAGTGGAAGGATGATGTCATCGTTGTAGTTCGCTACTTTTTCACATTCTTCAGGTCTTCGGAGTAATACTTGTATGTCTCAACATTCCTACGCTTTCTAGTCTAACCTAAACGAAGTTGACTTTAGTTTATAATCAAGCGACTCTAGACGAGTTTCGATACTAAAATATGACAACCAAACTTGACATACCAACGCTTGGTGGGTTCAAACGAGCAATGCTCTTGTAAGATCCAAATATCGCACAACAGTAAGAGCTTGCGAAATTATAATGAGAACTTGAGAGAACGTAGCATGGGTGCGAGAATGTAGCAATAGCCTGCGAAGATGTAGTAAGAGCCTTCGAGAAAATATGAGTTGTATGTGAACTGTCATCCACTATGAAAACACCTATATAAAGAGAAAGGCAGGAGAGAGAAAGAGAGGATACACATTTTATGAGAGGATACATACTTTGGGAGAGAGACATATTTGTAGGGAGATACTTTATTTTCTTTATGATCTTCTTCCCCAAAAAACTAGATCTAGAGCTCTACCAAAAATCCATAAATGGAGATTCTAAATGTAATACTTATGTAATTTCAACAATCATAGTGAAGAACCATGGATGTAGATCACATTGATCGAACCATGTAAAAAATCCTTGTGTCCATTTTACAATTTTAGCACTTTAATCTTTATTTTGATTATGAAATAGATTTAGATCTACAAAATATTATAGGGGGTGTGTTGTGGGAAATCCTGAAACTACATTTTGGCGCTAGAAACAGGGACCAACTACTTGATAAATTGAAGGAGATTCAAAGAAATTAGCTGCATCTAAAAGCTTTAGGGAAAAATTTAAATTTTCAGAAAGAATTTTACATTTTCAGACGATAAATATCACCAAAACTTGAAGAAGGCGGAGAGAAGAAAGATACAGGATACTCGTTCAAAACAACACCACAGTGCAAGATTGAAAGGATCTTTATCAACAATAGATCAAGAAGAGAAATCCTTATCCCTAGCTCATTTATTTTCTTTTTGAAAAATTTTGGATCTGATTTTAAGAAGTTTTGCGAAGATTGAAAGAAATTCTACTCTCGTCAATAATAAATGGGAAGACATTAGGTACTTTGCGGCTTTTGAGCAATAGGTGATTCGTTAATGATAAAGGAAGAAATGAATTACGCCTGGGCGAACAAGAGCAAAGCAAAAACCAAACAACATTTCCATTCCAGATATACGAAGTAAAACTCTACATATTCCTCCAGCGAAGCTAACAACTACAACAAAGACAAATGAAGAAACTACGAAGCATCCCAATTCAAGAAATTGACGAAGGAATAATGATGTGCTCACATAAGCCTCAGCGGGTGAATGGAAAAGATTACTTTGTCAGTTGTTCCAACGAAGATTGCAGCTATTATTGATCGTTAAGACAACCCCAAATTCCATTGGTACTCTTCATAGCAAATATGACAAAATTAAGCATCAATCATCACTTCGTCAGCCAAACAAACTCAAGCACAGTTCATCATCTCCAGTAAAGCAACCCATCACGATTAAAAGAGTTACGAGCAGCGAAAATCTCTTCCAAATCAAAAAAGGTTCAAGGACCATGAGAAACACCATTGAAAGGGAAGCATTCTCATCTTCTTATCTCTAAATTATTTTTCCCTGAATTCGCAATCTAAAAATTTCGTCAAGCATCTAAAATTTCGCAAGATTAGTTTTCCTCACACAGCATCCCAGTTCATCATCTCGCACACTAACAAAAATGAGTACAACACATTCGTTAACACGTTAATGGTTAGATGGGACCTTATTTATTTCGCAAATACATTTATATTTCTTCGCAAATATTTCCTTCTCAGACAATTCAAGCACTTTCTTCGCGATATTTTACGGAAAGTTACAAACATCAAAACTAGTGGAGCATCAGCGAAGAACATGACACACACAAATTGTTCGCAGCAAAGTAATTTGGCAAAACTAGACAACTTGGTACCTGCACAACCGTATCACCAACGAAGCATTAAAAGAGATACATCATACTTTTTCATCAAACCCAATGACGGGAAAGAAAGACAATGAAGTGTTACTTCATAAACAATCATTCCAATGAGGATAGATCATATCAAGTACAACGGGTTGACAATTCTAGATAAACGAAGCAAACCAACACGTAATTCTACGCGAAGAGAAAAGATGCAAAGATCAAGATGACGACGAATTTTCTTTATCAATAATTCCAGCGAAGTTCAAACGTTAAAGAAGGGAAAGGAGAAGAGAGACTTTGGGAGATATTCGTAGTGAGCAAAAGATCTTTCCACACAAAATTAAACTAACCAACGATGCAAATTAACTACATCACCGACGAATAAATGTCGTTCCAGCCAAGAAGAGTACCAACATTAATCCAGCCACAACCAATATCAATCTTAACAATTAATTCACAGTACATTGCTTCGCTCAGAATCTTCAAAGACCAATCATCTTGAGCGGGAAAAACAAAAGGAGTTCATGTAATCATTGATAATAACTATCAATATTTAATGATCGATGACGAAGAGAATACGTGTTTAGAGCAAAGATGATCGAAGAAGACGAACCGCGGAAGGAAGTACATCTAAGAAAGGGACAAAGACATAGCAAAACAATTTCAAGAAAGAAGAAGAAGATTAACAAAGATGATATCTCGTCATTACAATTCAACCATCTCTCTATATCGACAGGAAGAAGAACCCTAACTAACAAGTGATTTCTATAGAAGTTAAGCCAACCTGCAAAGAAGTTTTGCGAAGTTTACTGACAAGAGTTATCACGTGAAGGCAAGCTTCCAGTCGTAAATCACAAAGGACGATAAAGAAGTAATAACAGATATGAAGCTTACCAAGCTAACACAAATAAAGGACAATACAAATGGTTCAGGGTGTAGCCAATGAGATTGAAGACGCAAGATCGAATCCCATCAAGTGTATTTTTTTTTCCTCGCAGATTTTGAAAAGCAAAGGAATGAAGTTATCAATCAAACAAAACCGTTATTCCATTATGCCGCAAACAGAATGTATCACAGTTGGTGATGAGCGAAGATAACATGACCAGTATCACGGGTACGAATCCCTAATCAAGTTTAGTTTTTCGCAAATTTTTGAAATCCTAAAGGCGAAGAAATGGAATAGAGTCACAACATTATGTGTTTCTTTTGCACACAACAAGTGGTATAGATGGTCAGAGAAGAAGTGTTGCGAACTAGAGGGCATGGGTTCAATTCTCCCTACTACCGAATAATTTTTGCTTCGCAGATATTCATTTTGCAGAGTTGGCCTTTGATTATTTCGCAAAGAAGAAGAGTCGATGATTATTCCGCATAGATATTCGCAAAGAATGATTGAAATAATGGAGAAATGACAGGAATGAAAGAATAAAGAAATGCGAAAATTTCGTAAGAGATAATCAAGAATCAATGACAAAGAAAGGGGAGAACCTGCTATGGCGTACACCCTAGTTCGCGAAATCAAAATTTCGCAAGAGGCAAATGTAAGACCTAAAGTGCGTCATAAAAGGGGGTACTTGATAACATGGCTCAGGGGAAAGGTTGCACCGCCCCTGGAACCTGAGTCATGGAGATTTGGGGTCAATAAAGCCCATCTAG
Organism: Papaver armeniacum; assembly: GCA_023531295.1. Taxonomy (NCBI): domain Eukaryota; kingdom Viridiplantae; phylum Streptophyta; class Magnoliopsida; order Ranunculales; family Papaveraceae; genus Papaver; species Papaver armeniacum. The sequence continues at coordinate 149,426 of JAJJWW010011479.1, forward strand.
GAGAGGTACCTTGGATTTTCAACCTAAGCTTATGACTTGGGTTGGACGACCGAGGGTCTCTTCTAAGGAGTCAGCATATGATCAAGGCGCCGAGGTACACGGTTGAGCCAAGAGTGCTTGGGGCATTTGAAGTATCTCGGCCATTCTTGGCAAGTCTTGGCGTATGCTGCACTCGGCCCGAAGAAAACTCCACTTAGGGTGCAGTCTCGTAACCATAAGCCCTATAGGCAAAAGGGATAAGAGGTCTGCAAAAACAAGCCGGTTATTGTTAAGACCGGATGGGAGGAGCTAGTCTTGTATGGTCAAGTACGCCTCCTTGAAGGGGCAACCAAGGTTGGATGGGGAAGATAAGGGAGGAACCCTCCATTAGGGAGCTGATAAGTGTCTTAAGACGCAAATTTCATGAGGCTTTTTACTCACGGGAGTATTAAGACTTGTCATATTTGTGCGACAATCCTGAAGAGGCAATAATACAAAGAGGAGCAATGGAGCAAGCCATTTGAGTTGATGTGCGATGAAAGTGATTATGCCAAGTGTTGGGACAGCGAGATGGCAAAGTTCCATATGCCATTTATTATGCTTCTAGAACTCTCGGAGCACAAATCAACTACTCCCTACTGAAAGGAGCTTTTGGCCAGAGTGCACTTTGGAGAAGTTTAGATCTTATTTAGTGGGTACAAAGGTGGTTGTTTTCTCGACCATGCTAAGCCCGATACTTGCTAACAAAGAAGGATGCTAAGCCAAGGCTCATAAGGTGGATTCTTCTTCTTCAAGAGTTCAACATGCAAATCAAGGACAAGAAGGGTGGAATACCTTAGCGGATCATCTAAGCTGATTGGTTGTGTCCAAGAAGCGATTCCTTTGCATGATAGCTTCGGGATGAGCAACTCTTTCTGCGGTTGGTGGCACAACTCCATGATACGATGATGTTAACTTCTTGGGCGGGACAAGTACCTAGTTCCATGTATACATTCCAAAAACACAAGCTCAAGAAGATTGCTAAGCAATATATATGGGATGAACCTTATTTGTGGAAGCATTGCTCCGATCAAATGATCCGCAAATCGAGGATCAATTCTGAATTTTTGTCACTCATATGCTTGTGGTGGCCATTTCTGGACCAAGAGGACACAAGGTTCTCGAAAGTGGTTTTATTGGCCTACATTGTTTAAGGATGCATATCTATGTTGTAAGGCTTGTGATAGGGTGTCAAAGGGGCAGCCTTGGTCATTTGTTGAGATTTTGATGTTTGGGGTATCGATTTTATGGGGCCTTTGTGAATTCCAATGGGAAATTTTTATACTTCTTGTTGTAGATTATGTTTCTAAGTGGGTGGAAGCTAAAGCCCACCCCTACCAATGATTCTCATATTGTTTGTGAGTTTGGAAGAACATATCTTTTCTAGGTTTGGAACACCTCGAGTGGTGATTAGTGATGGAGGTTCGCACTTCAGAGGCTCTTCTAAAAAGTATAACATTTCTCATAAAGTTGGCACATTGCCATCCTGCAAAGTGGACAATTTGAAATTTCCAACTGGGAAATTAAGTCCATCTTAGGGAATGTTCAAGGAAAGATTGGAGTTATAGACTCAATGACGCTTTGTGGGGCGTATAGAAGAAACATAAGACACCCATCGGTATGTCTCCTTTAGGCTTGTCTGGTGGCATATGATCAAGGGTATGGATATGGAATTAGATGCAGGCAGTGAACATAGATGAGTTAGAAGAGATAACACGATGCATATGAAAGGTTGAAAAGCCAAGGAGTGCTTGGGGCATTTGAAGTATCTCGGCCATTCTTGGCAAGTCTTGGCGTAACGGAGGAGTAATTGGGTGAAAGTGGTGTGACGTTAAACCAGCTAAGTGGGAGGCAACCCACCGGTTTGTATCTTTCCCTTTATCTTTTTAAAGCATTTTATCTTTAAAACTCCACCTTGAAGATGGTGACAATGTAAAGTTTAAGTGTCTCGTTTAGTAACCATAAGCCTTTTTGAACTCCGAAATCTAGAAACTTGTGCCTTTAGGGCATTAGTGGAAAAAGGGATAAGAGGAATCACAAATAACATGATAGTCGTTACCATATCTCGGAATATCACCATATCGCATTATTTTTATTTTAGTATTTATCTATTGTTAAGGTGTTATTACCACTAGGATGACATAGAGGATGGGAGGAGCTAAACGAATAAGAATGACACTTTGTATGGTCGCCTAAACAAAGCGTGGAATAAAGGATCCGCCTCCTTGAAGGGCAACCACTCACAGGTTCCCCTTGTATATGGGGAAGATAAGTTTGGACTTGGTTCCCTTGTATATGCCAGTGTGCTAGAATTGACCCTCCATTAGGAGAGGAAACATCGATAAGTGTCTTAAGACGCAAATTTCATGAGGCTTTTTACTCACGGGTTGTATGGAATTATTTTGTATTAAGACTTGTCATATTTGTGCGACACTTTGGAGTCTTTGGAACACGAAAGTTTCATCTAATATTCAAAGACGAGATCAATGGGTCATTACATGCAAGTGTAAAGACGTCCTGCGGTTTCATCGCAAGACGGCAATGTCATGGGGCTTTAATTTCGCAAGAAAATTTAGGCCTGTCATATGGTCGCAACAAAAATTGACAAAAGAAAAAGTTAAGGCAAGATCAATGGGTTTCTGCATGAAAGTGCAGAGACATCCTGCGATTTTTTCGCAATGACAAGAGGTGGCAAAATAAGACCTTTAACTAGGAAGGCAAAATAAGACCACATAACAAAATGAGTAAGAAAATAAGCTTGTGAAAATGATTATATGTAAGCAAATAATTTTGCGAATATATACATGGAAATGAATCTCGGACAGTGAAAATAACAAAGAAGTACTATTCAGAATCTCTCAGAAGTATTATTTAGAATCTCTCGGAAGTATTATTCAGAATCTCTCAGAAGTATTATTTAGAATCTCTCAGGGGTATTATTCAAAATTTCGCAGGATTATTATTCAAAACGTCACATAAGTATTCAAAATTTCGCAGAAATATTCATAATTTCGCAGGATTATTAAGAATTTCGCAGAATGAGTTAGAATTTCGCAGAATGTGTCAGAATTTCGCAGAATGTGATTATTTTGCAGAATGTGGTTATTTCGCTTAATTATTTCGCACAATTAAAAGCACCTTTAAGAGATTATACTATCATGAGGCAGAGGCAAGATAAGGATGAAAAAACAACTCGCTCATTCAACATTTTCTCAAGGATTCTACGCTCATAGATAAAGAACAGAGGCAACTATGGATTACCAAGAAAACATTTTATGTTCTTTATCTTATCGGCAAGAATCATTTCCAAAGTTGACAAGAATCCTCACCAAAAATAGAGTAATAATTTCGCATGAATAGAGGCAATACGTATTACTATCATTCAAAGACAGATACTTCTTATATTTCGAGGATTAAGTACTCCTTATACTTCTTCAAGGATACTTCATACTTCAAGATGATACTTCTAATTACTTCTCAGAGCTTCGGAACTTCACAAAAGAATAGAGGCAAGTACGTACATTTCAAGTCTAATATTCTTTCACTCGTTCCTCCAACAACTACAACAAAGTGGATTTTTCCTTAAAGATCACTCTTCAAGCAATATTCAAGGAAAAAGAGGCAAGATGTAGGATCCAAATATCGCACAACAGTAAGAGCTTGAGAAATTGTAATGAGAACTTGAGAGAACGTAGCATGGGTGCGAGAATGTATCTTGCAAGAATGTAGCAATAGCCTGCGAAGATGTAGTAAGAGCCTTCGAGAAAATATGAGCTGTATGTGAGCTGTCATCCAATTTGAAAACACCTATATAAAGAGAAAGGCAGGAGAGAGAAAGAGAGGATACATACTTTGGGAGAGAGACATATTTGTAGGGAGAGACTTTATTTTCTTTATGATCTTCTTCCCCAAAAAACTAGATCTAGAGCTCTACCAAAAATCCATTAATGGAGATTCTAAATGTAATACTTATGTAATTTCAACAATCATAGTGAAGAACCATGGATGTAGATCACATTGATCGAACCATGTAAAAAATCATTGTGTCCATTTTACAATTTTAGCACTTTAATCTTTATTTTGATTATGAAATAGATTTAGATCTACAAAATATTATAGGGGGTGTGTTGTGGGAAATCCTGCAACTACAGCTCTAACAATCACCCCCTTTGTTAATTTTAGTGACAAAACTCTTATTACATATGGAGCAAAAAGAATTACAAAATAACTCATTCTTCATACGCTTGATTCCAAGTTTCAACAACACAATAACCTGCATATATTCAGTCAATAAATGCCGTTGTTGACATTTTAATAACAAAATCTTTTACTCCCTCTAAAGGTAACCTAGGTAAATATTCAATCTGAAGATCTTTGTTATTCCGCTTTTGTAGTAGAGAATTACTATGCAGCAATATGATATGTTTCTATCCCTAGTCAATGCTTCACTTTTTCGTTAGATAACGTTTAAGCACAATTGTCCTTTCCTAGCGATTAAAAACCACTTGTTTACTACATATATTTCTCCCCGTTTTTTTTCATAAAATGGCAAAGGTCCGAGAAAATAAAGGACAAACCAAAAGGATCTCAATAATCTAAAAGACTTGTAAACAACCTATAAGAGTTAAGCACGAATGTTTCACATACCACTTTAGATAACCAATATTAAAACCGAAACTACAAGTAATTTAGCTTTAATATGTTATCAAGGAAACAATTGCCCGAAAAAAAATTCTCTAACAGTTCAACAAATCGACTAAGAAACTTAATTCCCTTGTTGAACCGGTTGCGTATGCACAACCGCTTATTTCGATAAGACCAAAATAAAAATCATAATTAACTTTATTTTTCTTATCAGGCTCTAATTATTCAGACAGTAACTTAGACCTTTCCCTTTAGACAAGACAAACACGAGGTTAGTTAACTGGTATTTCTTGTCAAGGCATTCAATTAGACTTGAATAACCGAATCCTTTAATTTGATAAGTCTCACTAAGATCAGAATTAACTTAGTTTCTCTTATCCAGAATCAGATTGGACTAAACAAATGATCCCATGTTTCGTTAAGCCATAAACAATAGATACAAACAAAAATAAATTGACTTGCACAATTATTTTATTAACCGGAAGCAATTGAACAAATATAAATATTACAGCACCGCAATTGCACCGAATTTCATTAAGCAAAAACACTTGATACCCAACAATAAAGAAGATACCAAACAATAAGCCAAATAAATTTACACCGCTTTTCTTAACCAGAAACAATTGAATCACATAAACTTCCATATACAACATAATGGAACATATCAATTGTACCGAAATTTTGTTAAGAAAAAGCAAAATATATGCAATATAAACAGGCTTTTCTTAAACATGAAAACGATTAACTAACAAATTTTTTACCTCAAATTCTGCAGCCTCTTCTCCCCAGAAAGATATACCATTAAGTGCAATTTCAAGTAAGAACTCTCCCACATTATGTTGTCATCCACCCGTAAGAACAAAAGAACAACAACAAAAGCAACCTTTACCAGAGAAAATTTGAAATGGTTTTAACTAATGCGTGCCAATAGAAAAAGTTAAAAACCCGAAACACATATTCTATGATAAACACAACTTATGTAAACACAAAATGATTCAACATATTATGACTTTTCACATATGAGTTTCAATCAGAACACCTCATGATCCTTTAATAAATCCTACCAATATGGGCTAGAACTTAATCCCGGTAAATCAAAAACCCACACAAATCATAAGGGATACATCAAATGAGATCGAATACTAATGTTAATGAAAACCGAAATCAGACATCTGATAAACCGAATACACATAACAACAATAAAAGCATTCATTCACAGGTTATGTAATCGGTAACTATCATATGACACAGAAATATCGGTAACTATCATATGACACAGAAATTATAAAATAATAATTTTATTCATAAATAATAATGATGGTAGTTTTTGTTTTAAATAGACCTTATATAATAATTGAAGTAAATCAAAGCATTGATGTCTATTTTATGATTGGATCTTTGAACAATCTTTCTCAAAGATCATCTTCAATATCCTCAAATTTCTCGGGATCTTCATCTACAACATCATGACTGATTTTCTAGATTCTACACACAATACCTTGATTATGTTCACAGGCTAAAGCATTAACCTTTCGATTAATATTCCACGCATATTCCCTATTACTAATTCTAAGTTTAATCAGCTTTCTTTGGTTACGGATAACAGTTCTTAGTAATGCTTCCTATCTATGATGAGTTTCAACAGTACTAAGGAGGACTTGACGTAGATTGAGTATATCAATCTTAGTATCCAAACTGTTTTGGTCAAAAAGACTAGTCATATCTTCATTATCTTTTCCTTTGTCCTCACAACCATATTTCTTGAAGGACTCAATAAGATTAATGGTTTCATTAGAAGTCATACCACTCAAGGCTTTCAGAATCTTAGCTTGAGATCTGGTTTGAGGATATATCTTTGTAGTACAAGTTCTCAAACATAGTGGGTACATATACCAAAGGATTTCAACAAATACCAAACATAGGTATCATACTTAAATGAATAATTCCGACCAGATTCGAAAATATATTCGGATCTTATGTGTAATCAAATCCTAAAGATTTTTGAAAAGCAACAATACTTCAATATCATGTACCCAAAAATACATCCTTTTTATACAAGTTGTTGTAAGACAACTTTTCTACAATTTTTTTTATTAAATATCCTTATGTGGATTGTTTATTCTCTCTATATTAAATAAGAGATGTTTACAGGATACAAGATACCCGGATACTTGTGCTTCCTTACATCAAAAGATTGGGCATTGTAAGGATGCACTTCAACATTGTTAAGTGTTGGGGTGAGAGAAATTATCCTCACAAAGTTCCATTGGAGCGACGTCTTCCTTATTATCTTTAGGGACATGATCTTGTGTCCTAGTATGGGTTTTGAGGCTGATCAACATATCCTTTTCATCATGAATTTTGCGTGAAGCTATATCTTTGATTAATTTTTGAGCCCATGATAGTATTTCCTTTTTATTTAAACCCACGTAGTCTTGATAAGATGTCATACAGATAATAAAGATCTTTCTTTCAAGACTTCCGACATGCCCTTGTTGAATATGTCTTTCTAAGGATTTGCCATAGTATACATGATTATGTAAGAATTTATCCTTCAAGGATTTTATTCTTTATTTGTGAATGTTCCAGCAATTGTGTAAGATATTCACACTCTGAATTTTGTTGATTCACTTCATTACACAAAGCCAGTTTTTGTTCCAAATAATCTGCCAGATTATTTTGAATACTAAGTGTTTCACGCTTTGTTTCACGCTTTTTTCACGAATTCTTACATTCAGTTGAACAATAAGTTCTAAGACATCTTCCATGATATCAATGGTTTTTCCTACTTCTGATAAGGTTAATAACCTTATTGAAAACCTTTGTAATCCATTTAGAAACTCAAAATTAGAGCAGGATAGTGGATTTAAATATTTTTTACAGTCTCTACCAGAAACGGAAGACTTTCCACCTTTGGTTGGAATCGGACCCAAAACAGACTTTGAATCGGGGACATGTACCTTTTTTTTGGATTTATTCTTTCCTCATCATGAGGATGATTTTCAATGAAGTGTTTATCATTCATAGACTTTGTTCTTGATTTTTGAAAAGATTTATGATGCCGATTTCCTTTATCATTTTTGAGAGATTATTCTCAAAATATTCATATACGTTAACTGAGTCATAAATAAGTTTAGCTTTACTTTTCTTATTTGGAATCATGTCTTATAGTTTGAATCGCACAATACACAGATTGTTAGATCTTTTTGTGCTTTCCCGCTCTAATACCAATTGAAAAGACGAGGGTACCAAAATACACCACAATATTTTTGTTTCAAACTATAAGTCATCTACCGAATGTGATCATCTATGGATAGAGTCGAGACAATACGACGATTCAGTTCACACTTCATGTGATTGTCTATATATACAAGATCGAGACAATACAACAACAAGATAACTTGTGTGATTGACTACGGATAAAAGATCGAGACAATACGACAACAAAGTGTGTTACTTGTAATAGGTTCAGACTTAACTAAAATCTATAGGATCACTATCAAGTAATGCGGAGTTAACATACATGTGTATTTTACTTTATTATAATAAACAATTATAATACGGAAATGAAAGTAAAACACACAACAAGATTTTGTTAACGAGGAAACCGCTAATGCAGAAAAACCCTGGGACCTAGTACAATTTTGAATACTCTCAGAATTAAGCCGCTATACAAAATCTAATACCAACTTCGTATAGTTGAGACCAAGAAGATTACCCCTAGCTACTTAGTTCCCCTAGCATCGCTGCGCCTTCGACTTTTAGAATCACGCACATGAATAGCAAGTCCTTTGGATTGTATTCCAAACAGCAAAGGAACAATCTGTTTGGTAACCACTCTAATCAATCTTGATAAAAATAAGATGAGTTGTTGACAAAGGATCTTATTTTTAATCTAATAAATTTATTTGTCTGGTTAGATAAATTTATCCAATAACTACTGAAATAGTTAAGTATAGATTCACACTCAATCATTATAGATCTCAAAGAGAAATATAGATATTCCGGTCTCACGCAACTAAGCAATCGAATAAAAGGAAATTATAGTTGGATCCCATCTGATCGAGGTTCGTGCACACAGTTCACAAGATACGAAATCTAATAAGAAATATTCTTCATCTTCAAATCTTCTTTAATCTACAATACCTGCACAACAACACTTGAATATCTTGTGATCAATCACACACACAACGGAGTCTGTTAACAATGGATTATCACAAGATGTCTTTAGATCTAAAAACAATTCTAAAGATCCCGTCGATACTTCTAGTTTGAGTGACCCTTATGTCATAAGAGAAGGCTCTCAAGAATAATCAAACTTGGTGCAATCAACGTAGAGCTTCTTGATCCCATAGAAGTCTTTAAACGAGCGGTCGTAAGAGATTTCACCTAATTATGATACTTTTGTTTCTGAATAGATGGCTCCATCAGAAACAAAAAATAATGAAGTTTGCCTGCTTTGGATAGTTTGCTAGAAATTCAAACTTAGGTATTTATAGACCAAGGTTGATTGGACACTAAGGAAATTCCAAAACCGAAAATATTCTCAAGATTTGCATTGAATGGAAAAATTTGGCTTTCCTAATTCAAATTAATGCTTTTTCCAATATTTCCGAAATATCTCAATAGAAAATCTACAATTAGTAAATACACATTAATAATTTTTATTCTCTAGAGATATGCATTAATTGTTGGTAATTAAAACATACAAAACCAAAAACCTAAATTAAAAGATTCTTAATTTATTTCGGCACATGTTCTCCTTGGGTACTAACGAATATCTTTGAACAATAAATGATAAGAGTTACTGCTCATGTTCAAAGTATGTTGACATCTTTTCACTGCAAATCCTTATTTCATATTTACATGGATTTGCATTCTTGGAATCGGTTATACCACACTTCCAAACAAGTTTAGAATTTGTTTGCATGTATTCCAAGACCACTTTGTGATTGATCATCAAATCACATACATGGGTTCAATCGGTTCTACCAATCACTAGGATCGGTTGTACCTAACTATGTAAATACTTGTGATCGGTCACACCAGTCACTAGGATCGGTTACACCAGTTACAAGGATTGATTCCATCTTTACATGGTATTTCTTGTGATTGGTATCACCAGTTACCAGGACCGGTTACACCAGTTACCAGGAATGGTTACGCAAATTACAAGGATCGTCCACACATACTCATGATCGGTCTCACCAATTACTAGGATCGGTCACACCAATTATAAGGATCGATCATACCATCACATATAATTACTTAGGATCAGTTACACCAATTAACAAAAACCAGTCATACCAAATCATAAGTCAGGCATTGCATGTGATTAGTTATACCAAGATACATAACCTAAGTTAAGATCGGTTCCAATAACTCACACATATTGGTCATCCAAATATTTTTAATGAATATCCGGACCAATAAGCCTATGATTTCTCTTTCGATTCATGAAACAGGTTCATGAATGTACTTCCTTTAAACAAATGTAAAACATTGTTTTTTATGATGAAATCTTCACCATTACTCATTCACATAATCATAACAATATATTTAAGATTATGTCGATGTCATATCTACGAAGATCAAAAGATAAGTGTTATACTTCGTAGTATAACTCCTTAATACTATGATCATACTATTATGATCATGTCATACTACTAGTGTAATATATACACTATGTACAATATATACAGATTCGCAGTTATGTTTTAATATAGCACGACCTAAAAGATACGTTAGGAATGAAACAGTTCAAGTCAATATTAGTAACCTCAAGTAGAAGGATGATGTCACCATTGTAGTTCGCTACTTCTTCATATTCTTCAGGTCTTCGGAGTAATACTTGTATGTCTCACCATTCCTAGACTTTCTAGTCTAACCTAAACGAAGTTGTCTCTAATTTATAATCAAGCGACTCTAGACAAGTTTTGATACTAAACTTGACATACCAACGATTGGTGAGTTCAGTCGATTAATGCTCTCACATATACAATGAAGACATCATCCTTCCACTTAAGTTTAGTGACACCGACTTGACTTGTTTCCGTTCCAATTGTTACTTTCAAGTCGCTTAAGATTTAAAACATAACATGTGAAGTTATAATTAATACTTTAGTATTAGACTTGGTCATTTTATTATGATCAAAGTGTCAAGAAATATAATTTAATTACGAAGTACAACGTTTATCTTTTGAACTTCGTAAATGCGACATCAACATAATCTATGTAAACCGTTACTTGATTGTGTATGAGATATAGGTATGATTTTATCCTAGGAAACCATATTTATTGTATATGTCTAATGGAAGTAGATATGCAAACTTGCTTCATAACCGAAAAGAAATCAATAAGTGTTTCGGTCTGGTTTTCTATGAAGATCTATTGGATGACCAATTCAAACTTAAGGTGGAAATTCAGGTAGAACCGATCTTAAATTATGTTGAGAGTCAAGGTAGAACCGATCCGTACCTACTTTTGGGTACATGGTAGAACCGATCCTAGATTTTGGTTGGAGTCTTGGTAGAACGATCCTTAATTAACAATATTAGGAGTCTTGGTAGAACCGATCCTAGTTATTTTTGGGAGTCATGGTAGAACAGATCCTACCTATATTGGGAGTCTTGGTAGAGCCGATCCTATCTATTATTGGGAATAATGGTAGAACCGATCCATACCTATATTGGAAGACTTGGTAGAAAAAAATCCCTACCTATGTTTGGAGTCACGCTAAAACGGTCCCCAAGAGCAAAACTGATTTTTCAACCTTTACATATTACTTTACAGTTTTGTGTGAGTTTGGAATTAGGGTTTGCTAAATAGGAAAGTTCTAAATGTCGACATAATTTGAAAATGAACAATTCATATCTCTAATTGTTCAAAGATATTCCTTGATACTTAAGGTGATCCCAAACCGAAATATTGAGAATCTTTTAATCAAGATTTTCAAATTATATGTTTTGATTTTCCGGCGATCAAAACATATCTATTGAAAAAAAACTGTATTACTTAAGTGTTAAACTAATATTACATATTTTTTAAAGAGAAATTTCGGAATTACAGGTTGGATATTAGTTAGAAATATGAAACTTAAATTTGTTACATATTGCATATATTGAGAATCTTTCGGTTTTTGAATTTCCTTGTTGTGCAAACAACCTTGGTCTATAATTAGTTAAGTTTGCATTTCTTGCAAACTATTCTAAAATCCAGGCAAACTTTATTCGTGTTGTTTTTGTTGGAACCGACTATCCGGAGAGGAAATTCTCTTAGTTAGGCGAAATCTCTCACATCCGTGCATTTAAAGACTTCTGTGGGATAAAGAATCTCTACCAGTACCATTTGTGAGAAATTAGATAATTACATTGTTATTTTATTTTTCGATTATTTATTTGATTGACCAACAATTGTTAAAACTTTGATTGCAGCAAGTTTGATTATTTTTGAGAGCCTTGTCTTCTGACATAAGGTCACTCAAACTAGATCAAAGTATTGACGGGATCTTTAGAACTGTTTTTAGATCTACAAACAACTTGTGATCGTCCATTGTTAACATACGCCATGATGTTTGTAATCGATCATAAGTGTATTCAAGTTTGTGTTGTGCAGGTATAATAGAAGGAAATTGACGGTTTGAAGACAAAATGATTTAATCTGATTAATTTTCGCATCTTGTGATATTTATGCAAAAATATTGATCGGTTGGGATTCGACCAAGATCCGATATATCTTTGATAGATTTTGTCAAATATTCGTATAGATCCACAACTATTATTTGGTGGTATTCTTCGGTATCCAAATCTGGCATTCGTGAATCTAGATCTTATTATTTCGGATTTGGATTGACCTTACCCGACAAAGGAGTTTGATAGTTTAAACGAAAGAGCCTTTGTCAAAAGTCAACATATCTATCTAAAAGATTATTGAGTAGTTACCAAATAGAATTTTTCCTTTACTGTTTGGAAGACGGTCAAAAGGAGTTGAGTTCTTAAGACTTTATATTGGTAAAGCAACTCAAGCTAGTGATTTCTGTCTTGGGATTCACGTGTGTTGGCCAAACGGTTGTAGGAGCAGGGATACTTAGGGAACAAAGTATCTTGAAGTTGTATACTCTCTACTTAGTCTATAGACGATCAATCAAGGTATCAGACTTACAGGTTGAAACTAAAATATTGTGGTATATTTCAAGTTATTCGTCTTTGTTGTACCCAAAACTCTCAATAATCACTCTACTACTCCTCAACACCTATTTATAACCCAACAACTCGCAATAACTGCTCATTACTCGACAGTAAACAAAATATTCTCGGGAATATTTTCTTATCTTATTAATCTCCTCCATGCATGATTTACTCCAAACACACTCCAAACATTCTGATGCACGTCTAAGATTGACGATGTAGACACACGAAATCTTTCCAAAACAATACCAATAGAATCCCTAGTATCGCTCCAACTTTGTTTCACTTCAAATTTCATTATCCAAACAATTGTAATCGATTCTTGGGGACTTATCATCCCTGTTTAGCACAATCACATTACCCCAATCAAAATCAGTGATCTAGTCTCACCAAAACTCTTCAAAAATCGATCTAGAAAAAATTAGTTGGCTGCAAAAATGTACATTTTCGTATTACTAGTTTAGGTTTATGTAAGGGTAAATTAGTACATTTTTGGGTTTTTGTACCCCATGTATATTGCACGAAAAAAAGTTAATGGTAAAAAGGGATGGAAATCCAAAGTATGAGAAAATTCAATATTAAAGGTAGTGACTAAATACAACCTTCATTTAAGTTAAATACAACCCTCACTCCAATTCTTAAGTTTTGTATAATTAGTTTAGGTTGGTAACTGGTACTTATCTTCATCATCATCGTCATCGTCATTGAAAACCCATATTATTTAGTAATAGCCATAATTCAAGTCTCTTTTTTTTAATCCATTAATGCTTTATAAACTCTCTCTATATATGATTTTTTTTTCTTCATTTTCCATAAATAAAAACCCATTATAGAAATAAGAGCCGCTCAGAAAATCGGAAAACCCTTTTCTCAAACTTTAGTAAAATTTCTTAATGGGTTTTCTTTTGATTTTCATCGCACGTAGAAGTTTTATTTGGTTCTTCTATCATATAATTCAAATTGATATACAGTTAAATAGATACTAATTTTTTATCTATATATTAGGTTCAGGTTGATTCCAAAATTTCCCCAATTTGTAAACTTATTTATGTAAATAGTATTGGCTTGCTACATGTATTGACATCGAAGTGCTTCACATATCGGTGAAATATATTTGATGTACATTAGAAACTCTATAAAATAATGATGTTAGGACCACCAAAAATTAATAATTAAGCGAGATATTAATTAACCGATAGATGATGAAGGTTTCATAATAAATTCCCATTCACGAGACGAGGTTGTTAAAACGACAATCAGATTAAATAATTTATTGTTGGGTTATGAAAAAACAACGCCAGAAATTCGTACGATGATACAATTAAATTCATTTGATTATCTTTCATGATTGATTGATCATCATATTTGATTTAGAAGTGTTAGATGAATATGATTAAGAAAAAAGTGTTCATATGGCTAACTTCGGTTAACTATTATTGAGACAACTCAATATACACGTTTAGGTACGGTTAACCATATCTAAATGAAGGTATATTTCATTTGTGTGTAATAAGCTAAAACCATCTAACGGTGGAGAGATATTTCTTTAGTTTTAAGCAAACTTAGCTTGAATCTTAAATCAGGTTTTCACCTAAAGGTGAACATCAATTGCTTTGTTACTAAGCTAAACCATATCTTTTATTGAAAGCAAAGCTTGATTTGAAATACTATATAAGGAAAAACTCTAGCAACTGAAAAACCCAATCACGACACTTTCTTGTGTCTTAGTTGCGGATAGATTCGATTTTCCTTTAACCTAAGTTTTTCCAAAACCATTATAAGTTAACAACTTGAAGACTTCATTTGGGATTCGTGAAGCTAGATCCAAATATTTTCTTTGTAGTTGCGTATTCTGATCTTACTTTTTATATCGTATTGAGTACTATCTTCTCTAAGATTTTCTCGATATTTATCTTCGATATGTAAGATATAAAAAGTAATCACAAATCTCTTCGTCTCATTCTTTTTGTTTCCACAATAACTTCTTTTACTACCATATAGTTAATTTATAGTGAGGTGATTGATAATACTAGGTTGTTCTTTGGGAATATAAGTCTGGTCTATCAATTGGTTCATGTTCACCTTGATTTATCATAATACGGAACAAACATTATAGGTACTTCCGTGGGAGACATATTTATCTATCAGAATAGGCTTTTATGTTTGAGACAAATTTATCTATAACTCTTCGACTTTGGGTCGTAGCAAATCTTAGTTCTGGGTGAGATCAGCTAAGGGAATCAAGTATGTAGCATCCAGATGGTATCATAGGCGTAGGAGGATAAATGTACCTTGGATCAGTGTGAGATTGATTATGGATCATAATAATTGTAGTTGCAGGATTTCCCACACTACACCCCTCACTATATCTTGATAATAATTTCTAGATCTAAACTTATTAATCACCTAAATCTCAAAATATAAGTGCTAGAAATTTAAATAGACACATAGGAGGAGGTTAAATCCATTAATGGATATTTTCTAGAGCCTTCTCTAAAAATATCTCTCTCCTAAAATAATTCTCTCTCCTCCTAAATCCAAAATGTGTATCCTCCTTTCTCTCTCCTGCTCTCCTCTTTATATAGTATTTACATAGTGTACAACTAATATTTCCCTTAATTTCGGATTTGAGATTGATTATGTTTACGTTATCTTCATTTGAGAGACGTTGTTAATGAAGAGTCTTTTTCTTGAATATTGCTTGAAGAGCGATCTTTAAGAAAATATCCGTTGTTGTAGTAGTCTTTGATCTTTGTTGATGAAGGAATGCCTCTATTCTTTTGCGAAGTTCAAGCTTTGCGAAATAAATAAAAAGTATCATCTCTTGAAGTACGAAGTATGAAGTATCTTTGAAGAAGTATAAGAAGGAAATATATAAGAAATATGAATATTGGTCGCTCCATGTTCTTTGCCTCATGCTATGCTGTAATGCAAATAAAAATTTAGATTAGTACTCCACATTTCTTTTATCAAAGATATTTATTTAATTTCAAGTTCAAATCATTTTTCTTGATTTGATTTCCTTTGTACCATCCGAAATCATAGGGTAAATTCGCGAACTAGGTGTACGCCATAAAGGTTTGCCCGCTACTACTCTCCATGTTGGATATCATTCTCATTTGAAACAAAGCAAGTATTTAAGGGAAATATATAAATTGATCTTTGCGAGATATTGTTCTCGGTTTCTCTTGTAATATCTCGCGAGATTTTTCTCGAATTTTCTCTCGCGAAATTCATTTGCGAGATAATCATCAACTTTCTTCTTTGCGAGATAAGCAAAGTCATGTGCGTAAATTTCGCATAACAAAAATAAGTGTGCGAGAGCAAGAATTGATTGCGTTTCACGTTCATGCCTAATAATCGAAGCGAAATCTACTTTCTTCTTAGATTCGTAAAAATTCATCAAAATATGGACGTTTGGGATTTGAACTCATTAATTTCGCAGTGATTTGTTTTGAAAGAATGAAACAACCTTGCGAGATTATCCATTTTTTCCCCTCTTTAAGTGAGCAAAAATTCTTTATAACTCTTTGATATCATTCTTCAATGTTATAGGTTTATTCCAGAAAGATGAAAAAAACTTTGATCTTGCGACATCAAGCTTCTTCGCTGGTGCTCTCGTTTTGTTCTTATCCTTTTCTTCGTTTTTCCTTTATTTCCTTCAACAATATGGGAATATTCAACTAAAACTTCCATTTTTTCCTTAAATTTCACCACAACAACTAATCTTTCCTCACTCTTTTCGTGTCTTTGAATTAGTGATGATACATATTCCGTGGAAATGTGATTTCTTCCATAAAATTTCCAGAAACTTTAAGATCTAGAAATAAATATGAACAATAACTAATTTTCATGGAAATTTCTTGATCCAACAAGTTACAGGAAGGATAAAATCCATTATTCTCTCCCTGTTTCTAGCGCATATGTAGTTGCAGTATTTCCCACACTACACCCCTCACTATATCTTGATAATAATTTCTAGATCTAAACTTATTAATCACCTAAATCTCAAAATATAAGTGCTAGAAATTTAAATAGACACATAAGATTTTTTTTACGTGGTTCGATCAATGTGATCTAATTCTTCACTATGATTGTTGAGGTTACATTTGAATTACATTGAGAATCTCCATTAATGGATATTTTCTAGAGCTCTAGATCTAATTATTTGGGGGAGAAGATGATAAAGAAAATAAATCCCTCTCTAAAAATATCTCTCTCCTAAAATAATTCTCTCTCCTCCTAAAGTGTCCTCTCCAAAATGTGTATCCTCCTTTCTCTCTCCTGCTCTCCTCTTTATATAGTATTTACATAGTGGATGACAGCTCATGTACAACTAATATTTCCCTTAATTTCGGATTTACCTTGCGACATCCTCGCAAGAGTATAAATGTTAAATCTCGCAGACACTCTAGTTCTCGCAAGATCCTCGCACTTTCTTCATGTTTACGTTATCTTCATTTGTTATGTCATTTCTGAAATCACTTTGCGACGGCTTCGAGACGTTGTTAATGAAGATTCCGCAAGTGTGTTGTTGTTGCGATATTTGGATCCTACAATAATCAGGCTCATAGATTCATATCCGTTTGATTTGCTGATTACATTGAGAAACAGAGATATAACTCTTTGATATCATTCTTCATAGAGATAACTTTATTAGCTGGTGCTCTCGGAATTATAGTTAGTCCATACATATTTCCGAAAGAAATATTGGGTGTGGTTGTTGTACCCCCGCTTTTTCATAGAGTGTGAGTAAACCTTTTTTTCTCTCTCTTCCGAGTTTCGCTCCGCAACTTAGTGTGTTTGAGAGTTTGTAACCAATCCACCATTAACAACCTATATCTTCCCCACAATCTGATCTTCCATACCAACAAATAAACTAATTCGAACGAAAATTAAAATGGGGTTTGAAAGACATGTATTCTTCATACCTCTTGAGTTTCTAGATTGTATTTGGCCAAGTAGATGAAAATCTGGTTGTCGAGAAGTCGGAATCTAGGTTGAGTTCCTAGAATCTTCTTCCGTTTTCCTTCCCGTAAGTATCCACAATTTCTTAAGCATCGTACCTTTATTTCAGTTTAGTTTGTCTTGTTTCTGTTTGTGGTGCTCAGATTAGGCAAAAGATATTAACAAACCAGGATTACATCTGAGTCACTATTCATTCACAGTTCTTACTAATTTCTTTTAAACTCTCTACTCTACCCTTTCTATGCCAAAATCAGTCCAATAAATTTTCACAGTCACACCTTATCTGATGAATCCCAACCAACATCCCCTACAACTGCTCACAATTTGTTTTCTTACTTCAATCATACTAACCCTTATTTCTATGGGATTATACTTAATGGGTTTCTCATAAATTTATTGCCCTTCAAGAGGATTAAAGTTCTGGCAACACATGTCTTTCTAAATTATCAGCCAAATAAAATCTTCAATCCACACATAGAAGTTAGTTTAGTAGAATAATTTGAGGTGAAAACGGTTTTTTTTGGTAATATTCCATCTTCAAAACGGTAGTGGTCGGAAAAACTTGGGAATCAATCTGCGTATTCGTCGAACCAGAGGAATTCTACCTCAAACTTCCGTACAAACTGGATGTATCAAGAAAATATCACTCCTCATTAAGTGTTTTACAGTGAAGATGAAATTACTTTCTTCTTCTTTTTTTTTTCACTTTTTTCGATGAACAGTTTGGCCGAGTCAATGTCAACCTAAGTTATGGATACGGCAGTGATCTCAATCGGTAATACCCATGCGTTTAGACCCGGTATGAACCGGATTCGGGTAACAATTTCTTCAGAGGGGACATATATTGCTTTGGGGAAAGAACCTGTCTTTGTGTCTGTTATGCTTTTTGACAAAGAAATGTATAAGGGACCTTTTGGACGACATGTGGAAACATTTGGACAAAAGGAGATGGGACAAAAATTGGTTGACCGAGTGGATTATTATTATCCCATAAAAAGAATGATCGCAACTAAAGGTAATTTTATCAAAACACATTGTCGAGGCCCAAATATATCTACAACTGAAGGTAGGGAGAATGGGAAAAGAGCAAGTTCATCTATGGGAGGACAAACAACACATATCGTCGATGAAGAAATGCGATACTTTGGCAAGACCATGGGGTCGGACTGTCAAAAATGCTACCATTGACAGTCCAAAATCCGCGTAGTCCTACGAACAGTTATAGGGAAGTTATTTCCTTCTCGTCAGTCTTGGAAATTAGACTAGTATTTCCTTTTTTTTATGAATAAGCTAGTTAAATATGTTACATGTGTTTTAGGTCTAGTTTTAGGTCTCGTATTTCCTTTCATACATTTTCCTTCTATGTTTGTAAAAAAAAATTCTAGAAGTACCGAAGATACTTTAGATCTTACGAGTCATCAGCAACAGAAGCCCGGCATGCAAGCTTTACATCAACAACAAAAAGAACAAAAAGTGCTCACAGAAGGTGGGGTGGGCATCCATCCACCATACCACAACATCAACCGCTACTAATAAACCAACCACTTGATTACACAATCATCATCAACACCAATGGATGACTTCAATGTTCAAACACTGAAGTATCCATCAAATTTTAGGCTATTCTTGTGGATAGTCATTGAAAAAGGTTTAACAACCTTCATACTTCGGATCTATCACCATCACACCACCGACACATATTGGGCTAGCTATGTCTATTGTGTTCTACATCAACTGTGGACTAAGTCACCCGTGCCAAGAAAAGACAAACTTTGTGATGAAACTTTGCAGGGTTTTAGGAATCAAGACTCGCAGGAGTATCAACGCTATCAAGGGGATAAGGCCGCGGAGATTAACTCCGTCAGAAGTTAATACTTATAATTAGGATTTGGCTCAACTACTATTTTTTTTACTCAATTGTAAAGACTAGAATGCTACGTTCCTTAAATATGTAAATCTAGACCAATTGTAACCTACATAAATAAATACCTCCTTTCAAAAGAAAAAAAGAAATTAAAATGCATGGACAATGTTTTTTTGATAAACACTTAACCCTTTTTTTTATTTTTTGAAGAAACTGAATATTTATTGAAACTTAAACAAAGGTGCAGGACATAACCAACGCTTACAAAACACACCTATATTACAATGAAGCCAACTAACACACTGCAAACACTAGTAAACAACCTTCAAAGAAACTAAAGCAAACTAACTATCAGAAATAGAGCTAGAATCCACTCCATTCACTTTATCCTTAATCAGATGATTAAGAATAACATTTGGAGGTACCAAAACCCATGACTGGTTACAATTATTAGATCGGGCAAACTTAGCTAATGCATCAGCTTCCCCATTACATTGCATATTAACAAAAACTAACACTAATTTTAGATAACCTTTTAAACATACTAATACATTCTTTCATAAGATGTTGATCCTCCCATCTTATACTCTCATCTTTGTTAAACTGAACAACTTCCAAAATAGTTTTGTTATCACCTTCCACCTGAACTTGTGCTAAAGTTTTAACTTGAATCCATTTTAGAACCAGTTGCAGAGCTTGAACTTTTGCTTGATCTACATCTCTAACCTGTCTTGTCCAGGCCATGGCTTCTAGGAACTCTCCTAAATAATTTCGAACCACAAGAGAAAAACCATCAAAGTTAGAACCTGGAATAATGGAAACATCAAAATTAACTTTTATCCATGCAACTAAAGGAGGCCTCAAATAATTATGTAGACCAGTGTCTATACTAGCTCTATTATGAATTGGGATACTAGAATTATGATGAATGCATATATGATGATCATAGCAGAATGAGAAAATCTGTGAAATGAGAACTCCTGAAACGTTTTTTCAAATAACTGCAGGCATTTACTTTTCTATATAAACCACAAGGTTATCACAACTAGGTTTAATGTTTCTCTCCTTGCTGTTGAAACCAATGAATTATGATCTGTCCATGATTGTACACATTTTTTAATATCTCCACAGATTTTAGCAGCAGCTATAAGATGTTGTGAGACACCTGACCAAACAACAACAACATAAGGGAATTGAAGAAAAAGATGTGTTACTGTTTCAGGTTGGGTTGAACACATAACACAATGATCAGATTCAAGAGAAGCCATTCTTTGAAGTTTGCTCCCACAGGTAAAATGTATTTAACCAATTTCCATATAAACATTTGATACTTATAAGGTACCCCAAAGTGCTAGATCATCAACCATATTTTCTGTTGTTGTTTTGAAACCATTTGTTCCGACTACTGAAACCATTTGTAAGAGACCAACGCAATTTTTCTGAAGCTGGTTGCTGACAATATACTTAATCTGTTCATTAGAAAAAACTTGAAGCAATTTATCCATCTTCCAACAACGATTTTCATGATCTATATAAGCACTTACAGTTTCATCAGAAGAAGAAGCATTACTGAACTGTGGCTGATAACCCCTGTGAGCAACTAGATCAAACCATTGACCTTTGACATTAACTTGTGTACCATCTTCAATCTCCCAAATATGAAACCTTTTAATCCACTACAAACCATGTTGAATTCCATGCCAAATCCATGTACCATACTTTTTAATATGCCCATACAAAGGATCACAATCATTGAAATATCTTTCTTGTTATAATTGATCCCATTTAGCTTCTTTTTCCTGCAACATTCTCCATGTCAGTTTTGCAAGCAATGCTTCATTAAAACACCTCAAATTTTTAAAGACCAGACCACCCCATCTTTTTGGTTGATTTAACTCATTCCATCGAATGAAGTGTCCACCTCTTTTGTTATTCTTGTTCCACCAATAATTCCTTTGCAAAGCCTCCATCTTGTTAATAGTTTTATCTGGCACATACATACAACCCATCTGATATTGAGCCATTATACCTATCACAACTTGAATCTGAGTACTTTGTCCTGCTTGATTAGCCAACTTTCCTTGCCAAGACTGTAGATGATACCCCATTTTATCTAAATTTTCTTCAAAACAAGAATTTTTATTACGCCGAACAAATAAAGGAATACCAAAATATGTTTCCTTAAGAGGCATTCTTTTCATATTAATTAAAGCTTCAATAAACTCTTTATCTTGATCACCCATATGATGGCTAAAGTGAATACTTGATTTGTTCAAATTAACCATTTGCCAAGAGACATCACAGAATTGATGAACAATGTGAATCAAATTAGACACTGAGTTGTTTGAAGATGAAGAGAATAATATGCAATCGTCCGCAAAAAAGAGATGGGAAATACTAGGACCTTTAACAGCTGGTTTGAGAGGAGTTATATCACCTGAATTTTCTGCTGCCTGTAACATTCTGCTAAAAGCCTTCATGCATAGGATGAAAATATACGGAGATAATGCATCACCTTAACGTAGTCCGTGAGTTGGATCAAAAGCTGGTGTGGGAGATCCATTAATCAAAAGAGAAATTCAAGCCGTACTGATGCATTGGTGTATTAACTGACACCACTTCTCATTAAAACCTAAGAATTTTATAATTTTCAAAACAAACCCCCATTCCATCCGATCAAATGCCTTTTCCATATCCAATTTAATAGCCACTGCTCCAGAAGCTCTTTTCGTCCTCTTCATATAATCAATTACTTCAAGGGCAATAATGATATTATCAAGTATAATCCTGTCAGGAACAAAAGATGCTTTCCATGGAGAGACAATTCTTCCAAGAAATTTCTTCAAATGATTAGACAATATCTTGGATATGACTTTGTATGCTATATTACACATACTGATTGGCCGAAAGTCCGATGGAGTTTCAACACACAACTTCTTTGGAATTAAAACCTGATATGTGAAGTTAAGCTTATTCAATAATTTGCCCGAAAGAAAAAAGTGTTGCACCATGGCTACCAGATCAGCTGCAACTTCATTCCAGCAGACTTGGTAAAAGCCTGCCTGAAATCCATCAGGACCCGGGGATGCCCAAGCATTAACCTGAAAAACAACCTGCATAATCTCTTCTGGTGATGGTATTTTTGTGAGTTCCTCACTGTCCTCTGTAAATGGGAGGAGGTGGTAACCGTTAACGCGTGGAATTGATGTTCCATAAAAGAAAAGCGTTTCACCATTACTTCCCTATTTACTGAACCGCTTCATCCTTATTACACTTTATTATTACGAGCATAGTGTACGCTGTAAACCGCTAAACCAAAACCCAAAGAAGATCCCCCAGTTTGTGGTTTGATGTCTTGAACGTTTTCGTGAAAACATGTAACATGGTTGTTGCCTGGCAAGTCGAGCTTGGGAGACTTGCTAGCTTGGCGACCTTCGACGATCGAGATTTTATATCTTAAGCGGAAAGGTAGCCGTTGATCGTTGCACGCTTCCGTTTTTGATAGTTTTGTAGGGAAGGCCAGCATGATGGCATGGCATGCCTTGGCGTGGTTTGGCGTGTCCAAACTAGACTTTGGGTCAAAGGTTACCATGCGTTGTCTGGTAACCTTGCACGGCTAGGATTTTCTCCTGAAATTGTAGGGCTACCGTTGATTGTCGCACGCCTTCGTTTTAGTAGCCGCATAGGGAAGGCTAGCATGGTGGCGCGGCTAGGTTGGCATGCCATTGGCATGGCATGTCTTGGTGCGGTTTGGCGTGGCAAAACTAGGGTTTTGGGTCAAAGGTTACCATGCATTGTCTAGTAACCTTGGACAGCTAGGATTTGCTCCTGAGATTGAAGGGCGACCGTTGATGGCAGCACGCCTTTGTTTTAAAAACCCTAAATAGCGCCCTTTACTAGAATCGCTGTAGAATTCGCGTACGGACTCGGATTTTGATGGTCCGCCCCTCAAATCGACCGGAAAAGAATTTCCTATCTCCCAACGAGAGGGTATTTAGGTTTAGAACTCGTTCGGGAGGTGAAAAAAGCCCGATAGTAAAACTAAAGAAGAATTCAGGAGGGATGTTGCGGGCCCGAGGAGGCATAGTTTAGGCGCGGCCAAAATTAGGGTTTTGGCATTGGGTCAAACTTTACCATGCATTGGCGGGCGACCTTAGACGGCTAAGATTTGCATCTAAGGTGGAAGGGTGGTCGTAATTGTTGCACACCTTCGTTTTAGTGGCCGCATAAGTAAGGCCAGCGTGGTGGCGCGGCAAGGTTGGCATGGCATGTCTTGGCGCGGTTTGGCGTGGCCAAACTAGGTTTTCGGTCCAAAGGTTACCATGCGTTGTCTGGTAACCTTGGATGTCTAGAATTTGATACTGGGATTGAAGGGGGGCCGTCGCACGCCTTCATTTTCGTAGCCGCATATGCAAGGCCAGCATGGTGGCGCGGCTAGGTTGGCATGTCGTGGGAATGGCATGCCTTGGCGCAGTGTGGGCGTGGCAAAACTTAGGATTTCGGGCTAAAGTTTACCATGCGTTGTCTGGTAACCTTGGATGGCTAGGATTTGATCCTGGGATTAAAAGGGAACCGTTGATTGTCGCACGCCTTCGTTTTAGTAGCCGCATAGGGAAGGCCAGTATGGTGGCGCGGCTAGGTTGGCATGCCGTGAGCATGGCATGCCTTGGCGCGGTTTGGGCGTGGCCAAACCTAGGATTACGGGCCAGAGGTTACCATGCGTTGTCTGGTAACCTTGGATGGCTAGAATTTGATCTTGGGATTGAAGGGGTAACGTTGATTGTCGCACGCCTTCGTTTTAATAGCCGCATAGGGAAGGCCAGCATGGTGGCGCAGCTAGGTTTGCATGCCTTGGCGCGGTTTGGGCGTGGCCAAACTTAGGATTTCGGGCCAAAGGTTACCATTCGTTGTCTGGTAACCTTGGATGGCTAGGATTTGATCCTGGGATTGAAGGGGGACTGTTGATTATCGCACGCCTTCGTTTTAGTAGCCGCATAGGGAAGGCCAGCATGGTGGCGCGGCTAGGTTGGCATGCCGTGGGCATGGCATGCCTTGGCGCGGTTTGGGCGTGGCCAAACTTAGGATTTCAGGCCAAAGGTGACCATGCGCTGTCTGGTAACCTTGGATGGATAGGATTTGATCCTGGAATTGAAGGGGGACCATTGATTATCGCACGCCTTCATTTTAGTAGACGCATAGGGAAGGCCAGTAAGGTGGCGCGGCTAGGTTGGCATGCCGTGGGCATGGCATGCCTTGGCGTGGTGGTGGTGCTGTTGGGCACAGAGGTGCGTCTGGCATGGCTGGCATGCCTTGCCGCAGTGGTGCTGCTGGGCACGGAGGTGCGGCTGGCATGGCTGGCATGCCTTGGCGCGGTGGTGCTGCTGGGCACGGAGGTGCGGCTTCCATGGATGGCATGCCTTGGCGCGGTGGTGCTGCTGGGCATGGAGGTGCGGCTGGCATGGCTGGCATGCCTTAGCGCAGTAGCATGAGAATTTTAGGGTTTTGTACAGGTGATGTTAATCAATGTTAGGGGTTCTGCCGTGGAACATGATACATAGAAAGAAAAAGGTACCATGGTAATTCTTACGTAAGCATGCTAGTTGATTCTATAAATGTATTAATGGTCAATAAATGCGCTAGAGGTCATGATGACATCATGCCAGGTGCATAGTTTTACGATTTTAACCCTAAGCTAAAAACCACCATCAACATTAAGTCCCCTGCTTAGCTCGGAACGGGATTCGCGTTGCGAGGTAAGCATAAGATGGTGACAGGCTAGGACAGAGATCGAAACAATAAGTCATGAAAAGATGGTCAGGAAAGTTTGGCTAACCTTTTTGAGAGGTAAAGAGAGTTTGTTCTTCCCGTGTTGGCGGCTTTTCATAAATCATACTGGTGGTGCGTACCGTGGAGTGGTGAGATGAAAATTATCGGCTTGGAATGGGAGCCGCAGGCGTCTATCGGCTTGGAATGGGAGTCGCACGCGTTGGTCGGCTTGGAATTGGAGCCGCACGCGTTAGTCGGCTTGGAATGGGAGCCGCACGCGTTGGTCGGCTTGGAATTGACCCCTCAGCATTGGTCGGCTTGGAATGGTAGAAATGGTGATGACGCTGGAACTTCGGCTATCGAATGGTGGTGATGGCACAACTTTGTCTAAATTAGGGTTTGCATTCTGAAACCCTAATTAACGCTCCTTAGTAGAATTGTTGTAGAATTCTAGTACGAACTCGGATTTTGACGGTCCGCCCCTCTATCTGATCGGAAAAGAATTTCCTATCCCCTTACGAGTGAATATTTATGTTTTGAGCTTGTCTAGGAGGTGAAAACGGCACAACAGTAAAACTCAGGAAGAATTCAGGAGGGAAGTTGCGGGCCCGAGTGGTATAGTCACGCCCAGTCATCTATTCATGTTCATGGAGAAAGAAGGAGTCTTCATTTTGTTCAAACTCTAGAAACTCTATCCGCATGAAAATAGGTATCGACCCTCATTTGTTGTTCGTCTGGATCTGTGCTTTCGTCTGCAGTGTCTCTCCAGTGGATTCCAAAATTTACCAAAACTCCACTGCATTCTTGGGGTGAATGGATGAAATACATGCTCGACGACGATCATGTCAGCGTTAATCTTGGATATTGTTGTTGCGTTGTCGGTCTATTCTTGACTTTACGTTGTTTATCGTCTCGACCTTCTGATCGCGATGATGATATGTCGTGGATGATTGTATGGTAGAAATCTTCCGAAGACACAAGGTGAAATAGATGAGCTGGGAGACATTCTGTTTCCGATGTGCTGCTATGAAGTCTTCGAATCTTGGACTATCGTATGGAATGGGATCCAGTGGGCAATCCTCAGTTATATTTCTGTTAGATCCGATTGAATGTCCGAATATGTGAATGTATCCTTCTGGAGTGCTTTTGGAGTCTTCGATGCATACGTACGGCTTCATGTTGAGAAATTCCTGCGGCTCGTGAAACTTCGGCAGTGATGATGTTGAAATCAGAAATAACCAGGTTGAGGGGAGTGAAACCGTCCCATGTTGGTAGTCCCCATGTGTAGTCTACTTTCATTGCATCGCCTTGAATCCACGTCCACGAGATTTTATATAAGATTATCGTACTCTTCTGGATGTGACGCTGGGATGCTCAGAAATTACATGATGAAATACTCTGGATAGTGAAGTAGTAGGAATGAGAGAGTTATGTTGTTTATCATGGCTCCCTCTGTTTCTTCAAGAAAATATTTCAGCCGCGTTTCTGGAGTTATCTCATGAGTCTTTGATGGTCGTCGGGATGGATTGCGATGTGAAGTCCCCAGTTGTATTTTTCTTCGGTTTCTGGAGTTGTTTTCCTCTGAGCAGGCTTGGGATCCTCCACGGCCTCGTAAAGTGTTGAACACGTTTTCTAGATAGAGAGGTGATGATATTCTTGCGCTGCATCCTTGAATAGTATATGACCTTGTTGTGGCTATGGCCTTTTGGTTGAATGTGTCTTATGAGCTTTGACAGTGAAGGGATTGCGTGTATATCCTCAGTTCCCAAGTATGGTTTACATGTTTTCATCTTTGTAGCGATTGCTGCTGTGGTGAAGCTCTGGCTGGTATCAACAAATGAGTGGTAACAGTTCTTGGTAGTAGATGTAATCAAAAGAGACTACATTGTCGTGGTAACAAAGTAGGTCGGCTGGAATTGTATGGGCATCCATGGAAGAAAAGGGATCGGTTGTATGCGTAAGCGGGTAAACTGTCCATGACCACGGGGTTTGTCAAGATGGATCAAAAAGTGGCCACAACTGCGATCCTTGGATGGATGTGATCACGATCCTTGACATGGAGGAGTGTGGCGTTAAAGCGACTTCGGCTCTTGGAGATGACGTTGAAGCTTATGAAGACAAACGCTGAAGCTTCGGCTTCGATCCTAGAGCAGCTTATGGAGAGAATGCTAAAGCGGAACGGCTGCTGAAGTGAACGTTGAAGCGGAGCCGCTGCTGGAGGACGTTGAAGTCAACCAGCGTGCTGTCAAACGCGAACTGTGGTTAGGAGTCCCCCGTTCCATCTTCGTGCTTTCCAAGAGAGGTAGGGGTTTGGGAACGACTTCTTGGCTGGAAGTAGATGTTTTCCTGACACAGCAAGGTTGAGGGATGCAAATATGTCTTGACGTTGCGCCTTGGTAAAACATAAAATCTCTTATAAATGTTCCACCATGGACTGCACAATTTTATGGGCGAAGTCTTTGAAATCATGCATCTCCTGACGGGAAGAGAGTCTTTGTGAACTCAGGGGGGTTGCTGATCTCCTTGCCTCGATTTTGGAGAAGTCGTTCCTGATCTCTACGTGTGATGAAATTGGATTGTTGATTCCCTCTTACTGAGTGTTCAAGAGCAATGCTGGAAGGATGCAAGTTGCTGGCGCTGGGAAGATGCAAGTTGTTAGCGCTGGAAGGATGCAAGCTGTTAGCGCTGGATCGGCTTGGAATGGGCGCTGGATTGGCACGACGTTGGCTTGGCGTGGCGCGGACTGTTGGCTTGGAACGGTGCTGGCTTGGCGTGGTGCGGTAGCAATAAAGTGGTCATGCATATTCCAGGTCCGTACTCCAGCGTTTCTCTTCCAATTTGTTTTCTTGTGTTGGTGTATACCCTAGCCATAGGTATGTCATTCATAAACTTGTAGAAGTACTTGTTCTTCTCTTCGAATATCACCGTAGTAGTATCGGCTACCTCATGAATAATGACTGGTAATCTTTATTATGCAAAGTGGGTACGTATGGGTAGTTGGCTGATTCCACGAAGAACTTGGCGTTATGGTTTATCTGAGATCCAAAAGTTTCAGGTCGAGGTGACCAAAGGTGGACATGGTCAAACAACAAGAAGCGGAGGTCGAAATGTTATCCAAAGAGTTGTAGCTGAAATAGGCAGTCCTCCAAATGACGAAGGACGCCTTCTTAGAGAAGAGAAAAACATCGTTGAATGGCTTCCATTGAATGCACTTTTGTCTTCTGAAATTCTTCTGTTTCGTTTTTTTTTTTTTTTCGAAAGGAAAATGGAACGCCTGGCTTATGGTTTTGATTTTTTAGATTTTTAGATTGAGAGGCAAGTGTTATTGGATTATTATTCTGGATGAACTGTTTTAGGATGATGTCGTTTTTGGTTATGATTGTAAGTAACACAAACATCCCAGGGAAGATATGGAAACATGAACGTTGGGTGTCGGTAGATGACATGGGATGAAGCATAACATGGATATTGGTTTTATCATTCCCGTGAAAACTTGAAATAGTAAACCATGTATTTTTTTCTAGGCAAGACTTACTCGGTTTTTTGGATCTGCTAACGAAAACGATTCAGGTGCAAGTACGACTTTCGTGGGAAACACCACGATTGTGGAAAGTCCCCTGTCGCCCCTGAGTCACTTGATGATCGAGTCGTCGATCCCTGAGCGGATCGTTTTTCTTTTAACTCCTGAGAAGTCCCCAGTCGCCCATTGCCGCGTCAAGACTGGTTGGATCGTTCTCTTTTAAACTCTAGGCAGTCCCCAGTCATCCCTTGCCGTGTCAAAACTGATAATCGGGTTGTCTGGTAACTGAGTCGTCGATCCCTGAGTGGATCGCCTGTTTCTACCGTCTTGATGTCTGGGTCGAAGCATGAAATCGATGGTCGAAAATTGACATTGTAATCGAAAGATCAATCTCCCACTGTGGTCGCCAATTGTTTGTGGGTGAAAATGGTTTCTGATGATTTCGGTAATTTCGGGTGTATGGTTGAGAAACGAATTTAAACCCTAAACAATGTACTGCAAGGGAGTACTTTAGATTCGAGAGATCAAGCTGTACAAGTCCGGCCTAAACCAAGAAATGGCCGTTCCAGACTTGCTTCGGTCACAAAGTGGAGGAGAATGGGCTGGTTTTGGGGAGGGAATAAAGGAAAGTGATGAGATCGGAATAGTTGATTCTGGAAGAGTAGTTATGTTACAACTTGTATCAGAAAGTGGGAAGCTAACGTATGAAAAGATAGCAAACATTTTCTGAGTGGTGTATGCTCCTGACTGAACCTGTTCTTCTTTGTGGAAATATAGGTAAGACCTATTTATACAAGTCGGAGTGAAACGTACTCTGGTCTCATCAAGGAATGGAATAATGGGTGAGTAAATGGGAGGAGGTGGTAACCGTTAACGCGTGGAATTGATGTTCCATAAAAGAAAAGCGTTTCACCATTACTTCCCTATTTACTTAACCGTTTCATCCTTATTACACTTTCTTATTATAGGCGTAGTGTACGCCGCACGCTGTAAACCGCCAAACCAAAACCCAAAGAAGATCCCCCAGTTTTTGGTTTGATGTCTCGAACGTTTTCGTGAAAACATGTAACGTGGTTTTTGCCTGGCAAGTCGAGCTTGGGAGACTTGCTAGCTTGGCGACCTTCGACGGTCGAGATTTTATATTTTAAGCGAAAAGGTAGCCGTTGATCGTTGCACGCTTCCGTTTTTGATAGTTGTGTAGGGAAGGCCAGCATGATGGCACGGCAAAGTTGGCAGGCCATTGGCATGGCATGCCTTGGCGTGGTTTGGCGTGGCCAAAATAGACTTTGGGTCAAAGGTTACCATGCGTTGTCTGGTAACCTTGCACGGCTAGGATTTTCTCCTGAAATTGAAGGGCTACAGTTGATTGTCGCACGCCTTCGTTTTAGTAGCCGCATAGGGAAGGCTAGCATGGTGGCGCGGCTAGGTTGGCATGCTATTGGCATGGCATGTCTTGGTGCGGTTTGGCGTGGCCAAACTAGGGTTTTGGGTCAAAGGTTACCATGCGTTGTCTGGTAACCTTGGACGGCTAGGATTTTCTCCTGAGATTGAAGGGCGACCGTTGATGGCCGCACGCCTTCGTTTTAGAAACCCTAATTAGCACCCTTTACTAGAATCGCTATAGAATTCGCGTACGAACTTGGACTTTGACAGTCCACCCCTCAAATCGACCGGAAAAGAATTTCCTATCTTCTATCGCGAGAATATTTAGGTTTTGAACTCGTTTGGGAGGTGAAAACAGCCTGACGGTGAAACTCAGGAATAATTCAGAAGGGATGTTGCGGGCCCGAGGAGGCATAGTTTAGGCGCGGCCAAAATTAGGGTTTTGGCATTGGGGAAAACGTTACCATGCATTGGCTGGCGAATTTGGACGGCTAAGATTTACATCTAAGGTGGAAGGGTGGCCGTTGATTGTTGCACGCCTTCGTTTTAGTGGACGCATAAGGAAGGCCAGCGTGGTGGCGCAGCAAGGTTGGCATGGCATGCATTGGCGCGGTTTGGCGTGGCCAAACTAGTGTTTCGGCCCAAAGGTTACCATGCATTGTCTGGTAACCTTGGATGGCTAGGATTTGATCCTAGGATTGAAGGGGGGCCGTCGCACGCCTTCGTTTTAGTAGCCGCATAGGGAAGGCCGGCATGGTGGCGTGGCTAGGTTGGCATGCCATGGGCATGGAATGCCTTGTCCCGGTGTGGGAGTGGCCAAACTTAGGATTTCGGGCCAAAGGTTACTATGCGTTGTCTGGTAACCTTGGAAGGCTAGGATTTGATCCGTGGATTGAAGGGGAACCGTGATTGTCGCACGCCTTCGTTTTAGTATCCGCATAGGGAAGGCCAGTATGGTGGCGCAGCTAGGTTGGCATGTCGTGGGCATGGCATGCCTTGGCGCGGTTTGGGCGTGGCCAAACTTAGGATTTCGGGCCATAGGTTACCATGCGTTGTCTGGTAACCTTGGATGGCTATGATTTGATCCTGGGATTGAAGGGGGACCGTTGACTGTCGCATGCCTTCGTTTTTGTAACCACATGGGGAAGGCCAGCATGGTGGCGCGGCTAGGTTGGCATTAGGGCTACACAAACCCGACCCTACCCGCCGGCCCGACCCACACCCGCCGGTTTTTACCCGCACCCGACCCTACCCGCCTAACACACGAGTCGACTATGACTAGCCCCGTCCGAAACCCGCCAAGTATTGGGTCGACTATGACTCGCCCCTTATAAAACCCGACCTACCCGCTCACCCGCCTAGAAATCTCCAAGCCATCCATTACCCTTGGATTACTTCCATCCATGATCTCAGCCATTCAATCCTTTAGAAAGAGTAAAACCTAAATCAACCTAAATACCTAATCGACTCCAATTTCTCAGTTTCTCTTTTCAATTCTCACTTCTATCTCTCGGTTTCTCTTCTCCACTCTTCAACTTAAAGTTCAGAGTCACTCTTCGAAGATTAAATCACCACCAGTACCAACGTCTAATCACCACTTGCAACCTGATAGAAGACTTTGCTGCTTGGTGAGCTTGCTGCAGTATTAGAACTTACATGGTTTTAGTTATAGTTGCAGACTTGCAGTATTAAATTTTGAATATATTGTAAAACTTTGAATGTTGGAACTTAAATTTTAAGATAACTGAATGGTGGTGAAAAATTAAATTTTTTATCAGGTACCTGGACGGGTAAACCCGCCACCCGCCCGACCCAACCCGCTGAAAAGTGGGTCGGGTTAAAACCTACCCGTTGTAAAGTTGGGTCGACTACGGGTGACAAGCGTTAAATACCCGCCATCGGCGGGTAGGGTGGGTCCCAATGCGAGAGAGCGATTCGAACCATGGTCATCCTAGTTGGCATGCCATGGGAATGGCATGCCTTGGCGCGGTTTGGGCGTGGCTAAACTAGGGTTTCGGCCCAAAGGTTACCATGCATTGTCATTTAAGGTAACCTTGGATGGCTAGGATTTGATCCTTGGATTGAAGGGGAACCGTTGATTGTCGCACGCCTTCATTTTAGTAGCCGAATAAGAAAGGCCAATATGGTGGCGCGGCTAGGTTGGCATGCCGTTGGCATGGCATGCATTGGAGCGGTTTGGGCATGTCCAAACTTAGGATTTCGGGCCAAAGGTTACCATGCGTTGTCTGGTAACCTTGGATGGATAGGATTTGATCCTGGGATTGAAGGGGGACCGTTGATTGTCGCACGCCTTCGTTTTAGTAGCCGCATAGAGAAGGCCATCATGGTGGCGCGGCTAGGTTAGCATGCCTTGGCGCGGTTTGGGCGTGGCCAAACTTAGGATTTCGGGCCAAAGGTTACCATGCGTTGTCTGGTAACCTTGGATGGCTAGGATTTGATCCTAGGATTGAAGGGGGACCGTTGATTGTCGCACGCCTTTGTTTTAGTAGTCGCATAGGGAAGGCCAGTAAGGTGGCGTGGCTAGGTTGGCATGCCGTGGGAATGTCATGCCTTGGCGTGGTGGTGCTGCTGGGCACGGAGGTGCGGCTGGCATGGATGGCATGCGTTGGCGCAATGGTGCTGCTGGGCACGGAGGTGCGGCTGGCATGGCTGGCATGCCTTGGCGCGGTGATGTTGCTGGGCACGGAGGTGCGGCTGGCATGCCTTGGCGCGGTGGTTTTGCTGGGCACGGAGGTGCGGCTGGCATGGCTGGCATGCCTTGGCGCGGTGGTGCTTCTGGGCACGGAGGTGCGGCCGGCATGGCTGGCATGCCTTGGCGCGGTGGTGGTGCTGGGCACGGAGGTGCGGCTGGCATGGATGACATGCCTTGGCGCGGTGGTGCTGCTGGGCACGGAGGTGCGGCTGGCATGGCTGGCATGCCTTGGCGCAGTGGTGCTGCAGGGCACGTAGGTGCGGCTGGCATGGCTGGCATGCCTTGCCGCAGTGGTGCTGCTGGGAACGGAGGTGCGGCTGGCATGGCTGACATGCATTGGCGCGGTGGTGCTACTGGGCACGGAGGTGCGGCTGGCATGGTTGGCATGCCTTGGCGCGGTGGTGCTGCTGGGCACGGAGGTACGGCTGGCATGGCTGGCATGCCTTGGCGCGGTAGCATGAGAATTTTAGGGTTTTGTACAGTTGATGTCAATCAATGTTAGGGATTCTGCCTTTGGAACATGATACATATAAAGAAAAAGGTACCCTGGTAATTCTTACGTAAGCATGCTGGTTGATTCGATAAATGTATTAATGGTCAATCAATGCACTGGAGGTTATGGTGACGTCATGCCAGGTGCATAGTTTTACGATTTTAACCCTAAGCTAAAAACCACCATCAACAGGGGTAAAGTCAAAATGACCCAGAAAGTATAAACAAAAAGAATAATTATTTAAAACAGAAAATGGGCCATTTAGCCAAAAAGCTACTTTCCCAGTTCAGATGGACGGGTAACCTTTTCATCTGGGTCAAATGGACGACGGTACTTTTTTTTATTTGAAACATACTGAACTACCCTTTATATCACACTACTTAACATCATTTCTCAACATTTCTTCTCGTCTTCTCCGTCGCCTCCACAGAAAACAGATCTAAAAAAGGTATTATCAGCTCTCGTTCTCCATCAGCGTCTGCACCTCATCTTCTCCATTACTAAACAACAAGTACCATCGTATTCTTTCTACACCGTCTCCAATATCAAACCAGTAACATCATATTCCTCTACCATCTCTATCTCCTCTACAATCACCAACACCAACACCACCATCGACATCATAAACTTTATCCAACAACACCATCATAGGTACCAACAACACCACCATCAAAATGGGTTTTCTGTGTGTGTAATTTAATTAAATTTCTCAAATAGGGTTTTATGTTAATTCGATTTCAGAAGATAGGGAATGAAGACTATGCTCAAATTGGTAAATTTCTTAACCTTAATTGTGTTTTGATTGCAATTGATTTCAAATTTGTTCATCTTAATTAGATGAAACTGGTTTTTATCCTGTGCTAGATTGAGTTGAACAGACATGGCGAAACTGGTTTCATCCTATACTAAATTGGGTTTAATTTGGTTTCACCCATTTTAAACTAGGATGCAACTGGTTTCATCCTATACTAAATTGGGTTGAATTTTCTTTCACCCATTTTAAACTAAGATGAAACCGGTTTCATCTATAGTAGGATAAATCTTTGATTTTTGAATTAGGTATCACTCATTGTAAACAAGGATGAAATTGTTTGGAATTGATTAAATTCAGATTCACTCATTTCAAACTAGATGAAACTGGTTTCATATTGTTTTAGATAGTTGAATTGTCATGTTTACATTAGGTTGAGTTTGAATTTTCAGTCATTTTAAACTAGGATGGAATTGATTGCATCTTTTTTTAGATTGGGTGAATTGGGTTTCATTCATTGTAAAGTAGGATGAAGCCGGTTTCATCATGTTTAAACTGGTTTATATTTCATATTTATGTTTGAGGTTACTGATGGCTGTTGGAGGAGAATATGTTCATGGGTTTATTGGGTTTGGTTTGAATTGGTTTGGTTGAGAAAATTTGAGCT
The DNA here is from genome assembly GCA_023531295.1 of Papaver armeniacum. NCBI lineage: Eukaryota > Viridiplantae > Streptophyta > Magnoliopsida > Ranunculales > Papaveraceae > Papaver > Papaver armeniacum. Next base: position 184,399 of record JAJJWW010011479.1, read on the forward strand.
GGGATGGGGTCTGATGTTGCTAAGAAGATGTGAAATTAAGGGTTTTACATGCATGCAATGGTGGTGATTTGAGCTGAGATTGCAATGGTGGATTTGAGCTGAAAATTCACGTACATGTTGAAGGAGATTACTCTGTTTTTTGAGATTGCAGATTACTCTGTTTTTTTTCCAATTGTTGTATGGAATATCCACGTACTCTGTTTTTTGTTCTTGTAATTTTTAGTGTTTTTTATTCCTGTAATTTTTGTTCCTTATTTTATGTTACTTTATATTTTCTTTTGCTGAGATTGTAGATTACTCTGATTTTTTCCAACCTTTACTAACCCAGTAAACATTTGAAGAAAATAGGGACATATTAGTCTGTTCCCGTTAATTAAGAAACATAAATCTGGGTGGAATAACCAAACAGGATATTTGAACAATATCTTTTTGAATCCTATCCATATAAACAATATCAAAACTTACCGGTCTATTTCACCCAGGAATTATGGATTTTGGTCTTTTTAACCAATTTTGTGTATTTAAAATCAGTTAGAGCATCTCCAATAAAAGGCGTAACAATTTTAAAATAGCATGACCCTTAATATTTAAGACCTTTAACACTTAAATTTATTTCCAGTACAATGATCAAGAAAATGATAACATGGTTAAGTTGGGGTGAAGAAGAATAGACATTTTTCATAACTTTGGATCTTAGGTCTACATCATCATTTTATTTCTAAAATCAAATAGAATTGTTAAATAAGATCTTTAGGATAAGAGATGAATTCTAGGTAAATATTTTTACTGTATCTTTATTTATTTTTCGATCATTTAGCACTTACCTATAAAAATAAATAAATACTATACGACCTCGTCGAAGGGTGACTTTAACCCATCATATTATTGATGCTAGAGTAATTTAAGCAAATTGAGTTGTAAAGTGCACCCCACAAATTTGGAACCGGTATTCAGCCTCTACTTGGATTATACAATATAGATAATGCATATACATATACTTATTGATAATGCGTATTGAAGACCAAAAAAAACTATCATTCCTCACCCTCTCCAGAAGTATATATGTGCATATATATGAGACTACTCTTCATTTCAATTCTGCTAAAACCATTAACCCTTGCTTGCTAAGTTAAGTCATCGTCATTCACCAATTGTTAACGGTATGTTATACTGAACCTCATTTTAATTAGATGTGTTTCTAAAGCATGTTGATCGATTTATTATTGATATGTTTTTCTTTATTAATTAATATAAATTTTGAGTTCTGTTAGGAGGATGGAAGGTGTCAATATCCCCATAGAAGATCGGATGGAATGTGTCGTCAATTTCCCTATAACAGATCAGACGGGAGATGCAAGTTTCCTTGACGAAAATTTGATGAAACCGGTTGCCTCGTCTAGAGAAATGAAAACCTTTGTTAGGGGGATGGATGGTGCCAATTTCCAAGATCAAACGGAGGCAGTTGCCACATCTAGAGAAATGAAGGAAGACGTCAATTTCTCTACAGAAAATCGGGTAGAGCCCATTGACGTAGCTAGAGAAGCCAACACCTTGGCTAGGGGGTCCGAAGGTGCAAATTTACCTATAGAAGATCCGATAGAGCCTGTTGCCACATCTAAAGAAGTGGAAATCTTTGTTCAGGGGTTGGAAGGTGCCAGTTTCTCTGTAGAAGATCGGATAGGGACCATTGCTCCATCTAGAGAAGTGAAAACCTTAGTTGAGGGGACGGGAAGTGTCAGTTTCCCTACGGAAGATCCGATAGAGACCATTGTTCCATCTAGAGAAGCGAAAACCTTAGCCGGGGGGATGGAAGGTGTCAGTTTCCCTATGGAAGATCAGATAGAGTCCATTGCCACACCTAGAGAAGTGAAAACCGTGGTTAGGGACATACAAGGTTCTGATTTCCCTATAGAAGATCAGATAGAGACCATTGCTCCATCTAGAGAAGCGAAAACCTTAGCTGGGGGGATGGAAGGTGTCAGTTTCCCCATGGAAGATCAGATAGAGTCCGTTGCCACACCTAGAGAAGTGAAAACCGTGGTTAGGGGCATACAAGGTTCTGATTTCCCTATAGAAGATCGGATGGAGCCTGATGCCACATCTAGAGAAGCAAAAACCTTTGTTAGGGAATTTGAAGGTGCAAATTTCCCTATAGAAAATCGAATAGAGCCCATTGCCCCATCTAGAGAAACGGAAACCTTTTTTAGGGAGAAGGAAGGCGCCAATCTCCCCATAATTGATCGCGTAGTACCCGTTGCCACATCTAGAGAAGCAAAAACCTTAGTTCTGTTTGGAAGAGTTGGGAACGGGAAAAGTGCTCTTGGTAATAGCATCCTTGGAAAGAAGGAATTCCTTTCTAGGATTTCTGCATCCGGTGTCACTATCACTTGCAAACTAGGGACAACTAGGCTGGATGATGGCCAGGTTGTTAATGTCATTGACACACCAGGTATGCATACATGTTTCCTATTTGAATTCTGTTTTCCCTTCCTATGTTTTTACAAAAGAGTTGAACATCTTTATTAAGTACCTAGCAGAAAGTTTTGTGGTGATATGTCATTTTTTCAGGGCTATTTGATTTGTCAAGAGGATCTGATACACCTGAATACTTAGCGAATGAGATGGTCAACTGCATTACTCTTGCCAAGGATGGGATCCATGGATTCATTTTGGTTTGTTCTATTAAAACTCGGTTTTCGATTGAAGAAGAAGGTGTTATTCAAAGTTTAGGGCAGATTTTCGGCCAAAGGATCTTTGATTACATGGTTGTTGTTTTTACTGGTGGTGATGATCTAGACACGACCTTCCCTGAATATTTATCTACGTGCCCCCCTTCGTTACAGGTTTTTCTACAAATTTGTATTTAAATTCTGAGTTTATATTTGTTATAATCGATTGATGGGTCCATAAAATCTAAAATAATGTCAACTTCTTGGATGCTCGAACAGACAGTACTCCACCTTTGCAAAGGAAGAATTGTTCTCTTTGATAATAGGACTAAAGAGGAAAACCAGCGTCAAAATCAGGTTCAACAATTGATGAAACATATCGATAAGATCAGAGCCGAAAACGGACAACCATACAAAAGTGAAGTCTTTGAAATGATGAAGGTACGTTTTTAAATTTTTTAAATTCGGAAAATGGGTCATTTGTCCAAATATTTTTTAAATATGGTTCTAAGAAAGGAAAATAAACCCAAAGACCAAAAACTAAAAAACCAAAAATTTGGTTTATTTTTCGACTAAAAACCAAAAAATTTTTTAAATATGGCTACGCCCATAAGGGTGGGCCCCATTTCATTTTTTTTTTTTTAATTGGGGCGTAACTCAAAGTTACGCCCCACTATCAATCCAGACATTTTTTCGATGCGCATCTCGAACTACGGACGTAACCTTCATTCTTCGCCCGATCAAAGACTAAACCAAAGACCAAATTTACTCGGTTTTTAGTTTTAGTCTGAGATTTGGTCTTTACTCCGCCCCGTAGCGATTGGTTTTGCGACTAAATTTTTAGTTTTACTCCAACGCTGTGGTTGCTCTAATGGATGAGTAAAAATTAGTATGGGTGAAATGGACACCAAAAAATAACAAGAATGAAATTGGATTTATTCTGGCTTAAACTTAAAAAAGAGCGGGATAAAACTGAATGCATCCTGATGTAAATTAAAAATAAGAAAAAATATTTGAAAATGGTAGGATGAAACTATTTACATCCTGGCTATTTTTACATTCTCGTCCATTTCAACAGTATCAAATCTTACATGTCATTTTCATCCGGAAACTGTTGATTTTGGTCTTTTTAACAAATTTTGTGTTTTAAATACAAATCGCATTACAACTATGTTCCGTCTTTTGGCAACCAGTTGGCCTCATCGGACTTGCTAATTGGTAGGTCCTAAAGCAAACCCCTTGAAAAACATAATAGTGAGGGTTAGTTTCCGTCGTTAATTTTAACGTTGTTCCATGAATTTTATTTCTTAAAAATCTCATCTGGTTAACACAAATTCTCCATCACTTGCTAGTTTTATTGTTTCAAATGCAAATTATGTTCATTTTGAGGGAACTACCATGTTGGAAGATCCCCATATTTCAGTTCATTCTGAGATAAGGGTAGCCAACAGGGTATTAGTCTCATGAAACCTTTTTTCTGTTTCAATATATTTAACTTTCAAAAAAAAAAAAAAAAAAATTCTCCATGGCAGTCATAATTTATCTTTTTTTTGTTACAAAGATATCATGTCATTTTTCAGATCCATCACAAATTCACAATTTATTTTTTCCTTTTACAAAAACTTCATAATTACTTTCGGCGATTATGGTCGGGTGTCTTATTTATTTTCCATGTCCTTTTTTTAACCATAACAAACTAGTAAGTATAATACAAAAAGAATAATATTGCTAATTTATTCAATATAGTCATATTCGTAACCCAAAACACTTTAATTTAAATGACTTAGTTAAAGATTGCACAATTCATATATTAAAGAGGAGAGAGATGTATTTTTAAGTATTTTTATAACTAGTACGACCGTTGCCACGGTGGGAAGGCCGACCGAAGAAGAATCTGAAGATGGGGTTTGTCGGCGACTAATTTCGTCCCATTTAAGAAAAGGTGATACTTTCACTATGTTTCCGAAAAAGTGATATTTTCGCCTCATTTCAGAAAAAATATCACTTTTTCTGAAACGAATCTAAAGTATCATTTTTTCCGAAACGGTGCGAAAGTATCACTTTTCCCGAAACCGAGCGAAAGTATCACTTTTCCCGAAACGGAGTGAAAGTATCACTTTTCCTGAAACGGGATGTGAAAGTATCACTTTTTCTAAAACGGAAAATTAGTCGATCCATAAATCAAAATATGGTTGCATGATGTGTTATGCATCCTTTGTGGTGGTTTGCATAATGGCTATGCATTCAATTTTCGAGAATTATACCTAAAATGAAAGTATCATTTTTTTCTTGAAACGGAGGGAGTACATCGTTTTATTAATTGCAACGGAAAATTAGTTGATGCATAAACCAAAATTTTGCTACATAAAGTATTATGTATCCTTTGTGGTGGTTTGCATAATGGATATACATTTAATTTTCTAAAATATTGCCTAAAATGATGAAATACCTCCGAATTTTTCGTAAAAACTCTAAATTTGATATTGTTGTTTATATTTATTGCGTAGAGTTTTTTATAACCTTTCCAACGAGATAAAATTTGAAAAAATCCAAGGCACGGATTTTTAGATATGTTATATTAAAGTTTGCTTTCCAATTATACCCCATGAAAAGATGGGATACATAAAGAGTTAGAGTAATTGGACTAAAAGGGAGGGACATTTTTGGTTTTTAGCATGGACCATTCTCAATCTTTTTGTGGTAATTGATCACTTAGATTTTACAAAAAAGTGACCATTAAAGGTCCTCCCTTGCTTCGCTCGGTCGGCTCAATTACACACTTATCAATAATGATTATTTTCATTTATCCAAGTTATATAGGGAGAATTAGTTTTTGGTTGTCCTTCTAAACATAGTTCTAGTTCCAAGTGGACTTTTTCAAATAAGCCGTTAGTTGTGATAGTAGTATTACACTAAAATCAATATAATAATTCTAGTTTTAATCAAAAGTAAGGAGTAAAATAGGAAAGAAAATGGATATTTAGGAATCTATATAGATTTCTTAATCTAAGAGATTTGGTTTTTCCGCCTATATAACTTGGACAGAGGGAGTAGTAAAATGTAGAAATGATTCATCTCTCAAACTATACCACGGATATTCGTAAACTTTATATTATCAATCAGCATTTTAAAACACCTACGTAATGAATATAAACGTGTCTATCAAATTATACATATTTATTATACTAATATATAATGATCAATTAAAAGAGTACTTTTAGAAATGTCCCCTCGTTTAGTGATATAGATCATCTATTATTAGGACGATAATTTAAAATGAATAAATCATTTATTGAGGGACGGAGGGAGCATAAATTTCTAAATTAGTTGGTTGAGTTGACCCAGAACAAGTCTATTCGAAACTTTCAATTGAAACTATTTTATTATTGACACCCCTCCCCACCCACTTTTTTTTTTTTATGAGGGATACATTTGCATTCATTTAAACCAAAATAATTACATGATTACTTACAAAGTTATCAAAAGTACTAAAATAAAATATAATCAAGATCCAAATACAAATGATAATATTAGTTGTAACTAATCACAAAGAGAGTGAGCTATGAGCTGTTAAGATATCCAATTTTTATTTAAGTAGTAGTGATGAACAATGGTGTGAACTAGAATGAACTCATACCATTTAAGATGTTGCTTCTTTGATAAGAGATACTCCAAAGAAAATTGTGTACTTTGCCAAAAACCTTGTAGATCCAAATGAAACCTGTTCCCTAAACCGCTCTTACTTAAGATGAATAAAAGCGAAGGAGAGCAGAATCACTAAAGTTCTTGATGAATCAAGAATATCAAGCCAAGAAATATCATGAAGATTTGAAAGAATCACTATTAGAGCGAATTGTTGTAAGATCGAAGAAAAGTTCGCTAAGACAGCGAAGCAATGTGTCAATCGACACCAAAAACAACAAAAATAAACCATAAAAATATCAATCAAACTATTAATATTTATCAAAAGAAAAAGTGGGAAAAAACCTATAAATCGTTGATCAAATCTAGCAAGAAGGAAGAAGCTCTATGGTTTATTTTTTGTCCTTTTAGACCAGAAAGAGGAAAGAAAAAAAGATATAATTTTAATGCAAATCACATTTCAGTTCGTTCAAACAAAAATAGTGATTACATGATTGCTTACAAGATTATGAAAAACACCAGAATGCAAGATGATCAAAACCCAAATACAAATGTCAACACCAAATGCAAATACATCGCGAAGACAAAAAGCCATGAACCGCAAAGATATCTAATATTTGTGCCAGTGATATTCACGAATGATGGTATAAACCGGAATCAACTCCGACCATTTAAAATAATTATCTTCTTCAATAAGATATGCTACAAATAAAATGAAGTATTTTGCCCAAAATCTTGTAGATCCAAACGAATCCGGGTGCCCTAAATCCGTCTTATTAAAAACGAATCCAAAACGAATCCAAGCAGAATCATTGATGTTCTTGATGAATCGAAAATAGCAAGCCAAGAAACATCATGGAGATTTGAGATAATATTTATTAGAGCGAAGAGAAAACCATCCTGAAGACGAAGAAAAGATCACTCAAATAACAAAGAAATATGCCGATGGACATCAAAAACAACAAAAAGAAAACTTAAAACTACAAATTAGACTATTTTTATCCATAAAAACTTCCCTTGCTCAGATATAGCAAAAGAAAACTAGGTCTAGGCAAGAAGAGGAAAGAAGTTCTAGAAATATTTTTTTTTCGTTTCTCTTAAGAAAGAGAAAGAGGTGAACAAAATATTAATGAAAATAATTTGGCTTAGAGGATTTTGCGCAAAATACCCATCTTCTTTTGAGCATCCATTAGTTCCCATTGAAAAACCCTAGAATTGTTTTTTCATTTTTCTTCATCTATTATAAGGTAAATGGTAGAAAATTCTACATCAAATAATTTGGAAAATCAAACTTTTTCCCCATAATAAATTCTTACAAGTGTAACATGTGGATACCTGTCGCCGTACTTGAAGTCGGTCTAGATTGAAACAAACCGAAAATGCTAGGGAGACCCCGCATTAATACCCCAAACAAATACACCAGTATGTGGCGTATACGTGGCAGAGGACTCAGGAAAAAGTAAATGTTAGTTGGCGATTAAAGTGAATCTTTGTTTTTTTCACTGACCGAGTATATGGTAGGCTAGAATTCCAATACCTCTCCGCCACTTGTTTTTTACTTTTTTATCAACCATATCTCTGTTGACACGTAACGAAATGTTGGTGTTCAATTACTTGGTTTTTGCCATGACTTTATAACATCATCAGAAGAAAGTGCCTTAACCATGCTTCAGAGAAAGAGAAAAAAAGAAGCGGACTTCAACAGCAAAGTAACAAAAAAAATTTGTTAAACAACTTAAATTAAAAACTTAAGAACCGTCGCCTAATGTATGAGCAAAATAGTGCATGACTTCTCTGTTTTGTTTCTGGCAGAATGCCAATACCCTTAATCATTACACTTAAATATTCGATTGCATCGATAATTTAATCGCCTAATTATGCTTACAAACTAATAAAAGGTCAGAACCAAGCAAGAGAAGCAAAAGCTTCTTTTTTTTGTGTTGAATGATCATCATGGACACCCATTTAGCATCCACTGCATAAATGAACCACCACTAAATCCGCCCGGAAAGCTTTGACGTCGGGTACCCTACGAAATGAAATTAATAATTAGTGAATATACGAAAAAATATGTATTGCATATATAGTAAAGTTCAAGAATGTTTGCTCACGTCATTTACAAATCCATATTGATACTCTTGATGCACCGCTCCATGTTGTTCATATAGATTTTCTTGATGTGCTATCTCGTATTGTTGTTCAGATGGATAATTTGGTTGATATCCTATCCCAATATGTTGTTGATGTCTAATGGATTGAGAGTTTTCTTGTGTTTGAGGCACACTATCAACTTGAGATGGATGCATATCGTCATCCCAACCATCCTAATCAAACAATTAACGCTTAATACATAATCAAAATGGCATAATTAACAGTAAGAAGAATAATGAAAGTAAAACAATTGATTCCATAAATACCTTTTTCTTAGGACGCCTTTTAATTGGTTGGTTTACTGTCTTGTGTGTTCGACCTAATCGTGGCTTTCGTAACGGGTTATTCACAGTAGTAATAACAACATTGTCATCTACTCCATATTCAACATCTCCATTTACCACTTCCGGCATATTTTCCTCAAGTTGATTTCTTTTGAGTTTCTCGCTTTCTTTTAGTTTGATAAATGTTTGTTGCACTTCCTTCTTCTTACAACCCAACCAATCATCGATATCACGGTATTGACTAGTACCCGCAACCCAATCTGCAAGCTCACCAAATTTATTGCACAAATCATAGTATTGGTTACTTGCTTCATCATTTTTCCAACAACTGAAACCCACTTTTACCTTTGTATGACATCTTTTCACATCCTTCCTCCACCGTCTCAAGATATATTTATCTGGGAGTTCTTTTACACCATTATTAGACAGCACACTCAACACATGGCAGCATTGTATTCCTCTAAATGCAAACATTTGACATGTACAGTGAATATCACAATTTTCCGAGTTATATGTAACAAAAAAAGTCATTTTCTTATAGTAATTATCCTCAATCCATACGTCTTGTTGGACATCGTAGACTTTACCATCAGGCGTTACCTCAATCTTGTTGAAGTTGCAATACATCATCTTTAACAACTGAACTTGAAATTCTCTAAATTTTGAGTTAGTATACAAGTTACGAACCTGTTTCTCCATTGGATATTCAGTTATGATGGGGAGGCTTTTTATAGTTGTAATAGCATCCGCTTCCTTTTCCTTTTCCACCTTGTCCCTTAATGCAAATTCAAACTGCTCCACAAATTGTTTTAGCGTCGTCCTTGCATTTATATACCCATCAAAGAACGCGTTTACACCTTCACTTCTCTGAGTACTTGACATCCCTGCCCAAAATATATTTTTTAGGTAACATGGTACCCACATCTCCCTTTCTTCATACAAATCACTCAACCATTTATGGTCTTCCAATTCATAAGCCTCCAACATCCAATCCCACAATTGTTCAAACTCTTCCAGAGTTTGTGAATCATACACTGCAGCTCTCATGTCAAAAGTAATATCATAAAATCTCTTGTACACACCAAATTTCTCAGGAAGTTTTTTCATTATATGCCATATGCACCACCTATGTCTGGCTTCTGGAAACACAATTTTAATAGCATTCTGCATCGCTTTTGCTTGGTCAGTTATTATGGCATTGGGAGCTTTTCCAGACATACACTCCAACCACTTACTGAATAACCAAACAAATGTTTCCGTAGTTTCGCTCGAAACCAAGCCACATCCCAGTAAAATTATTTGTCCGTGATGGTTAACGCCAACAAAAGGAGCAAATGGCATATCATATTTATTCACCAAATACGTAGTATCAAAGCTAACTACTTCACCAAACTCCTTGTAAGCTTCTCTGCTCAAACCATCGGCCCAAAATACATTCTCCAAGTTTCCTTTATCATCATCCTGAATTGCAAAATAAAAACCTGAATTTTCCGCGGTCATCTTTGCAAAATATTTCATAACAGACATTGCATCACCATCACCAAGCCGTGAATTTCTTACTTCATTGATTGCGTTTCTCACATCCTTTAAAGTGCATCCTGTCTTTTCATACCCACCAGCCCCAAGAACAGCCGCGTTAAAGTTTTTCTTGATTGAAATCCCAGCTCGATCATTAAGATCAACTTGTCGTCTTAATGATCCACTTACCTTGCGAAAACACCTCCAGAAACGAGCATCATCCGAGTTGCACTCGTGATTATGCTCAAGCTGTACTACTGAAATACACCATTTACCATCAGTTCCTTGCATTCTCCCCGTAACATAAGCATTACACCCACTTTTGACAGTCCCTTGTGGCTTAGTTTGATTTTGAGTTCAGCTTTCATGTTCACCTGTTTTTGAACAAACAAAAGTCACAATTCTTGTAATGCCGTCAACATTAGTCCTTTTTGATCTTTTCCGCACTGGAAATCCAACTTTTCTAGCATACTCTTTGTAAAATTGAAACATTTCTTCATGTCCATCGAAAGTCATCCCTACTAAAGGAGGTTTTATTTCATCATTTCCATTGAAACTGTTGTCCTTTTCATCCTCTAAAAAAGTAAAATATATGTTCAGTTAGAAACTTAAAAAAGATAAAATGTAGTTCACAAATAAAAACAGACAAAAATGAAATTTAAGTGGTCCCAAAAATGACAATAAACAAAAAAGTTCTCTTGTGATTTTAACTATTCAACTAATCTGTCAAACAAAAATATTTTGAAGATGTAAGTATTTAACATGGATTAAAAGAATAAAAACATGAAATATGCAGTGTGGATAGTGAATATATTTAATAAGGATTATGCACTGAAAATACTTATGATTGAACAGATATTATCAAACTAGTAAAGATGATCATCCTGATTAAAGTAAACATCACAAATCAGTAAAGTAACAACTATGTAAACATACTTTTTATTCAATTAGTAAAAAAATTACTGCAATTATTTAAAAATTAAATTAATTAAGTTAATCAAATGTAACTTACCATTATGATAAGATTCTTGAGGATTTTCTTCCATGATTGCAGAAGAGAGAAATTTTGGGATTTTGGTGAAGAAATTTTCTAGATCTAAACAGTAAATAACTTTCCCTATCTACAAAAATATTACTCAATTAAAAGAGAAGAGAAAATAATAAAGTTTTCTTTTTTTTCATCTCTGCCGATTTAATCGGCCACTAGCATTTACGCTTTGCGGGGCCTCCTCTGCCACGTATACGCCACATACTGGTGTATTTGTCTGGGGTATTAATGCGGGGTCTCCCTAGCATTTTCGGGAAACAAATTAATTCCACTGTAGCATCTCATTAAAACAAAAAAAATCAGCTGTGGTATACAATATTTTTATTTTAGGGAGGATCCTTGGACACTTTTAGATGGACAGTATCATCCATGATTTGAAACATTTTCACTGCAAACCCAAACGATAATGAATTTAAATCTAGTATTTTGATGATATGTTCCTCTTATAAGACTTAACATTCATACCAAAAATTAGCACAATTCAAAATGTATAACACCACCATCTACCCCTTTGAATATTAGTCGTTAAAAGTTAACGATTAAACTTAAGTTCGACAAATAGTGAGATTTTTTATCTCCAGCTATACACATTTTTAGTAGGATTGTAGAGTATGATAAGTAGAACATATCATCAAAATATTAGATTTAAATTCATTATCATTTGAATTTTGCGAAAAAAAATGACGCAAACCACGTATGATAATGTCCATTTAAGAGTGCCCACGGACCTCACTCTTTTTACATTGGGTCATTGAGTTATTAACTTTTTGGCTCCCTAGTTACTGTCTAAACTGTAACCTACATGAGTCAATGACAAAATAACTCACCTACAAATAGAGATGCATACGCGCGTGTTGGATCAATGGCTAAAAATGACCCAGTAAGTGGGAGTATGTGAAGTCAAACTTTAATGTACGAGATCCGAGTCATCGGACCATCAAAACCTTATTTCCCCTTTGCGTTTTTTTCTTCCCTTAAAATTCATTGTCGCTGTCTCACTTTGTTTATACTTTCTCCCAAGCTTTTATCAACCTAGCATTTTTAGGGGCCACCCAAAAGGAATTAGGGATCAATAATAAGACAAAATAAGGTCACCAAAACCTAAATTGAAGTTAGCCCTTATCGCGCGTATTTCGTAATGGCGAAATTGCCCTTCCACAATCGGTAGTATAATGTGTTACTTTAACCTCCGAATATACTCAATTTTCGAATTTTGGTACTACCATAATCGGTAGTAAATTTAACTACCAAATGTATATCGGCCCCAAAATGAGATTTTGTCAAAATTCTAAAATTTTCAAACTTTGGTACTACCATAATCGGTAGTAAAGTGTGTTACTTTAACATCCGAATATACTCAATTTCGAATTTTAGTACTACCATAATCGGTAGTAAATTTAACTTCCGAATGTATATCGGTCCCAAAATAAGATTTTGCCAAAATTTTAAAACTTTCAAACTTTGGTACTACCATAATCGGTAGTAAAGTGTGTTACTTTAACCTCCGAATATACTCAATTTTCAAATTTTAGTGCTACCATAATCGGTAGTAAATTTAACTTCCGAATGTATATTGGCCCTAAAATGAGATTTTGCCAAAATTCTAAAAATTTTGAACTTCGGTACTACCATAATTGGTAGTAAAGTGTGTTACTTTAACCTCCGAATATACTGAATTTTTGAATTTTAGTACTACCATAATCGGTAGTAAATTAACCTCCGAATGTATATTGGCCCCAAAATGTGATTTTGCCAAAATCCTAAAATTTTTGAACTTTGGTACTACCATAATCGGTAGTAAAGTGTGTTACTTTAACCTCCGAATATACTCAATTTTCGAATTTTAGTACTACCATAATCGGTAGTAAATTTAACTTCCGAGTGTATATTGGCCCTGAAATGTGATTTTGCCAAAATCCTAAACTTTTCGAACTTTGGTACTACCATAATCGGTAGTAAATTGTGTTAATAAGTGATGCTTATTATCTATCGATTGTCTTCATGCCCCAAATTCAAAATTTCAAAACTTAATAAAATTTTGAAATTTTCTACTTTCACAATCGGTAGTTTATGGTGTTCATTATCTACCGATTGTGCGTAACTTTTAGTACAGGGAAATTGGATTTTTTGAATCAAGAATAATCGATAGATAACAATCAATTTACCTACCGATTATGGTTGATGTTCATCATTTCTTAAGAACATCAACCATAATCGGTAGGTAAAGTATATTATTATCTACCGATTATGTTTCTGCTACTGTAAATCCAAGAACATCTACCATAATTGGTAGGTAAAATAGATTGTTATCTACCGATTATGTTTCTGCTACTGTAAATCCAAGAAAATTTTCCGGTCACATTTTTTATTTCAAGTAATCAAATCCTAATTTTGAATCACAACTACTATCATCTATTCGTTTTGTTTGTTTAACTCCTTTTTTTTTTTTTTTTTTTTTTTTGATATTCTATGTTTAACTTCAAGGTTAATGAATTTTGGGTTTTAATTTTAAACAATTAATCATAACATTTGTTTGATCGACGATCTTTGTTTTCAATCAAAATTAAAATGATGAATTTTTTTTTTAATGGGTAGAAAAGAGAAGAAGAAGAGGAATGATATGATTATGAAAATAAAAGATATTGGTTTAGATTTAGTATCAAGGTGAAGGACAATATAGATAATTTCCTATTTTAAGACACCCCTTAACCCCCTTCAATGGATGGGAATAAAAAAATGGCCCCTAATTCCTTTTGAGTGGCCCTAAAAATGCTAGGTTTATCAACCCTGATAATTTAGGGGTTCATTTGTTTGTGCTTAAAGAAATTATTTAATAGTAGAATTTAAAAGATTAATGGTTTTGATTGGAAAGTGGCTATCCCTTTTCTCCCGAATCCCGATCAAAGGAAAGATGGGCCCTCCCTCTGGATAGGCCCAGACAACTGGGCGGCCCCCACTTCCGGCCCAGCCCCCAATCCGACTATACTATCCTACTACTAGTATACTACTGATAGTATCACCTTTTGTTTTAAATTCATCACTTACTTACTTGGAATTGACCCCGGGTCTCTTCCATGGAGCTTGGAGAGACGGATGAGAATCCCACTATGCTACTCACAGATTCTCGTCGATTACGGCTCATGAAACCGTGGACCATAAAAAGAGTAGCTTAAATTATCCAAATTTTTAGTCAGATTTTCCTTAATTTAACTAGCTTATTCCGGCTGCAGAGAGAAGCACTTAGCAAGCATGAAGCCAATACACGTACGACGCGTGAGGGTCGACAAAAACAAGTTCAACATCCAACTGTCTATGGGGCGCAGGACCCTATGTCCTATCCGGCCCAACAAAAATCATCCGAAGGGGACTATGGAAGTGCAAGTTCGACACTGAGGAAAAACAAGGCGCTAGAAATGGACCTTAAAAAGGTATACAGACAAATAAAAAATAACTAATTATTTTTTTTTTTTAAAAAGGAACAAACAAAATGACTAATTAACTGGTTAATTTTTAGTTTTATAAAATTAAATTTCAAACTAAATTCTAATGCTGACAACCTTGCAGGCTCAAGAGACCAGCCAATTGGAAAGAGGACGGAGAGAAAAACTTGAACGGGAAAATGCAAGATTAACATATAAACTTAATCAACAAGACCAAGGCGTACTTGAAGCCATATTTCGTGAATTTAGACGAAAGGTACAATGTACCATAATGTGATGCCCCCTATATACAGTTCATGGAAAGTACAAGTTCTTGGAAAATTTATGTAATGTCCTTTGTGTTATATCATTGAGTGATAGTTGAATTTTTTTTTACCCCAACTATTTAATTTTGGATTTGATATTTGGTGAAATGTTGTGGCTGTTTGGATTTCTGCTATGTAATGAGTTTTGGAAGTCTGCTTTTTAATAATAATATATGATTGTTGTATGGGATTTTCGATTCGTGCATTGGCTTTTTTTTTCATTCCTCAAGAAATGCATATCTTAATGTACGGTAACATGTGGATACAAAAAATATGACTCGACGAGTGGCACGATACCAAAGCAACTTAGTATTATAGGATTGTCTAGATCTTACCTAAGATTAGTTTGCTTAGTTTGTAAACAAAGGATGTAAATGTAATTTCCATCTCTATCTATACCTAGAGGTGTAAATTGGGACGGGCCAGCACGTTTATGGCACAGCACAGCACGTTAAATTTCGAGCACAGCACGGCACAACACGTGACCGGCCCAGCACGGGCACATCACGTTTGTTTAATGTCTTGTGTGATGTGCCGCATCAAATAGGCACACGGCCAAAGACAAAGACGCGCGACGCACGTGTTAGCACACGACCAAGCCAAAGACAAAGACGCGAAGAAAGTACGCCACGTCATGCGTAAAATACTACACAATACATCACATTTGATGCATATTTCACAAAAAAATTATTGTTTTAGCCAATTTCTGACATTTTATCTTCGGTATGCTAATTTATTTCTATAATAATACATGTACTAACTAAAATATCTCAAAAATATTTATTTTGGAGAACATAAAATAAGTGTGCTAGCACAAAGACAAAGACAAAGAGACAAAGACACTTTTATTTTTCTCGGCACAACACAAGACGGCACGCCATTTAGCACAAAGACAACACACAAGACATCACAAGAATCTAAAGCATTATTGAAAGACGACGCAAAGACGCTAAGCACGTGACTTCGTAAATTGTGACGGGCCGGCACGTTTTACACCTCTATCTATACCCTAGTACTTAAAAAGTTCCCCTTAAAAAATATTCGGGAGAGTAAATTCATTGTAAGAAAGACTTACTATCTTCTTCTTCATCTTTCACCTTAGAACTAGAGCTTTAACCAAAAACTTTTTAATGGAGTCCCAATTGTAACTCAAAATCCATATAGTACGGGTGTAAATATTACCCAAAAATTCTCGGTCTACATGTACCCTCCTGAGCTTTCATGTACCCGAATGAGCCCAAAGCGTGATGCATTCCGTCACGGGCCGCTTGACCTGGTTAGTTTAAATTGGCAGGCTTGGGTATTCCTTAAAATTTAATAGCGTTTTTGTTCTAATGTTTGAGCAAATAGTTGTGTTTTTATTATATTTTGAATTAAAATTCTTATATTCGTTTCCATTTTACATTTAGAAGATTAATTATTTAAGATTATTTGAACTTATAGTTCATTCAATCTCTAAATTATAAATTGAAGTTAAATCGATTATTACATAATTTTGAAAATTCAAAAAACTCGAAGCTTGTTCGGCTTGCTTATAAAATGGGCTTTGGGCAAGTTTTGGGCCTCAAAATAAGTGTTTCTACCTGGCCTGTCCGGCTTGACGGGCTTTTTGGGTAGCTAATTATGATGCATGTCTGGCCAGGCTTGCAATAGGAAACGGCCCGGCTGCCCGGCCTGGCCCAATTGACACCCCTACCCTATAGTGAAACAACTCGTGGATGTATAGATCACATTATGGATCGAACCACGTAAAATACGGTATCCTTCTTTACATTTCTAGCACAATTATCTGAAATTTGATAACGAATTATGTTATACTCAGGAATTGTTCCTGGGTGTAGGTTGTAGGATTTTCTGCAGCTTCATTTTGACGCTAGAAACAGGGGGAGTAAAGAGTTTATCCTACCAAATACCTGTCTGTTAAAACAACATCAGTGAAGATTGGTTCAACAGATCTAGTGAAGAAAGCTACTAGTCAAAGAACAAGAGATCTAGTGACTTTCAAATTTAAATGGGATTTCAATCTAACTAATTTTCATTAGGGATTGTATTTCAAATGGTCTTATCAAAATTTAAAAATGGTTTTAACTAAATTTCATAGGGACTTAATACTGATGATGATCATATTGAAGTGTCAAAATCTTGTTCATTGAATTAGTTTTAAATGTTTTGATTTAGGTCTCATTACAGATGTTGATCGTAGTGATGGACCTTTGGTTTCTCTAAAGGTTTAATTATGGGTTGTAATTCAAATGATCTTGCTAGGTTCTAAAATGGGTAGCTCTAGCATTTATGATATCACATTAATGTAAAAATTGTTTTAACAAAATTCTCTTAGGGTCTCGAAACTGATTCTGATCGTATTGAAATTTCAAAATTAGTCACAAAAATTGTGTTGATCCTTTGGTTTCTCTTAAGTTTTTAAATTGAAAAAAATTTATAAATCCCTAATTCTCAAATTATGGTTGATTTGGTAGGGGTATGTATCCCTTGTTGTTTAAAATCTGGTTGTTGCATATTTAATAGAGATTTCAAATTGTTTTATGTACCTTACTATTTGGTTTTAGAAGTTGTCTGGATTCTTTGTTGCTTCATTTGAAGTTATAATTTCAGTTAGTTTTTTACTTTGTGCTTGTCCTTCTTCGATGGTATTCATTCCTTATGCTTTCTTTCTCTGGTATAGGTTTTAAATCTATTTTGTTTGTTTAACTAGGTCTCAACCCGTGCCGTAATGGCACGGGAAAGGATATGTGTTTCAAATGTATCTATCAATTCATACATGTCATAATTGTCTGAGAAGAATCAAACCGATCGATCCAAGTCTAAATGTTTTGAGGAGTTGGTTAATAAACATGTCCTTATCCTCGAATCTTTTAATATTGTGTATGTAAGTCATACAACCCCTTTGGGACAAACATAGTTAATCGTTAAAGCAAATCCTATGGCAGCAGAACATTACTTCGTTCACTACTTCAAAAAAATATCATCAAAGGTCATTCACCAAACTTGTAACAATACTAAAAACACCTAAAATTATTTTAAAATCAATTAGATTAATCTTGCAAAATCTGTTAGCATTAGAATTTAATTTTTCTCTTTGATATAAATTGTTGGGTTCCCATTTTACATAGATTTGTGTTTATTAATTTCCTAAAATTTATAATAATATTTAATTCTTGATCCATTTTTTTTTCTTGTCTCTTTACCTATTATCATGAATTATTTCTTAAGCATGCATAATTACACGAAGTCAGGGAGAAATGACAAAAACAAAAATCATGACAAAAAAGGGGAATAAAGAGAGATGTGAGACACTGAATCGATTAAAATTAATTGACGCGTAGCCTTGCATAATCTCATGAAGTAGAGGAGAAATAATGACAGAAACAGAATTAATGACAAAAAGGGGAATAAAGAGAGATGTGAGAAACTGAACCGATTACAATTAATTCGCGTGTAGCCTTGTGTTTGGTCAATTTTTTTATAGGTTTCATTTTTTTTCCTGCCCCCTACCCGACAAATCTTAAAATCACAACATCTTCTTTTTTGGAAAAATCTGGCCTTTAAAAATTGTTTTAATTTTTTTTAAAAAAAAAGTAATTTGAAAACTAAAATCAACTTAAAACAAAATAAAGAAAAATTAACCAAGGGTGACTAAATAATTTACCTATCTTAGGATACCTTTTATCACCCTACTACCACCACTTCTTTCACCACCACATTATCGTCACCACTCCACCAGTCTCACCAATACCCACCACCATTATCCCCACCACCACCATTATCCCCACCGCCGATCCACCATAACCACCAACCATCACAACCACCATTAGTGCTTAATTTACCTATCTTAGGACCCATTTTTCACCATACTACCACTACTTCTTCCACCACTACATTATCGTCACCACTCCACCAGTCTCACCAATACCCACCACTGCCCACCATCACAACCGCCATTAATGCTTACTGATATGGTTAATATCAAATAAATTTATTATGTATCAACAAAAATATATTTATCTGATTAATTAAAGAAACATTTATTATGAAATATTAATTGAACATTTATTATTAAATTTTAATTAAACGTAATCATTTATAGCGATAGATTTATGTTTTGCAAGTATAAATTTGATCGTTCTTTATCTAGCCTAACTTGATCTTGAAATGTAATCAATTTTATTTTAATACTAACAACCGTGATTTATTCGATCGGGTACTACAAATAGCTGAGATCCTATTTGGGTGATCCAGCGGTCATGATCATATTGTCTTATATGATTTAGTATCCTCCTCAGAATATTTGTGTCTTTTCCTTACCAGTTGTGCTAAAAACAGCCAACTTCATCTATCACAATAAAATGTTGCCCATTTTGTAAAGACACAAAACTATTATTGTCCACTACTATTCACTAACATCCACCACCGTACGTAAAACCCAGACACGCCCATTATTTTTTCCACCACCAGTAATGTTACCACCTCCACCACTAACAAATACCAGCCACTGTTTCCACCCCCATTGCTTCTTTCACTACGACCATTAAAAATTATTAAATATAATTTTTAACTAGGGTCACTATAGTACAGTGGTAAAGTCATTGGGTGATGATACCAGTTACCTGAGTTCGAAACTCGCCAGCACCAATTTCTTTACCGATCAATATATATATATATATATATATATAGTTTTTAATAAACTTATTAATGAAAATATGCATTTATTAGATTCATTAAATGATGAAAAATTAATTAATCATTCATCATGAACAATTAATATGACACTAATTAATAAAGTATTTATAATGGTTAGTTGAAAAAATCACGACCGTAGATTTATCTCTCCTAGACAAATCTCCGCTCTTTATCTAGCCTAACTTAGCCAAGCTTTGTTTTGTATTCTAGATTTAAAATCTTTTCATTTAGTTCTTACATCTTAACCATGATATTTGTGTCTCCAATATATTTCTTTATAGCTTTTCACTTATTTTAGTTTTAGACCGTCACATCTTGGCCTTGAGAATCTAAGATCTACACCTTGGCTCCGCTGACCTACAAACCCAAAGGCTTGCTGCTATAAACCTTTTGCTTTCGTTTACAATTTTCTTTTGGTTATTCTTGTGAATTTAGATTTAAATTCTTTTGTTGTTTTGACTGGTGAGTCGAGAAAGATCAGTCTTCGTGGGCGTTTATTTATTCTACAAGCAAAGGAGGGCTTCAGCCTTGGCAGAAGAAGGGTTTGGCTATACATGGGCCAGTTTCTTTCCTCTTTTTTCTTGAAAAATTCCAAAATATACTTTCTTATACTATTTGTATCTCTTATGAATACTTATCAAGTTCACCAGTATGTTTATGCATTGAATCTTAGGACTCTGGTTACGTGGCTCATTCCTAATCTCTTTTCTTTTTGAATTTTTTTGTCTGATCTATAATCGGTTCTCTTTAGTTATAAATTGTGATCTTTATAGAACTAGATAAGTAGTTAAAAACACGTTAAGGATTAGTGAAACTTTGGAAGGTTTTCTTTCTACTTTTCTTATAGCTTGCTAGTTGTATATTTAGTTTCTTTTTTTTTTGGTAAGGTTTTTTGTGGTGTGATTAGTTTTAGAATAACTCTTTTAATCTGTTCTCTTGATAATTTTAATTTTATAAAATGATTACTATTCAGGTTCATTAGTTTTTGATTCCTCTATTAGTTAAATGCTTACTTATTCATAGTGAGTTCCTTATAAACCTTTGATCTATAGTTTAGAATAGAAAAACTGCAAGACACTAGCAACAACTACTCTAGGCATTCAACAGCCTCCTTCTTGTACAGTGGTTTTCTAGCTCTTAATTGTCTTTCCTTATTTTAGATTCTTTTCAAGTTCTAGAATAGGCTTTCTTTGCTTTTTTATTTGTTTCTGTATTATTAGCCATCTGCCTTTTCTAGTTAATCCGTAACATGTTTTTTCTCTTCTTTTTCAGGTTTAGATTATCTAGCCTTAAGCTGTCTATCCCTTCACTTAGTCTTGTGTTTTGTATTTGAAGTTAAGTAGTATAATGTTAGCATCCCCATCTAATATGATCCGTGATTCTTCATCTTTGATTAGGAAAATGAAAGCTCATGTGAAATAACATGATGTTGAAATCAATACTGGTTGTGTTACTACGACTACTTCTTTTAGTAGATTAAACTCAAGGGATGATAACCCTAGAGGCTGTATTCTTTCTAAGACACAACCTCAACAATCGCCGGCAGAAACTTCGATTGTGGCAACGACTCAACTGTCTTCCTCAATCATCTTGATAGTTCTATCTCGAGCAGGGACGCCCTTATCTCACAAATTATTTGTGGAAAATTACATAATGCCAGTATTAGAAGACAGTTCATTGGGTACCGATGGAGAATGAAGATTTCCTAGGCTAGTGAAGAAGTATATAATTTTTTGTTATCTTTGCACTTTAATTTTAGGTTTGTTTTCCGGACTTATCACGTAGTACTCTTTTGCTTGGCAAGGTTTTGTCCCTATGGGTTTTCCTTGTCAAGGTTTTAATGAGGCAACATATGCGAGTCCGATACCGCATCTTCATTTCATTTAGGAATGTCGGTGGTTCCACAATTTACTGCTTTAGCTTGTTTTTCTTCATTTTCCTTTCATGTGAAAACTCTATGTAATTCAGTTCATCTAATAATTCCTTTAGTATCAAAAAAAACAAAAACAAAAACAAAAACAAAAAAGAGATCTAGTGAACAACAATTAATCTTACCGAGTTAATATCCTCTAAGGGCAAATACGGAATATGCAATAGTATTTTTATATTCTCATACAATAAACTTCATCAACTATCCAGAGAAATCAAAGAACAAGAGATAAAGATCAAGGTATTGAAAGTGTGAAGCGGAGCGTGACTTGTTTTTAATTTTTGAAAAGTGATGCGTAGGTTGAAGCATGAAGCGAAAATTTATGGTTGGCGGTGAATCGTAAAATATAAAATTTGATATATTATAAATAGTTATGAAAATATTTATAAATATAAAATAAAGTCAAATATTACCCTAAATAACCATGTAGAACAGTGTTTCATCATTCAAATCCCACACACGAGGTGGTAGGTTTGAATCCCATGCACCATCCATTTTTAATTTTTAGAACATCATTTCTTGAAGTTTGACCATTTTGCGCTTCTGACTAAGTCAAAATCATTGACCACGAGCTTCACAGTCAGAACGCTTCATAGGTACACTTTAGAGTGTTTTTAAAAAACGTTGAAGCGAAGCATGAAGCGTACGTTTTTATAAACCATGATAAAGATGTTGAAGTACAGAATCAAATCCGGAGAAGACGTCGACAACATTGAAACCAAACAAGACGATATCAAAAATCAGTTTCAAAAGGATGTTTCGTCTCCTCAACTCTTTAATTTTATCTTCAAATAATCAGATTTGGTGATTTATAAATGAAATTTTGAAAAAGCTTTTATAAAACTTTCCTTGTTCTTCACCAGGAATCTGATTTCTTTTTCAGAATAAGTTTCGATTACAGATTTTCAATAAAAAATCTTATCTTACAAACCCATTTTCGTTATTCAGAGAAATTAAACATCAGACTCTCCCTGAGTGTAGAGATTTATCTGTAAATTTAGTCTTTATGATGGTCGAATGGACAACATGTTACCTGAATCTCTACTACATTATTAACCTGAACGATTTTTTTGATTGAAGCGAAGAAAGATTAAGTTCTCTCCAATAGAAATTGTCAAAACAACAGAGACAAACCACTTGACCGAAGGAAGCATGATAGTGCAATTGAATCTCCCTGGAATAATTATCATGATAAACTTATATTACGAATGCGATATAATTTTTCCCAAATTGAGTTGATGGTGAGTGATGCAGTTGATTCTGTTGAAAGAAACATCATATCCAAGAAAAAAATTAGGTTGGGATGTGTAGTACTTAATTATCAGCAGACAAAGATGGCATGATATAAAGCTAGGATGTGTAGTAGAGGAAGGACAGATAATGTGGCTAGAGTATTTAAGTTGAAATTGTTTTTTTTTTTTTCCAATTTCATGCTTGGAATTTTGAATCCTATTAAAATCAGTGGCTCCGAAATATACTTATCTCTACAAAATATCTAAGCCCGTGCGTATTGGAAAAATCCAAAGCCAACAAAAGGCTTTGCACAATTATTGTTTTAATATGGTGTATTTTATGAGGCTTGAAGGTAAAAGATAATTCCAAAGTGAATTTTAAAATTACAATAAAATTTGTTCATGTTAGATTTTTATTTCATATTTTATTAATTAAATATGTTGAATATTTTTGTTGCCTATTTTTCTATTTCATGCTTCAAAGTTTGAATTCCTAAAAATCCACAAGCACCAAAATATACTTTACTAGTACATATTATGTTGATCGACTCCATCATAAAAATGAAATACGAAATGATTAAAAATTTGCTCGGGCCGAATAAGATTCAGAAACCAACTTAGCAATAACAAACATGAAACATGGAGTTCTAATTAGTCCCACATTGTCGGAAAGGAGGAAAAGGTAGACATTCCCACTTCGTCTGTACTATGCTATATATATATATATGTATATATATAATCTTATTGCCTTTTGAAATTAGATATTGACGAAATATTTTGCATCACACCCGAAATCGAATATGGAAAAGAAGCCGATTTCTCTAGTTATTCCATCTGACATCATAATTTATGATATACTTACAAGAGTTCCTCCTTTGAGTTTGATCCGATTCAGGTGCGTTTACAAATACTGATCCAATTTATTCTTCCATAATCCATTATTTGTTACCGAAAGAATATGTAAACTAGAGAAAATAATGTTATTACACAATAATGATCAAGTATTTTACACAGAAATAGAGGAGACGTATTAATATAGATAGAGAGAGTCAATTCAATGAAGACTTGACTTTACAGGACTTGACATTTCCTAATACACCCCCCTCAATTGTTATAAGCAGACTTTAACAAATTGCAAATAACTTCTAAACAAACAAAGATAAATAAATCCTCAACAAGAGCCAGTCTGATAAAACACAATACCCAACAAGGGCCAGTAAAAGAAAGAAAATAATCAACAAGAGCCAACCAAAGAAATAAATGCTCAACAAGAGCCATATATATCTGAAATAGCAGCAGCTAACAAGAGAAACAACTGCTCAACAAGAGCCAGAAATATTTGTAACAGCAGCAGCTGAAGAAGCTTGTACTATTCTGATTAGAAGCTTTGAGAAAGTAGGATAGCATAATCCTTTAGTCATCACATCATCTAGTTGTTCCTCATTTGTAACATGACCAACATTAATAATGCCTTCCTCCACTAGTTCTCTGACAGTATGGTAGTCTATCTCTACATGCTTTGTCCTGGCATGAAATACTGGATTAGAAGCCAGACAGATTGCACTTTGGTCGTCACACAACAACTGTAAAGGATAAGCAACTGAAATATTCAATTATGTGAGGAAATAAGTAAGCCATTGTAATTCAGCAGTGGCAACAATAAAACACTTGTATTCAGCTTCAGCTGAACTTCTTGAAACAGTTGGTTGTTTCTTTGAAAACCAAGAAACAACATAGTTACCAAGAAAAACCACATATCCATATGTAGATCTCCTTGTGTCTGAAAAACCATCCCAATCAGAATTAGTGTAAGTAGTTAAAGAATGAACATTTCCTCTCTGTAAAGTTATACCAGTACCTAAATTACCCTTCAAATATCTTAAAATTCTCTTTACAAGGAGAAGGTGTTGATCTGTTGGAGCATGCATAAATTGTGAAACATAGTTAACAGCAAAACAAATGTCAGGCCTTGTATGAGTCAAATACTGAAGACAACCAACTATTGTTATGTAAAAAAGAGGATCAGATAGCAGCACACCATCATGGACAGAACATCTATTAGCCTTTGCAACAGGAGCGTCACAAGGCTTACAATCCATCATATTTTCTTTAACTAACAATTCTAACGTATACTTTTGTTGAGTAAGAAAAATAGCATCTGCAGTCCTTGTAGATTCAATTCCAAGAAAAAAATATAAATCCCCTTTCATAGCAAATTATGTACTCAAGGCTTGAATTAGATTAGTAGTCAAAATATTAGAACTGCCTCATCTACATATAAAAGTAAAAACATCATATCTGAGTCAGTAATGTAGATAAACATAGAATGATCATTCTTTGACTTTGTAAAACCATATTGAAGGAGAAAAGAACAAAATTGATGAAACCAAGCTCTTGGTGCCTGCTTCAAACCATACAAGGACTTCTTCAAATGACAAACATGATTTGGAAATTCTGGATGAGTAAATCCTGGAGGTTGTTTCATATATACATTCTCAGATAAGTGTCCATGCATAAATGCATTGGAGACATCAAGTTGTTTGACAGACCAATTGTAATTTATTGTTAAAGTTAACACAACTCTAACAGTTGTTGATTTAACAACTAGACCAAATGTGTAATGGTAAATTACCTGATGGCCATGTGTCAACATCCCAAGGGGTGAATCCATGATAAGATGATGATATAGGAGCATCGAATCATACTCTGAAATCTGATCTCGTCTGAATCGAGACACCTACTATAAACGTTACATGAATGACGCGCGTGAGTGGCGGTCTAATTGACTCAGACAGTCAAATTTAAAAAGAAGGACTGCATTTAATAAATGATAAGAACATACGTGGATGAATCTATATCGTGATAGAAAGGCTCGGGCGATCTATACTAAGACCTAGAGGTGATACAACATGAGGTTCTCCAAGGATGATCTACACAATGGCGAACAGAGCAAGACGACTCGGGAGGAGAACCAAGCAGGCCATCACGAGGGATAGTATAGAAACCGTCTGAATCTATGAAGACAATGTATGATTGAAGCTACGGCTCCCTTATGATATTGTAAGTTGATCTTTATATTGGCGACACCAGGCCTTCACGAGTCTAGTTTTCCTATAAATACCAGTCCATGTAGAAGGAGATGGACAACTTATGTAATGTTAGATGGTCTTTCTACAAAGAATTCCTGAGAGAGATCTAGATAGAGAGAGAGCAAGAAATCTAAGTGATATTTGTAGCTCTTTCAAGGGTAAGACCTTACATAATCAATAAATAAAACATCTTATTTCCCGTGATATTTGACGTAGACCACCGGCTGGCGACACCAGGCCTTCATAAGTTTTCAATAAATAAAACATCTTATTTCTAGATAGAGAGAGAGCAAGAAATCTAAGTGATATTTGTAGCTCTTTCAAGGGTAAGACCTTACATAATCAATAAATAAAACATCTTATTTCCCCGTGGACGTAGGTCTTCATGGCCGAACCACATTATATGCTTGTGTCAATCTTTAATTTTCATGTTCTTTACATCTTGTTCATCTTGAATCTTGAATGTTTGAGTAGTTTATAGCCTTTAGATTTACTTGGGTGTAGCCATCAAAAAAGATGCAACTACATTTTGGCGCTAGAACATGGAGGTATGAAGATCTATTCTACCTCCCTAAGAGAATCAACTAGACAGTCATACTCAATCTATAGAAAAGTATATCAAAGAGTTTTATATCTCTATCTCTAAATTCAATCTGCAATCATCAAATAGGAATTTGCGAGCCCGATTGAATATAAGATAAATAAGTTGAACGGTACCAAAGATCAATGTTCAAGGTTCAATCAATTTCAATTAACAACCAAAGTTTGGATTTACCAATTGATCGATTCAATACACAACTTGTGATATTTCAATTATATAACAAAATATAATGCGGAAAAGAAGTAACACAGACACCAGAAGTTTTGTTAACGAGTAAACCGCAAATGCAGAAAAACCCCGGACCTAGTCCAGATTTGAACACCACACTGTATTAAGCCGCTACAAACACTTGCCTACTACCAATGAACTTCGGACTGGACTGTAGTTGAACCCTAATCAATCTCATACTGATTCAAGGTACAATTGCACTCCTTACGTCTCTGATCCCAGCAGGATAATACGCACTTGATTCCCTTAGCTGATCTCATCCACAACCAAGAGTTGCTACGACCCAAAGGCGAAGACTTGATAAACAAATCTGTCTCACACAGAAAAGTCTATTGGAATAGATAAATCCGTCTCCCACAGAAATACCTACGAGTTTTGTTCCGTCTTTTGATAAATCAAGGTGAACATGAATCAATTGATATACCGAACTTATATTCTCGAAGAACATCCTAGAAATATCAATCACCTTACAATAATCTTAATTGTATGGTAGCGAAACAACATATTGTGGAATCACAAACGATGAGACGAAGATGTTTGTGACTACTTTTTATCTTGCCTATCGGAGAATAAATCTCGATCCAATCTTAAAGAAGATAGTACTCAAACACGATAGAAGATGCAAGATTAGATCACGCAACTATAGAGAAAATAGTTGGGTCTGGCTTAAAATCCCGATGAAGTCTTCAAGTCGTTAACATACAGGGTTTCGTGAAAACCTAAGGTTAAAGGAGAATCGACTCTAGCTCATACAACTAATATCAAACAAAAGGTGTGGGGATTAGGTTTCCCAGTTGCTAGAGTTCTCCTTTATATAGTTTTCAAATCAGGGTTTGCAATCTAAGTTACCTTGGTAACAAAGCATTCAATATTCACCGTTAGATGAAAACCAGATTAGATTCAAGCTAATATCTTTCAACTGTTAGATCGAACATAGCTTGTTATACACAAATGAAATGTACCTTCATTTAGGTTTATGTAACCGTACCTAAATGTGTACACCATGTTGGCTCAAGCGTAGTTAACCGAGGTTAGCCATATGAACACTCTCATATCAACCTTATTCATCTTAACCATAACTAGTTCAAATGACTCAAATGAAACTAGTTAAAGAGTTGTTCAATTGCTATATTGTCATAGAGGTATACAAGAACACAATTGAAGCAAAATTGGTTTGATTCACTCGAATCAATTCATGAACATTATAGCCACGGTTTGCAAAGAATGCATTCCTTAATATATAAATGTATTAGTTCATGAACAAACCAATTTTAGAACTTTAACCACTCAAGTATGCAAACGTGTACGCATACTTAAGTAGCCGGACCAAGATTGGTTTTCAACAGTTTGCGAATGGGTACGCACACCTCCAATACCAGCAGAATTTTCCGGGCCTGAACCTTACGTAAGTATGCGTACGGGTGCATGTACTTAGGAACTCGGATTTCACAAACCAACATGTACGCATACGGGTATGTACACTATGGTTCCCGGACATGGATTACATATATGCAAAGTGCGTAACATGTTCATAATCCAATATTGGTTGATTGTTCTAAACTCTATTTCAATCATATTGAACCTTTCTTAGAGGATGACAATAGCCGTTTTCACATACTATTAGCATCAAAGCAATTTTCAAGATATTGAAATAATCATAACGAAATATTCCAAGTCTACACCAAATGTTTGTATCACACAAACCATGTAAGATGTTACTCGGCGATTTTCACATGATTATCTTTTGACTTTCGTCAAGAATATAAGATGAACTTGGTTGAAGAGAAAGCTTACCAACACATATTTCGAGAAATATGTAAGCGAGTTAATCTCAAATGTGTATAATCGACAACTATATAGTAATACGACTTTCGTCTCAGTATAGAAGATAGAGTAGGAATAGACTTTCCAAGTGATAAATGAGTTTTAATCTCCACATACCTTTTGTTGATGAAGTTCCACAAGCTCTCCTTAGTAGTTCTTCGTCTTCAATTGATGATCGTCGTGAAGTCTAATGCTCAACTACACAATCTATCCTAGTCCGAAACATTACTATAAGTAGACTAGAAATCAAGACTTACAGTTTTGATCACTAACATTGACAAACAATCTTGAGATAGCAACGCTTGCGAGTTCAACCGAGTAGTGCTCTAACAGTGGGCCCACTCAACAACTACTATACAGGACTTGCTCCACTCTTCATTATTAGTCGTCATGTGACTTGCTCATATCACATACACTTTACCATGCAACTAGTATTACTATGCAAGTCAAGACTAGGTATTATTTTTTACAAAATACTCGAGACATCAAACATGTCACAATTGGGGGATGTTCATCAGGGCATTGGTTCGGCGGTTTACAACATGCGGTATGCAACACACGCATTATGAGGATGTGACAGGAAGAGTGGACAGTTGACGAGTAAAGGAGAAGTTGGTACACAACCGTCCGGTCCTACCTTCACAGTAGGGCACGGTTTTACCACCTTCACATGTCTCCACTACTTCACTACTCCACAACTCCCACTTCCTATGAGATCAGGGTGTTCGACTATTGACTTGGTATAAATAGATTTTGAATCTATTCGATCAATAACTAACAAAAATTTCAAGAGAACACTGTTTGTGGGTGAAAATCGTTTCAGCTGATTTCGGTAATTTCGTGTGAGTGCGGATGAGAAACAAATCTAAACCCAAAACAATGTACTGCAAGGGAGTACTTTTGATTCGAGATATCAATCTGTACAATCCTGGCCTAAACCAAGAAATGGCCGTTCCAGGCTTGCTTCGGTCACAAAGTAAAGGACTAGGGTTGGTCTTAAGGAGGGAAGCGAAGAAAGTGTTGAAATGGCTTGCGCATGCCTTTGGCGCGGCCAAATTAGGGTTTGGCACAAACCGTGGAATTTCGGTATTGCGGCCAAAAGGTTGCC
This sequence comes from Papaver armeniacum, assembly GCA_023531295.1. Lineage (NCBI taxonomy): Eukaryota > Viridiplantae > Streptophyta > Magnoliopsida > Ranunculales > Papaveraceae > Papaver > Papaver armeniacum. The sequence continues at coordinate 214,166 of JAJJWW010011479.1, forward strand.
ACAAGTCGTTTGGTTTGGTGGCAAGCTTGTACGCCTGAGATCTGCATCTCAGGAGGAAGGGTAGCCGTTGATCGTGGCTACCTTTCGTTGGTGTTCAGAGGCATGGTAGCGTGACGGGCATGGCTTGCACATGCTTTTTGGCACGATGACCAAAGAATTGGCATCGTAGCTAATTTAGGGTTTGGCAGCACAAACCAAGGTATTTGGTGTTGTGGCCAAAATTTGCCACAAGTCTTGCGGTTTGGTGGCGAATTTGGACGACTGAGATTTGCATCTCAGGAAAAAAGATGCCCATTGATCATGGCCGCATCTTTTTTGCATAGCGGTATTGGCAACTGGTAGGCCTCGAAAGGTGTTTCTAATTTAAGCCTACATGTTATACCGCAAGTGCACGGCGTCTATCGGAGACGTGGCAAGTACGGGTCGATCCCACAAGGACTTGTGGTGCTCTAAGGTTGATCAAGGCTTACTTCAACTGAATTCAGGCAAGGTAATGTGACAGAACTATAAGTTGGTGTTTTTGTTGCCGATACGGCTGATTTTTAGTGAAATGAACCTAAACTAAGGTATAGACAGTGACAGAAAAGGTGATACTAGGGCTGCAAATCCACCACTAACCTACACTGTGTCTTCAACTCATGATATTACTCTTGTTCTTATGCTAGATAAAGGCGAGGTGTCAAGTCTGCCTTAAACCTAAAGTGTTTCTCCGCTTGACAGGTTAATCACAACTAAAGTATATTTCCAAAGTATTACCTATCCCGATTAGAGTACAAATAATCGAGGATCATAATAAATTCATTAAACTTGGGTTGGAGCATAAACAACACGAGAGGGAATCAAACTACAGGTGCATCCATGGCATTGGCATGCCTTTGTGAGAGCAAAGTGTTATCACACTTTGAGATTAATTCTATCTAGAAAATAGTTAAGCACTCAAGAACAGTTCATGAAGAAACACACAGTGATAAGCTAGGGTTTCATCTCAAACCCTAGTAATTTAAATTAAAGCATTAAGAAAATAAACAAACTACAAATTAACCCTAATTGAAGCACTGGCTAGTCCAGGCATGAACAAAAATAACTTCTACATCATCTATTTATACATGCAACAGACTCCCAAAACCCTAATTCTTTTAAAAATAGAAATTACACAAAAATCTCTCACCCATACTCTGCATCGGTTGTTGGCTCTGCTCATGCTTCTCTGACCTCTGAATCGACCATGCACAATGGGTTTGGTGAAGCCCTAGTTTTAGTTTTCTCTAAGTTAGCCTCTAGGGTAGAAGCTAAGTGAGAGAAAACTAAACCTAGAGAAATGGTGCGGCTGCTGGAGTTGTTGTTGCGGCTGACAGAGATGGAGTGGTGGTGATGATGGTCTCTGAATCGGGTAAGGGAGGAGAAGGTGAGGGTAAGGGATTTGCAGAGAAGAAAGAGAAGATGGAGAAGAGAAATGATAGAGTTGCTCGATGGGTATAGGGTTAGGTCGATAGGGTGTAAGGCGGGCACAGCGAAGTGTCGATGGGAAGGCATCAGCGAGCGTAGGATCTAGCTGGAGAAGATCTGAACGGTCGAGGGGGAACTGAGGCGATTTGCCGTGGAGCGGAAGTATCAAGACATGATGTGAACGATGGAGCGACCGTAGGATGTAAAAGATAAGACGCGATCTGAACGGCTCGGGATGAACGGGTTCGGATCCGGGTCGTGGGTAGCTCTAGCCCATGTCTTCCTTGTTGGGTTGCAACTGATTTGCGCGCGGGCTTTGGCTATCTGCTCCATAGATGTTTGACTCCAATTCTTCGCTCTTTAGCTCCTCAGTTTCTCCGGACTTTATTTATTACCTAAAAACACAAAATTAATTAATACAAATATTTATTCTTGAAAACAAAGAAAACACGAGAATGGGATAATATCGATTTCTAAGCGCAAAAGATGAGTAAAATGCCAATAAAAAGGTGTATAAATATGCACTATTTGGCACTCATCAAATACCCCCAAACCTGAATTTTACTTGTCCTCAAGTGAAACATAAATAAAGAAATCCTAACTATACCACTTGTCGCTGGTCTCTCGAATGCATTTAGCGTATGCACTAAGCCTTTAAACCCCTAGGTGTCCCTAGTGGACGAGTTGTAGTCTCGTGAGGGTTTACCAGAGGTGTACCCACAAAACCTTCTCCAACTTCGAGTGTAAAAGAGTCTCAAGCATCCAAGAAGCTATGAGGACATAGAGTTTCGCATGCTAGTAACAGAAGTTAGAACTATCGAAGAACGCATTCTCATCCTTAAGTGTTGAGCGAGAAGTAACCATACCATATGAAAGAATTCGGATTCGATTGTGATCATAAGCCTCGACTTCCGCCTCACCATTAGGGTTTTATGATAATTGCACTCAAAAAGATCGCTTTTTTAGTCTCTCATGTGTGCAAAAGGCGGGAATAAAGAGAGAAATCCCGCACACGTTGTAGGTAAGAAGGATAACCTTCCGAAATAAAATCTGGAGACTCCACGAAGTGTGGACAAAAAGAATCTTTTTTCGATGATCTCTAAGAAAGGAAATCAACCATTAGCAAGGGTGGGAGTACTCACTCACTTCTCACCCGATCGGCAATTAATATCACTCTCTCATAAGAACCATAGAAACGTCTTCACTCTTCGGTCTTCGGTCTTCAAATGTTGATGACGAACTTCTAAACTTCACAAAACTTGACAATTTTTAACTTTTCTACTCAAATTCCTTGTTGTTTGGATTTTTCTTTTTAAATTCTTCTTTACCATGGTGGTAGCAAAAATAAACTACAATATTTTTTTGATTTTTGATGTTTTTTGTTTTTTTTGTTTTTTTTTTTTTTTTACATTACAATAAGTGAAAATAAAAATACAAATAATGAAACAACTAACTCCATGGACAAAGGACTTTATCACTCAATTTTTCCACACTTGTATTGTCTTGATTTTATAAATTTTATTAATTCTCATCCTATTTTCCTTTCTTTGTTGCACATAAACCTTGGACTATATCAATTTTTCTTTCAATATTCTGATGATGCTCCGTTGATTGACGATGATGTGTTTCTATGGGTCTTGCTGATTGAGAGAGAGAGTGATGCTAACTGCAAATCGGTATTTAGAAGGAGTTTTCATCTTTAGACGTCACCCTCATGATTGACAAAAACTAGCACTCAAGAGATCAAAAGTAGTGCTGAAAATGGTGCGAAGTTGGGTAGCTCACCATTCCTACCCGGATTTACGTACGGTGACACACACTCTAATGACTTTTCTAGAAAGTTGCAAAAATTGAAGGTTGGTGCCTCACTTGATGTAAATTGGGTAGTCTCCACTATGGGTGATCACAATTCTACTATCGAATATCTAAACAACACCTAATTCGCCCTCCGGTATGGTTAAATCCAACTTTAACGCTCTAATCAACTAAGAAACCCGATTGTGTTCTCCGGTACTTCTAAGTTCTGTTATTTCGGTCAGAATCTCTATGTAAACATAGCTAGAAGCATGTTAGTGACTCTAAAATCTCTAAAAGTTGGAGGTTTTTACAAAAAGAGTTTTTTTTTTTTTTTTTTTTTTTTTTTTGAAAATAAAAGGTAAAATAAAAGACTAAAAACTCTATATGCAAAAATATGCAAATGCACCCCCAAACCTAAATCAAACATTGTCCTCAATGTGTCAACAGATAGGAAAAATTTTAAACAAAGTCACATACCATGAGAACTATCTTTGATAAGAGAAAGGGAAGAGATTACCGGATGTCGGCGGGAGCAAGGTTGAGCTTCGTTAGTCAAGGCTAGAATCCAACATTCTCAACGGAGATCATATCGGATTAGCATAATATATGCGCAAGAAGACTCAACCGATTCAAGAAAAGAAAAATTTAACAAGTCCTACTGGATATATACAATGAAAATTCACCATAAACCAACAGTCTAAAGAGTTGAGGATCAACCCAATAGAAAATATATACACACATTAACAGCCTTACAGAAATATAATATGAGAGTGCGAGTAAGACTGTGTATGTGAATGAGCTTCCCCCAAACCTAAACTTGTGAACGGGTGTGTTTGGGAGCACAAAATCTTGCAAATTTAAAGGTATATCATGCAAAAGGTCTAACTCAAAATGAGTTTTGCTAATTACAGCAGAGACATACACATTCCAACTATGGCTCCTTAAGAGTGTTATACTTTGATGCAAAATAGTCCAAGAGGACTTGGGAAGCACAAAGCTCTAGGCCTAAGTTAGGCATTTTTAGAAAAGTTGGTATTGCAATTTTGTTACAAACTACACCTAGGTTTGGTGGAGGAGTATCAATTTGTGACTCAGGAGAGAGGTTAGGTACATCTAGGTTGTTTTCATTTTTAAAATCATTTGTACCATCACACACTTTCCTAAAGTCAAAAGAGGGTAAATCATGTTCATTTTCACAGGATAATTGCACAGGTTCCACATCAACATCACATGCATGAATATCAGAAGAAGCAGCATTATTCATAGGGTTCACAGAAGAGACACTTAATGTCTCTGAACCTAAAGATTCTATTACATTTTCAAAATACACATGCTCTTCATATTCATCATCATCATCATAGCAAGAATTCATCTCTCCATTCAAAATTGTAGTATTTTTAGTGTACTCATCTACCTCTGGATTAGGTTCATATTCAATGTTCGTTGCATGAGTAAGACTAGAAACACTATTTTCAATCATATCATTTTGTAACTCAATCAGGTTCCTTTGAAGAATCATCTTGAGTTGTTCCATTGAAGGAGAGTCTTCACTAGTGGGTATGCATTCCTCATATGGATAATCACTGTATGGTTGTGCATTAGGTTCACTAGAGAAGGGAAGTTCAAACATGTTGCTATGTGGATGGTCATGCATTGCATTCATTTCAAGCCTAGCATTTTGCTCCATGAGCGTTTCCATTATTGATTGCAAACTAGGAGTTGGGGGAGTATAAAATTGTTCATCTCCCCACTGTGGTGAATGATGCATGTGTGTAGGTTGATTATGGTCCCAATAGTCACTTCTAGACAATTAGTACATTTGATTATCATGGCTTTCCCTAGACTGCCTAAACTCATGTAAAATGTAGCATTTCTCGGCGAGGTGGTCTAAGCTACCACATAAGGTACAAGTATACATTGCATAGTGCCTAGGGGGATTAGATTTGACAGATTGCTCATGTAATTGCCTTTCTAAAGCAGAAACTTGAGCTTCTAATTGATCTAGAAGTGATGACTGGGTGTGAGAAAAGTGTTCATTTTCAACCTGTGGTGGATGATGCATGTGCTCATAATGATTAGGGTATGTGAGGTCAGGGCCGTGAGAAGGCTCATAAAATTCCCTAAAATCACTATGGTATGTGGGGAGTTCATCTTGTGAAGCGTGCCCGTAAGCACGCTCTCTAAGGGATTTGTTTCCATCCCCAGATGCAGACCAAAATCCTGACATGATTTATCAACTCAAATTGAACTCAAAGTCTAGTTTGGTTTATGTGGGTTTTGTTTGGTTTAAATGGGTTTCATTTGGTTTGTTGGGAGCTTTGGTTTATGTGGGAAGCCCAGGTTGCTGTGGGCTCAATTTGGTTTGTTTGGGATTTGTTGTTTGAAGCCCAAGTTTTGTGAAAACAGCACAGCCCAGCTTGGGTTGGCAGAAGTAGAGCCCAGATTGAATGGCCCAGTATGTGGGCTGAGTTTTGTCTTGCAGCCAGCAGTTTGATTGTGAGCAGCCCAGCAGCAGAGCCCAGCTTAGGCAGAAGCGGCCCAGCAGCAAGCAGAGCCCAGCAGAGAGGCTTATGTAGGCTTTGTACAGCCTAGTTCAGGTGAGTCTAGTGGATGGGCTTCAGTTGAAAACAGGCCAGTGCACAGTGAAATTGCACAACCCAGATGATGTGATGTGGGCCTAGTTTTTGCTGCACATCCCAGCTATATGTGGGCTTAGCTGTTTAGGGTTCAGCCCAGGTATGTGGTTTGGTTTATGTGGGTTGGCAGTGATTTGTTGCAGTTGGACAAGTTGGCCAGGTTTACACCCATTGTGTGGGTTTCGGCTCATGCAGCCTTGGTTGTGTGCAGCTCAATGATTGCACAGCTTGGTCAAGAATAGGTGCACAGATTGTGCAAGTCAGGCAATGCACAATGCAACACAAGTTTTTGCAAACTCACATCAAAAAATGACAGCAGGGGTAGTTCAGTGCACGAGCAATGCAAACTCTCTGAAAAGAAATGACACAAAGACAAGGGTTCAACGGGTTAGCTTCCACAGGTGGTAGCTCAAAGGTATGCTCGAGGCTCACGGCTTTGAAAATGGAGCTCAGGCAGATTGAAGGTTAAGGGCTACTGAGCCAGCGGGCTTGTTATGAAAGCGAGATGCATACAAAGCGAGCATAAGGGTTTAATTGTGACAAAGCCAAGCGGCTCAAAGCATGCACAAGGTTTTCACGGGGTAAGCGCAGATTACACTAACCCACATGCTTCAAACTTACAACATTTACTCAAGTGTTATAGAATGGTCACAAAGTACGAGAGGTGGAGCAATATGCCGCAAGGTCTCTAGCCTATCATGCAAAGCGAGGAAGCTCCACACTTGTCGCGGGGGGCTAGCAAGGTGGAGATGGTTCACAAGGCTCACAGGGCTCACAGATTCACAAGTGCAGTTTAGTGCAATGTAATAATATTCTCAGCTAGCACAAATTCAACAGCAAATGAAAATAGCTTTCATACACAGGTCAAAGCATTCACAGATGCAAAAGAGCATGCTCAGGGTTGATAAAAATTTGGCTTAAACTTGCAGCTTCAGGGCTGGATTTGAACACATGGGTTGCAGGGCATACGTGGCATACATGGGAAGTTTAGGCTTACCTCAAGAACTGGGCTTTCCGTTGGGTTGGCTCAGCTTTGCCACTTGCACCTGCTAGCTCAAAAGAGAATTCTCAGTTCTCAAAAATTACTGATTTAAAGCAATGGAGCAAGATTTGCGGTATGAGAAGCGGCTAAATTCTGAGATGCAAATGTGCACTAAGAGATGCAGATGTTACAGGGCTAGTGAGTATGGAAGCTAAGTTATAGATGCAGATATGCACTAAGAGATGCAAGGTAAAGATGCAGAAATGGAGAACTTAAATGAAATGTAATGATAAAAATGCAGTGGATGATGCAATGCAACAAAAGAAAACTAAATGCAATGGTAAAACAAGCTAAGTTGCACTAATTAAAGAGCTAAAAGAAATAACACAAGGTGAATATGTACAAGGTGGGAAGCAGTAAAGAAAAGCCGAAGAACAACAGGGCACACGCCAAGTCCCCGGCAGCGGCGCCAAAAACTTGGTAGGCCTCGAAAGGTGTTTCTAATTTAAGCCTACATGTTATACCGCAAGTGCACGGCGTCTATCGGAGACGTGGCAAGTACGGGTCGATCCCACAAGGACTTGTGGTGCTCTAAGGTTGATCAAGGCTTACTTCCACTGAATTCAGGCAAGGTAATGTGACAGAACTATAAGTTGGTGTTTTTGTTGCCGATACGGATGATTTTTAGTGAAATGAACCTAAACTAAGGTATAGACAGTGACAGAAAGGTGATACTAGGGCTGCAAATCCACCACTAACCTACACTGTGTCTTCAACTCATGATATTACTCTTGTTCTTATGCTAGATAAAGGCGAGGTGTCAAGTCTGCCTTAAACCTAAAGTGTTTCTCCGCTTGACAGGTTAATCACAACTAAAGTATATTTCCAAAGTATTACATGTCGATTAGAGTACAAATAATCGAGGATCATAATAAATTCATTAAACTTGGGTTGGAGCATAAACAACACGAGAGGGAATCAAACTACAAAGTGCATCCATGGCATTGGCATGCACTGTGAGAGCAAAGTGTTATCACACTGAGATTAATTCTATCTAGAAAATAGTTAAGCACTCAAGAACAGTTCATGAAGAAACACACGGTGATAAGCTAGGGTTTCATCTCAAACCCTAGTAATTTAAATTAAAGCATTAAGAAAATAAACAAACTACAAATTAACCCTAATTGAAGCACTTTGGCTAGTCCAGGCATGAACAAAAATAACTTCTACATCATCTATTTATACATGCAATGAGACTCCCAAAACCCTAATTCTTTTAAAAATAGAAATTACACAAAAATCTCTCACCCATACTCTCGCATCGGTTGTTGGCTCTGCTCATGCTTCTCGACCTCCGAATCGACCATGCACAATGGGTTTGGTGAAGCCCTAGTTTTAGTTTTCTCTAAGTTAGCCTCTAGGGTAGAAGCTAAGTGAGAGAAAACTAAACCTAGAGAAATGGTGCGACATTTCTTTGGAGTTGTTGTTGCGGTGACAGAGATGGAGTGGTGGTGATGATGGTCTCGAATCGGGTAAGGGAGGAGAAGGTGAGGGTAAGGGATTTGCAGAGAAGAAAGAGAAGATGGAGAAGAGAAATGATAGAGTTGCTCGATGGGTATAGGGTTAGGTCGATAGGGTGTAAGGCGGGCACATCGAAGTGTCGATGGGAAGGCATCGCGAGCGTAGGATCTAGCCGGAGAAGATCCGAACGGTCGAGGGGAACCGAGGCGATTTGCTTGTGGAGCGGAAGTATCAAGACATGATGTGAACGATGGAGCGACCGTAGGATGTAAAAGATAAGACGCGATCTCGAACGGCTCGGGATGAACGGGTTCGGATCCGGGTCGTGGGTAGCTCTAGCCCATGTCTTCCTTGTTGGGTTGCAACCGATTTGCGCGCGGCTTTGGCTATCTCTGCTCCATAGATGTTTGACTCCATTCTTCGCTCTTTAGCTCCTCGGTTTCTCGGACTTTATTTATTACCTAAAAACACAAAATTAATTAATACAAATATTTATTCTTGAAAACAAAGAAAACACGAGAACTGGGATAATATCTGATTTCTAAGCGCAAAAGATGAGTAAAATGCCAATAAAAAGGTGTATAAATATGCACTATTTGGCACTCATCAGCAACATGCTAGTGGTATGCCAGTGGTGTAGCCATGGCATAGCGGCATGCTAATGGCATAGCCGTGGCATAATGCCATGCTAGTACCCGCGGCATAGCGGTATGCCAGTTGCGGCGTGGCCAAAACTTAAAATTGGCACCGTGGACGGATTTGGTAGCAACTTGCCCAAATTAATGTTTGGCGTGTTGAAACCCTAATTAGTGCGTGTAGTATACGTGCAGCATGTTTGGCGCGTTTTGGAAGTTGGTGCGTTTTTGGGAAGCTAACGTGTTTTGGGAAGCTAACGTGTTTTGGGAAGCTATCTTAGTATAGTGACCTCTTTTGAGGCCGTGACAGGTTTGGAACAACCTGATTGGTCGACGGGAAGTGGGGCCAGCATGCTAGGGCGTGGTTACACTTCCAACGCGCGATGGCGGATTTGAAGCGACCTGATTGGTCGATGGAAAGATGGCCGGTATGCTAGGGCGTGGCCGCACTTTTAGTGCGCTGTGGCGGATTTGGTTGCCTAGCTTGGTTAAGCATGGTTTCGACCAACCGGGTCTAGTATACTGCGCGAGGTGCGAAACCCTAATTTTGCAATCTAGTCGGGTTTATGAGTTCTTTGTGAGTCATCACAATAATTGGCTGGATTTTGTATACTTCCACACAAATCTTTATCTACAAAATGCAGTGTACTTTCTGTCTGAGTATTTCGTGCAATGGCCTTAACTTTGGTACTTGGAGGTTCATGCTACCCCGCTGCGAGTGAACATAAATCCGTCATGCCATACCGATTTAAGGGTTCTGTTGGGGAACATAGCACAGGAAAGTACTTAGTGAGTCTAGTATTGGAGAGGTGCCAGAATTTACAAAGTGTTATAGATAGAAGTATATTGAGCGGCTGAATAAGTGTGTCGGTGGAGAGGTTAGTACTCGCAGCACCGCTTCCTTGTAGAGTGACGTCACATCTGATGCAAGGTTTTACGATTTTAACCCTAAGCTAAAAACCACCATCAACATTAAGTCCCCTGATTAGCACGTAACAATGGCATTGTTGCGGGGTAAGCATGAGATGGTGACAGGAGAGAGTAAAACCGAGAGAGCAATATGTGAAGAGATCGCCAAGGAAATTCAACTAACATTTAGTGGAAGGCGTGAGAATTCTGTGATCTTTGTGGTGGAGGATTTTGCATAGATCCACTTTGACCATGGGACGTTGGCACTACTAGCTTGAAGTAGCGGATGGTCGGCTAGCCGAAGTAGCGGATGGCGCGGCTGGCTTGGACGCGGCTTGGCTTGGCGCGACTTGGCTTGGGCACGAATTGGCTTGGACGCGACTTGGCTTGGCGTAGAGGATGAACGCGGCTAGCTTGGCACGGTGGACGGCGTAGCTAGCTTGGCATGGTGGATAGACGGGGCTAGCTTGGAACGGCAGACGGCGCAGCTAGCTTGGAATGGTGGATGGACGCGGCTAGCTTGGAACGGCGGACGTCGCAGCTAGCTTGGCATGGTGGATGGAAACGGAGTCGTTTGGCTTGGGCGTGGCTTGGACGCGGAGCCGTTTGGCTTTTCTTGGGCGCGGCTTGGACGTGGAGCCGTTTGGCTTGGCTTGGGACGCGGGATGTTTGTGTTGCTGTCTTGGTAAAGTGGGACCACATAGCATTGGCATAGTGTTGGCCTGGCCTTGGAAATTAGCATCATGGAACGCCAACACCGCGGGCCCGGCTGCCTTCTTTCGTGCGCGTCCAAAAAGAGAAACCTTTCTCTATTCGAACTCCAAAAACACCATGCCTATAAAAGGCGTTGCCCATCTTCCTTAATTTCACATTGTTTGATTTGTTTCCACCTCTTGGTGTTAGCATGAAAGGTTTGGATCAGTGGAGAGAGGAGCAGCAAAAGTAGGCGAGCGTATTTTAGATATGTTTCTAGACGTTTATTCTAGGAATGGTGATGATGGCACTGAAACTTTGGATACCAAGCGGTGATGATGGTGTTGATGGTTTCAGTCCATGGAACGGTTTAAATGGTACTTGGAAGGCTTGCTGGCTAGATCACGGAATGCTGGAGCGTTGACGCTAACTTAAACACGGAGCGCTGGAGCCATGTATAGTTGGCTTGACCACGGAGTGATAGAGCCATGAAGAGTTGCAGGTTGAGCGACTGGTGTTCCTCGTGCTATCGCGCTGATGGTTTGATCATGGAGCGGAGATATTGGCACACTACTTGTTCGGTTATGGAGCATGAGTGTGGTGCACCCAGTCATCTATTCCCGTTCATGGAGCAGTAAGGAATCCTTGTTCAAACTTTAGAAACTGTGTTCGTATGAAAAGGGGTATCGACCCTCCTCTGTTTTTATTGTTCGTCCAGCCCCGTGCTTTCATCTGCAGTATCTGGCTCCTCTTTGTCATTTTTTAGCGGTGGTAGAGCGAGCATTAATGGTAACAAAGCAGTCTCCAATAGTTATAATCAGTAGCAAGGCAAGCCACTAGAACTCAAGGTAGGTGCTCTCGCATGTATCCACCCAATAGTACCATCGATCTTCTCCAGAATGTGTAATAAGGTTCTGACTCCAGAAGAATGAGTATCTGACCTCTTCAGTGGATTTCAAAATTTACCAAACTCCAATGCACTCTTGGGATGGATGGATGAAATTATGTCAGGGCTTATCTTGGAGATTATGGTTGCGTTGTTGGTCAAAGTCTTCTGTAACCATTGGGCGCGAAATAGATGAGTTGAGAGGCGCTCCGTTGCCGATGTGCTGCTACCAGGACTTCATTCCAAGCAACATCCTTTGAACCATCTTCTGAATATTGGATTATTATATGGAATGGGATGTGGTGAGCAGTCCCCAGTTATAGTTCTGTTAGATCCGATGGCGTGGCTGGATATGTGAATGTATCTCTGTGGTGTGCTTTTGGGGTTTTGATTCACGTGTACGGCTTCATGTTGAGAAATTCTTGCGGCTCGTAAAACTTCGACAGTGACGATGTTGAAATCGGAAATAACCTGGTTGAGGGCAGTGAAGGCATCCCATTCTGGTATTCCCCATGTGTAATTATCCTGAGCCTATTTTCTCGTGGAATATGTGCTTCTGGTACATTTACTGGTAAGGTGGTGAGTGCGTTTAAGCTTCTAAACATGAAGGAGGCTTCAGTCTCCAATTGTAGCCTAATTTAATTGCGTCGCCTTGAATCCACGCCTATGAAGAGGTAGAAGTGAGAGAGTTATGTCGTTAATTGTGGCTCCCTTTGTATCTTCAAGAAAAATGTTTCAGTCGCGTCCCTGGAGTTATCTCATGAATTTTTGATTATTTTCGGGGATGGACTGTGATGAGCAGTCCCCAGTCGCACTTCTCTTTGGTTACCGAAGTTGCTTTCTCTGAGTAGGCTTGGGATCCGCCACGGCCTCGTAAAGTGTTGAAGGCGCCTTCTAGACAGAGAGGTGATGATATTCTTACGTTACACCTTTAAAGGGTGGATGACCTTTTCGTGGCCATGACTTTCTGGTTGACCGTGTCTTCTGAGCTTTGACAGTGAAGGGATCCCGTGTAGAGCCTCAGTCCCCAAGTGTGGTTTACATGTTTCCATCTTGTGTGGTCGGTGAGTTGACCATGATAAATATATCATCTTGCATCCGTACTGGCGACTCTATTACTTCTTCCACGTGAAACTAAAATATGGAGAAGTATGGATTGCCTTTGTAGTGGTTGTTGCTATGGTAAAGCTCCGGTTGGTATCGACAAACGAGCAGCTACAGTTCTTGGCAGCAGATGTGATCAGAAAAGATTACATCGCGTGGGAACCAAATAGGATGGTTGGAATTGCATGGGAGTCCATGGAAGCAAGAAATCGAATGGATGCGTAAGCGATTAAACTGTCCGCGACCACGAGGTTTGGCGAGATGGATCAAAAAGTGGCACAAATGCGATCCTTGGCTGGCTGTGATCACGATCCTTGACAGGGAGGAGTGTGATGGCTACAGTTCTTGGAGAGGACGTTGAAGCTCACGGAGCAAAATGCTGAAGCTTCGGCTTCGGATCTTGGAGCAGCTTATGGATAGAATGCTGAACCAGAGCGGCTGCTGGAGCGAACGTTGAAGCGGAGCGACTTCTGGCTCTGGAAGCGGTGCGACTTCCCGAGAGAATGTTGAAGCGGTTTCCAGAGCGAAATACTGAAGCGGAGCGACTTCTGGCTCTGGAAGTGGAGCGGCTTCCCGAGAGAATGTTGAAGCGGTTTCCAGAGCGAAACATTGAAGAGGAGCGGCTTCTGTCTATGGAAGCGGAGAGGCTTCCTGAGAGAATATTGAAGCGGTTTCCAGAGCGAAACATTGTAGCGGAGCGTCATCTGGCTCTGGAAGCGGAGCGGCTTCCCGAAAGAATGTTGAAGCGGCTTCTGGAGCGAGACGTTGAAGCGGCTCCTGGAGAGAACTCCAGTGAGGGCGCCATTAACCCTTGACTTCGAAAAATGAATTGATACGATATGGCATATAGGAAGACGTCACAAATAGTGCTGGTCGGCAAGTAGTGTTTTTCTCCTCATGGGAAAGAATACGCTTCTTTTGTTTGATTTTCCCTTGCAACTCTCAGAGCCTTGATGTTTACAATGTTGAAGTCGGAGGCCGCGTCAATTAGGATGTTGTCAAACTCGACATCCTTTAAGTGAACGGTGGTTAGGAGTCGCTAGTTCAATCTATCAATCGTGCTTTCCAGGAGGGGATGGGGTTTGGGAACGGTTTCCCTGGCTGGAAACGTCTGTCTTCCTGATACAGTGCGGTTGAGGGCTGCAAGTATGTCTTGACGATGCTCCTTGGAGAAATACAGAATCTCACACAAATGTTTCATCACAGACTGCACGATTATGTAGATGGAGTCCCCAGAAATTATGCAGCTCCTGATGGAAAAGGGTCACTGTGAACTCGGGAGGGTTGCTAATTTTCTTTGCCTCGATTTTGGAGAAGTCGTTCCTTATCTTCACGTGTGATGAAATTAGATTGCTGATTCTTCTCTACTGGGCGTTTAGGAGCAACGCGAGCCTCTTCATCTATAAAGGCGCGTCCTGCTGAAGTGCTTGCGCTAGATGTTAAAAGGGGGTGGACGTGACTCTTGTGGTAGCCGCTTGTTAGTGTCTTGAGGAAAATAAGTATCTCTTTCTGAGTTGTAGTCATGTCTGTCCGAGCCTTACGAGAAACTTTTATTTTTCCATAAAATCAATAGTGGTAAGAAGAGATCGGCTTCTTCTGGATCTTCCAGTCTCTCGTCCTGATGGTGGAGTAGCAGCGACTCTAGTGCCGGTTGGAGCTATGACACTTGAAGAAACATTGGGAGAGGCGGCAGCGGCTCTGGCTCTGGTGATTGGAGGTGTAATACCTGAAGGATCATTTTCCATGTTGCTGGTATTGACAGGTGGCGTATTAGCACCATTGGGAGAAACATTAACACCGAGAATAATCTCGGCGCCGGTGTTCTCAGGGTTTGTTGATGATCCTGACCTCAGTTCTACAATCTTGAGATCGGAGTTGAAAGATAAAATCGGGAATTGAGAAATTGATATCGTAACCGAGAGATTAATCTCCCACTGTGGTCGCTAATTGTTTGAGGGTGAAAACTGTTTCTGCTGATTTCGATAATTTCGTGTTAGTGCGGATGAGAAACGAATTTAAACCCAAAACAACGTACTGCACAGGAGTAATTTTGATTCAAGGGATCAATCTGTACAATCCTGACCTAAACCAAGAAATGGTTGTTCCATGATTGCTTCGGTCACAAAGTGAAGGAGAAGGGTTGGTCTTAGGGAGGGAAGCGAAGAAAGTTTTGAGGCGAGAATAGTTGATTTCGGAAGTGTGGGTGTTTTGCGACTTGTATCCTAGAAAGTTGAACTGGCAAGTTGAATGGAAAGCTACTAAGAGGTGATTTCTGGATGTGTATTGTTTTCCTGACCAAAACTTGTTTTTTTGTGGAAGTAGGTGAAACCTATTTATACAAGTCGTAATAAAACGTACCCTGGCCTCGTAAGAAGTGGAAGCGATTGAGTGGTGGAAAATTGGTAACGGGTAACGTCTAGAATTGATGTTTCCATAATGAAGATGCGTTTCACAACTTATTTCTTGAAACATAAGAAGAAGGTGTTGGTAGTGGTGGTAGAATTAGAGCTCGATTGAGATATTTTAGGGTTTGAGTTACATTAGAGTTTAGATTCCGACAAACATAAAATTTAGGCATTTCAATGGAGAAAAAGAAGATGAAGAAGGTTTTCTTGTGGTGATGGAAGTAGTGTATGGTGGTGGTAGATGCGTGGTGGTGATGGAAATGGTGTAGTGGTGGCGGAAGAAGAAAAGAGCTGCAATCTCTCTCTCTCTCTCTCTCTCTCTCTCTCAATCTCGAATAGAAGAGAAAATTACAAGAGGGGATGAAGAGATAAGGTGAAGGAGCTATGTATCGATGATAACGAGGTGGGAAATGGAGGGACCCGCCTAATAAAGTATCTTGATTCAACTAGGTCCAGCGGTCACGGTGTGGGTTGATGACTCGGGAATATAATTGTAATTAAATTTTTTATAGAATCATTACTAACCGCTAGAATTGATGTTTCACTTATTTCTTGTCATTACTAACCGCCTCACCTTTATGACACTTTCTTGTAACGGGCGTATTGCATGCCGCACGCTGTAAACCGCCAGACCAATACCCTGATGAGCATCCCTCAGTTACATGTTTTGATGTCTCGAGTGTTTTTATTGGAAAACATGTAGCATGTTGCTATGTGTTGCAAGTTAAAATAGAGAGGCTTAATGGTTCAAGGACGACCTTCGACGGTCGAGATTTTGCATCTCGGGAGGAAGGGTGGCCGTTGATCTTGGCTACCTTTCTTTGGTAGCCAGTGGCGTGGCCGTGGTGTTGGCATGGCTTGTGCATGCCTTTGGTGCGGCCAAATTAGGGTTTGGCACAAACCGTGAAATTTCGGTATTGTAGATAAAAGGTTGCTACAAGTCGTTTGGTTTGGTGGCAAGCTTGTACAGCTGAGATCTGTATCTCAGGATGAAGGGTATCCGTTGATCGTGGCTACCTTTCGTTGGTGGTCAGAGGCATGGTAGCGTGACTGGCATGGCTTGCGCATGCTTTTTGGCACGATGACCAAAGAATTGGCATCGTAGCTAATTTAGGGTTTGGAAGCACAAACCAAACGATTTGGCGTTGTGGTCAAAAGTTGCCACAAGTCTTGCTGTTTGGTGGTGAATTTGGAAGGAGAAAAGATGGCCATTGATCATGGCCGCATCTTGTTTGCATAGCGGTATTGGCAACATGTTAGTGGTATGCCAGTGGTGTAGCCATGGCATAGCGGCATGCTAATGGCATAGTCGTGGCATGGTGCCATGCTAGTAGCCGCGGCATAGCGTTATGCTAGTTGCGGCGTGGCCAAAGGTCAAAATTGGCACCGTTGACGGATTTAGTAGCAACTTGCCCAAATTAAGGTTTGGCGTGTTGAAACCCTAATTAGTGTGTGTAGTATGCTTGTGGCATGTTTGGCGCATTTTGGAAGTTGGCATGTTTTTGGGAAGCTAGCGTGTTTTGGGAAGCTAGCGTATTTTGGGAAGCTAGCTTAGTATAGCAACCTCTTTTGAGGCCGTGGCAGGGTTGGAGCAACCTGATTGGTCGACGGGAAGTGGGGTCAGCATGCTAGGGCGTGGCCACACTTCCAATGCGCGGTGGCTAATTTGAAGCGACCTGATTGGTCGATGGAAAGAGGGCCGGCATGCTAGGGCGCGGCCGCACTTTTAGTGCGCTGTGGCGGATTTGGTTGCCTAGCTTGGTTAAGCATGGTTTCGACCAACGGGGTCTAGTATACTGCGCGAGGCGCGAAACCCTAATTTTGCAAACTAACCGGGTTTATGAGTTCTTTGTGAGTCATCACAATAATTGGCTAGATTTTGTATACTGCCACACAAAATCTTTATCTACAGAATGTAGTGTGCTTTCTGTCTAAGTATTTCGTGCAATGGCCTTAACTTTGGTACTTGGAGGTTCATGCTACTCCGCTGCGAGTGAACATAAATCCGTCATGCCATACCAATTTAAGGGTTCTGCTGGGGAACATAGCATATGAAAGTACTCAGTGAGTCTAGTATTGGCGAGGTGCCAGAATTTACAGAGTGTTATGGATAGAAGTATATTGAGCGGCTTAGTAAATGTGTCGGTGGAGAGGTTAGTACTCGCAGCACCGCTTCCTTGAAGAGTGACGTCACATCTGATGCAAGGTTTTACGATTTTAACCCTAAGCTAAAAACCACCATCAACAAACACATAGAAATTACAGCTTCTATTTTTTACAAGCAAGTTCCATTTTTTGAGATAAGTCATAAACAGTCACATCTTAAGGATCTTGTCTCGCCGATCTCAACACCTTCTATTCTTCCCTCCCTAAGATCAACCATTCTCCCTCATTTTGTGACCGAAGCAAGACTGGAACGACCTTTTCTTGGTTTAGGCCAGAATTGTACAGATTGATCTCTCGAAACTAAAGTACTCATGTGCAATATATTTGTTTAGGGTCTGGACTCGTTTCTTATCAACCTACCCACTTTTAATCTTTTCTCTAGAATCAGTTTTTACCATACTACACCTGTTGATATTGGTTTAGTTCTACAATATAGAGTACATTGCCTACCTCCACTGGTTCACATCTTTGTAATTTATCTACTAAAAGAACTTTTGAATCGGTCTGTAATGTTCTTTGTTATTGGTCACATTTATTTGTTAAAGTGGTCCTTACTATTTATTCTATATATATATATATATATATATATTATATAAAGGGAACACCCCTTACTGTTCCATATGAAGCTGCAAATTATCTTCACATATTAGAATCGAAAATGTAAATATAATTCGAGGGCAGAATGGTAATATGATAGGGAAAATATGGTAATACCCAAAATTTAACGTCAAATTATATTTTTTCCCCTAAGCCAACCTAATATTTATGCTTTGCAAAAAAAAAATAATCGAAGGGCATATTAGTAATTAATTATTATACTTTGATGGAGATATAGTGGCTTTATTTATTTCACCATTGTTGCATCGTACTGAAAACTTCTGATGGAAAAATTCATGAAAAAACTTCTGAAGGGAATAAAATAGAACATACCAATTCCAAGAAAAAGTGCTAAAACAGTTTGTAAATTCATGAAAAGATTATATACAATCTTTATAGGAAATCTCCGCATGTATATATATAGCCTTGAAGAATTAATTAGTGAATCATAGTAATAAAACCTTTCTATCACTTGATCTGTGTTTGTTTTTGTTTCTTAGTGGTGATCGTGAGGAGATTTCATGGCGGTAGCCATGAAGAGGCGGAAGCAGTTTTGGAGATATATATATATATATATATATATATTTTCCTTTTGAAGCAGGAGAAGTAGATTGAGATGAGTTTCTGGAAAACCTAATGCTACCAAGCACGTGCGTATTCACGTGCCGAAGACTCTTGTTTCAACAATGTGGAAATGAAGCCCAAACTTGATTCCTCTCTCTTTTAGAAACCCGTCATTAAGATGATATATATGTGTAGTCCAAATTACAAGATCTACAGTTAAAAATAGTAGTTACAAATTAGATTCGTATTTTCACATTTTCAGATGGACTAAGTTAACCTTGATTAGTTAAGTATTGTTAACAAAATTATTAATTAAAATAAAATAAAAAATCATTAATTTGGATTTGGGTCAGATTAGTTAAAAGAAATCAAAATATACCAGTTTTTCCGGCATATTAGTGTCTTATCACTATTTCCGGTCAACTCCGTTTTTCTTGCCTAAAATATTTTTCCTTCATGATTTTCTGATTTCCCTCTGATTCTCTCGTAACTCTCTTTATCTTTTATGGTTTTCTTTCCTTCTTCGTATAGTCACCAACTAATGGATACTACAACGCTACTTCAAGTTAGCTATTCTGGAAAAATCAATCTCTGTGGCTATTGATAAGCACGATAATAACATAGTTTTATACTAAGGATAATTGCAATTTTCATAATAGGGTGATAATTATAGTTATCCCAATTGTGATAATTGCGGCTTTCACCAATGGTTAACAGTGTTACATTCAAGAGAAAACTAAATTATCACAACTCCCAATAAATGTGAAAATTCAAATTTCTCACGTCAAGTTAAACTGCAACTCCTCAATCTTGTGAAAATTCAAATGTTCACATGTCAAGTGAAATCTAAATTTTCCATTTTTTTAAAAAGTAATTGAACTCTATGAACATATGCAGTTGAAGATGAAAAGCAGGAGGTCCTAGCACTTAAATGTGTTTAGCCCTTTTCCTCGCACTTTATCAAAATGAGCAAGATTGGATAATGAATACCAGATGCCAAAAGACATGAGATTCAACAACATAGCTCAAAACAAAAGATTTTGGATCAGTCAGTAAAACAAAGATATGATCAATGACACCATTAACAATTAACCACATGTTATCTATAAATTATCATATTTTGTGTAAAGGAAAGAAACAATGAATAAGTACATTTCGGTATCCGACTCCATGAATAAGCCATCTACTTTTCCTCGCAAATCATCTTTTGTAGCATTAAACTGTATTTCTGCTGCCATCTTATCTTATCTTCCCACAAATTAATCATTTCAGATGACATGTGTATCAGTCGGCATTGATGCATCTCCATAACCGAGTTTATAGTATTTTGCACAGCCATTACTAGGATTGGATATGACGAGGCCGGGATTACTTTTGTTGAAGGAGTATGACCATATTTCCACTTTAGCATGCTTCATCTTTAGAAATTTGCCCTAAACAACCTTGCAGCATCTTAAAAAAAAAAAAAAAAAAAAAAAAAAAACAGCTCACATTAATATGTTAACAAGAAAAATGAAAGCACAATAACTTATAACTGGGATGATAAATATTGTTTTCACGATTGTCTAATGTGATAACTACATATTTCGCAACAACGATATGTGAAAACTAAATATTTCACATAAAAATATTAGCAACCATGAAACCACCTTTACAATGGTGGAAACTGTTGGATATTTTCAATATCTTAGAAAATAAAATGGTTTTATGTTTTGGTTTGCCGCTATGACGGGGAAGTATTCTGTGTTGGATAAACACAATGGATATTAGTTGGAGATGAAGAGACACCTTTAATAGGTGTGATGGTTCAAAAAGGAAACCATTCCCAATAGACACCTTATGTCTTTTGGAAGTGAAGAGGCATCTCCAATAGGCATGAATATCCCTATAAATAGTGAAGGCATTCTCCCATTCTTCACAATCAATTAAAACATGTTTTCTCTCTTTCTAAAGCATCATCAGAATTCTTTCTAGTGTGTTCTTGATTGGGTCAAGGGGTGCAAACCTTGAATCCAATTTCTCTGTTGTAGGGCTTTCATTGTATCCTGAAGGCATTATTTCGCATACCTGTTGCAATCGCCAATTGATATTGGGAGGGTAGAAATAATCGTCTAAAAGAAATCTTATGAGCCTTGAAAGTTTGGAGTACAACAATTTATTTTAGTGTCATATCATCCTCTGTTTTTACCCAAATTTTTCCAAGAGTTTTAGACGATTAGTTTCCTAACAACGGAGGATAAAAGTTCGGTTGTTGCTTCTTCGCAGCAAACACTCTGAGGGGTTGGTTCGACGTCTGTATTTGGATTTTCGTTAACTGTAACAATAGTAATCCAAATGTATGTTTGGACTAAGCAAGTCCAGAAATAGCGTTTGAAAAGGACAAGAAAGGGAAAAGGACAAGAAAGGGAGAAACATTAAAGTGGATTATCGTTTCCAGCCGAAATAGGATGAATTAGTACTAGCGGAAACTGCCATCATTTCAGATAAGTAAATTAGCCTATGTTCACAATTTCTCATAATTTGTGACGATATCTTGTGATGATATATTTTATAATTTACTAGTCATAGCTTATAACGTACAATTGATGCATGCATTTTCTCGTCTCGTAGTGATAGTGAGTACACAATTCTCATGTACTAATGCCATGACTATTGTGTGATTGCCTTGCATAATTTGAAGATCTGTGTGAGCATGAATATTTGGATTCATGTAATGGTGATTCTTCCAGTGATTTGGTATAGATGCGAGCGACAAGGAAAACGTGACCCAAATCCAAAAGGATGGTACCCATACCAGTGCGTTGGATTTGAAGTTTTTTTTATTTCAATTTAGAAATGTTGTGCGCCGTGTTTCGGCAAAAATTGACACATGCGGTACTTGATACAAATAAAGGAAGTGTCGTTCAATGACACGGTATTGGTCGTGTGACATTAGAGGAGTATTGTCATGAATGCTTTAATATTAGAGAACCAATAGAGATCACCAATGATTGTTGAGACTACAATTTTTGGTACGGGTATAATTCTTGCGGCAGGAATTATAAATTTAGAAGTCTGAAATCATCAATAAATGTTGAGAAACATTTAGATGTGAACATAATTCTTGCATTAAGAATTATATGGTTCCAAATTTGGAAGTTGGCATGTCTTAAATGACATACCGGTGAATATGTAACGTATTGGAAGATTGGGCGCGCGACCAAATATCCAACAATGAGGTGTTACGATATTACCGATGCATAAATAATGAACATTTGCATTACATAATGTAAAATGTTAAATAGACATTGTCTATGTTTTTGGATATAAATTTGTAGAAGATTTGACATGAGTAGAGGAGTTACTCATCGTAATAATGTGCTTGTTGAAATAGCAAGTAAGTTGCCTACAAATTTTCTATGCCTCTAGTGTATGCAAGTCTATAATGACTTCTTGTGAATTAACCGTAAATGTTAATTAGGATCACTAGAGAAGTTACAATTATTTTGTAAAATTAAATAGGAACATTTTTAATAATGTTGTCAAAATTGATTGCATAAATGGATGCAATTAATGAGGAAGAATGGCTTAGAACCTAACTTGTAGAGATCCCATTTTTTGGAAGAAGCCATCTCAAGCGGTCTTGATTAATTGTGAATCGGGATATGATCTATAACGTCTCTAACAAAGACTTATAATGAAAATTCAAGACATACAAGTCTTGTACATTGAACGGTAAGTCAATTACTCAAGAAATGAGTAATTGCAGTTGACCATTGAAACAGGGAAAAACTTGGCAGACTTATCATAAAGAGTCTCCAAAGGAAATGTTTTCAATGAAGTATAAAGAAATGGGTCTAAGGTCTGTGAAAGAAGTTTGATCTCCCATAGCAGAAACCCAACCTATGTTTTGAAAAAGATAAACAAGGTTCAATGTGGTACCAACAAGTTATGGATGTAGATTATGGAGCACTAATATAAAACTTCCCATTTCTAATTAGTCTTTGGGTTAAGAAAATAGGATGGATGTTTATCCTTAATGAGTCTGTGATTAGTAAAAGGTGTATCGCAGAAACACCTTCGAGACTTACCTATATGAGTATGGAAATCAGGTCGTTTCCTAAGAGAAGAAGACCGTTTTCTAAAGAAGACTCATGAATCAAGGATATAAGCACATGGCCATTAACGTGCTTGGCTACAGAACCCATGATTTATGAAATCAATATGTGTGGAGACTCCGGTTTTATCATAAGGGATACTTGGTTCAAGACTGGTTTCACCATAGAATATCGGTAAGGCTTTGAGTTTCTTACACTAAGTGAAGGTTCAAATCCAAAATATACCTATCATTTATGTATTGATTTCAACGATGATTCTTAGTCTCAATTGTGCTTGAACTACGTTGGCTTGATCCCACTCGGGTACGTAGGCAGTCACTTGTGTGATGCAGTCACTCTGATTTAAAAGTTTTGTTTCATTTTTATTTTCATGTTTTTGGTTATTGAAAATAGGGGGAGATTGTTGGATATTTTCAATATCTTAGAAAATAAAATGGTTTTATGTTTTGGTTTGCCGCTATGACGGGGAAGTATTCTGTGTTGGATAAACACAATGGATGTTAGTTGGAGATGAAGAGACACCTTTAATAGGTGTGATGGTTCAAAAAGGCAACCATTCCCAATAGACACCTTATGTGTCTTTTGGAAGTGAAGAGGCATCTCCAATAGGCATGAATATTCCTATAAATAGTGAAGGCATTCTCCCATTCTTCACAATCAATTAAAACATGTTTTCTCTCTTTCTAAAGCATCATCAGAATTCTTTCTAGTGTGTTCTTGATTGGGTCAAGGGGTGCAAACCTTGAATCCAATTTATCTGTTGTAGGGCTTTCATTGTATCCTGAAGGCATTATTTCGCATACCTGTTGCAATCGCTAATTGATATTGGGAGGGTAGAAATAATCGTCTAAAAGAAATCTTATGAGCCTTGAAAGTTTGGAGTACAACAATTTCTTTTAGTGTCATATCATCCTCTGTTTTTACCCAAATTTTTCCAAGAGAACATGCTCTTTCCCAACTACATGAATTAAAAAATTTCACCATCTTAACAAAATACAAAGTCAACTATGTACTCGTTTTCTTACTTGTGGCCGCTTTAGCATGTCGTTGATATGTTATAACTTGATTAAGCTCTTTCTCATGAGTTACAGCCGTCATATCAGTTACCCCTCTTTACCACCACTTCCAAGGGAATGATCATGATAACAAGGTAAGAAAAAAGTGAGGTCTTTAAGAAAACAGTTGGGGTCCAAATTTACAGAAAAGGCAATTTCTTATTGTGAAAACTTCAAAGATCATCTAGTTGAACAAATAACTTTTCAAATTAAACAACTAAGATAAAAACATCTAGGTTTTCAACCTGCAAATAAAGTCAAAATTCAAGACGCCATACAAACCTCACATGGAAGTCCCAACCAGCAAGATATGAAATAAAAAATAAAAAGTGCAACCAACACTTCAGAACGTGATATTTGCCCATATCACAATAATAATATGTGAAAAGAGTATTTAACACATTATTAAGCAGTGATATCTACATCTTGCACAATTTCCTTGCTTGGAATTAGAACTTTGTTTTCAAGGTCACGGAAGAGATCATGCAAATGACGAAAATTTGCCCAAAAAAACTTTGTTGAATCTGCTGTATATACGGGTAAGGAAAAACATTTATTAACTGGTATTACCACATTAGATGATAACATTAACTATCCCAATTTGTTATGGAAAACACCATTTTGCACATGGTAATCCATGGATAACTACATCTATCACAGTTCCATGGGACGATAATGAAAACTATCACATTCTTACTACATTAAAAACGTCAATTATCACCACAAAAGAAAATTAATTATCACCACCGAAATCAGGGATATGTGAATTTATCACAAATTTGCTCTAAGATTTTCAACCTAATTATAAAATCATAATTCACATAAAAATCTCTAATTTATACTTGACTTAGTGTCCTTACTTGGGCCTTTAGCACTATCTTTACTCGACTCTTCGCTTTTCTTTTTTTTTTCTTCTTCTACTTAACGAAATCATCGTCGGCACTTGATTCATTATAATAGAACATCTTTATCACGATGTTTCGTCATCTCTAACTTATCTCTTTCAAAAAGAATAACCCATGAAAATAGTGTTAAATACATCATTGAAGGAACTGACTTTGGACAGAAAAATGAAAAAAAAACCCAATTTCTTTGATTATCACGGACTAACTAAAACCCAATTAGTTTGATTCCAAATCAACAAACTATAAAATCAAAAAATGTTACACTTTCAAAACATGCATGTGTTGATTAGCAATCGTAATGGTCATAATTCACTTTCAAGTTCACGGAGGAGATCATTCCGTGATATTTAAGATAGTTCAAGTTCACGATTCCATGGAAAACCGTCAAAACCAGCATCTCTGTTTTCTTTTTCTATTTTTTAGTGAAGAAAGAAGAATGAAAGAAGAAAGAAGAAACAAATCTAGAATATATGACGCACGCGTCTGGAGTATATGGCGGGACGATAAAAACTAGGTGAGCTTGATTTGTGGAATTTTCCTAAATTTTTGGTTTTTGACTTTTTTTCCCGTAGATCAAAACTGGATAATTACTAATATGAAAAAGGCAATGAGATAATAATTATTATAGTAAAAGGTCAGTATAGTAAAACTAATAATTTCAAAACTAATTTTGGGTTTCTAATATAGGTTATCTTAATAGTGGGCTCCTAATATAAAAAAATTCAAAATTGGGCTGACCATATTTTTCCCCTTTCAACAATATCATTTTCTGGTGCAATAAAAAATTTGGTCTACGAGTGATTCAAAATCACCCTAGGGTGTGGAAACAAACTTCAAGATTCAGACCTGACACATGTGCAGTAATTAATACATGTGCAACCTTTGCTACCATATAATGCCAAGTGTTGACTGATACAATTGCTCCAGTATAAGTTGTTGTGAGGTACACAGGCACCTAGTTAGCAATTCGGGATACGGATACTAGTTCGGAACGGCATACGTACGGAATTATCCGGATTCGGGTGGATCGGATTCGGTCAAAAAATCGGTCAACGGTTCGGTGTTCGGGTAGTAGTTCGGAATGGATACGTACGGGTATTATTCGTTTCAAAAATGTAAGTTCGGTACGGAAAAATCGGCACACTTATAATAATAGATGTAATAATTTATAATCCCAAGATTACAAGAGTTCTTTTCTTTCACAAGAAAATAGAAAATTAAGATCTTACGAGACTTGCACCATTTGGATTGTGCTTATCGCTCTAGAAGCATTCATCCTGTTGTTGTTCAAAAGACGAGATGAAGCTTATAATTACATAAGTTGTAACATACATACATATATCGGATGTATACAAAAAGAGTTAAGTTAATGGAGTAATGTCTATAACTCCACAAACAGATCAAAAGAGTAATGTATATAACTCCACAAAAAGATCAAAACACAAGAACAAAAGATATGTAAGTTAGTTTGTTCTTGGTTTCAAATGTATACCTACTGACGTGTATTATTCACTCTTGAAGAAGATGCGCCAATGCCGCTACGTCTGTCCAGCCAAGATGTATTCGCATCACTTTGAACATTGACGACTTCTAAAAGACCTTCATCTAAAGCTTCGTCAAGGCGTTCATCAACAGCTTCAGGATTCAATTCCGCAAGGTTTTCCAGACTGATTGGTTTTCTATCTTGTAACTCAAAGTTAACAGAATTTTTAAGCATTAATGAGTTTACCCGTATATACACAAGGTCTTCCAACATTCCAGGTGTCAACCTATTTCTTTTTTTTTGTTTGTGCGGCATCGAAAGCACTCCAATTTCGTTCACATGGAGATGCACTACATGGCTGACTCAACAAACGAACAAAGAACCCTTTTTAGTAGAGGAACATAACTTCCATTTGCTTCCCACCACCCCCGCAATGAGGCCATAGCATTCATGTTACGAAAAATCTGTTTCATGTCCATAGTCCACAGATTTCGTCATAATATCTCAAGAATAATTGGAGAAAAAAAAAACTTTAGATGAACAACTTACTTGGATGAACGCTTCTCATTTGTGGTATGGAGAGAATTGTAAAAATCTTTGGATGCTTTCCATCATAGATTAGAAGTTCATCCGCAAACTTGTTTCTTTCGGTGATATCTACTAATTTTTCACCAACATACATCAAAGCTTTTTGCACATCCTCACAATCATACAAAATATCTCCATCAAACATGAAACAAGGGTTCATATACATGGCAGCAGCATGAAACTCATGAAGTAGGTTCGATTCTGCTCTTCTTTCAAATAAGTCCCATATCGTGTAATACCTACCGGGATCATCCATGCATCGTTTCTGTAAAAACTTCCTTGCTCTATCAACTGCTTCATAAATGTAGCTTGATGTTGACCCATCACCGTCGACCAATCGTAACACTTTTACCAAAGGTTCCATGCCTAAAATTAGCTCCTTCCCTTCATCCCAAAATAATGTACCTTGTATAGTATCTTTGACTATTATGGCATTAGCTCCTTTGCTGTAATCCATGTTTCTCCATTCAGCTGACGCGACCAACAGTCTCAAACCATCTTCAACATCTAAAATAGATTGGAGCATTAGAAAATGAGAAGCAAACCTGGTTTTGGAATACTTTCTCAAGTCTTTTGTGTATGCACTCTCATCAAGTCCGAACAATGGTATGCCCGTATAGATAGTCATACATCTTTCTTGCTTTGAGAAATATATCCTTGACCCAATCAACAGTCTCATATATATCATCGAACAACAATTGAACCCCATGAGCGGCGCACTTTGTTTTGATTATATGAGGATACTCTTCCATAATCAAGTTACAAGCAAGTCCGTAGTTTGAAGCATTATCGGTGACAATTTGCACCACATTTTCAGGACCAATCTCCTCAATAATCGGCATAAGTATCTCCCTTTATAAATAAACCCGTATTCTCGCTCCCTGAGACCTTTCAATGATTTTAAGAATACCGCCCCTTTTGGTGAGTAAGCAACCACATTAATGAATGATCTCCTTTTCATATCTGTCCATATGTCCGACATTAGCGTGCATCCAGTTATACTCCAAGAATCTTTAACTATATTTACATACTGTTCAACTGATGCTCTAGTGTTCACCACCAACTTAGTTCGAAGAGTAGAATAACTTGGCAGCATATATCCAATACCATAGTCCGCAATTGCCTTAACCATCTCAATAAATCCTTGTGTTTGTATAACATTAAATGCAATGTTATTTTGAAAGAAACATAAAGCCACTTTCATATCCACGCATCTTTATCCTTTCGTCCATCATTCTAGGTATTGAAGTTTGTTGCAAGTTTGAATTTTCACGAACACTAGTTATTTCCCTTCAAAGACAACGCTTCGGTAGATGATTCGGTTCTCGGCTTTTGTTTCTATTACCATCAAGCACTAACCTCTCGTATTCCCAATCACAAGAACAGCCCCGCAGCTTGTACTTCTTGCAATCGACAAACAACTAGCAATATCACGGCCTTTTATACCGGATAAATGTGATTTAACTCTTCTTGCTCCTCCTGGAAAATCCTTTTTGGAAGAACTTACATTTGAAACGTTGTCCTACTTCTCTCGCATATTCCCAAAATTTGTCTAACGTCCTCACCATCCTTAACTAAATCGAGAAACCCTCGTTTATCAAAGCGAAATTCAACATAAAACAAGTGAGAAAATCTCATTATTAGAAAATACCTTCAAAATCAATCGAACATAAGAGTTATTCAAATAGAGAAAGTTCCTAAAAAGCATATCGAGCTTCATATTAGTCACATTAAGACCCTAACAAATAACATAATACAGAGAAAAACAAAAAACGAAATCAACTCGCATAAGTTAATGAAAAAATAGATAAACCCATATGAAAAGATAAAAAGTTTAAACCTTTATCTAAACGCTCCTGTAAGAGATAATTCTCCATGTTTAATTCCAATTTCTCATATCAAAATAAAAACCCTAGCTATAATTTCGAGAATTAAAAACAAACACCAAATGAGATAAAAAGCCCTAATTAATCTCAAACACACATGGAATGCCGATAATCTAACTCAACACATAACAATTTATACATGTTACGAGAGATTTATTGAGGAAAAATTAAAAGAAAAAGGGGGATTTGAAGCGAAGGAATTGAGAGATATGAACTTTACCTTTGCGATTATATTCTTATTTGTCGAGCGAGCAAAGCTTACTATCGGAAGATGTTACGGTATTCGGACTTCAGTTCAAGATTTGGAATCGAGAAAATCACTCATCCTCCATTCCTCTGAGGCGTTTGAAGGCTGTGGCTATGCTTTGAAGTAGAAGTGTTGAACTGATAAGATAAGATTGTGTTTAGGAAGATATTTCGTAATTTTTTTTAATAAAAAATTGATCCCAGAACGGCCGAACTGATACGGCGAATTTTGGTACGTTCCGAATAATTCGCGAAATATCCGGCATCTCCATATAATCCGCGTACTAGGGACGGGGTTTCAGTAATTCGGCCGAATGCATCGGATTCGGTCGATTCGTACGGATTCGCGAATTATTCGCGAATAATTCGCCGAATTACTAACTAGGCACAGGCATTCGTACTTTCCCCACGAAATAATTCATCTCTAGTACTACTCCACAAAAATTATCTACGAACGGCTCATACAAATCTCTTTGGGGCCCAAAAGTGATCTCCTACTAATTCTAAAGAACCGTTTTTTTGCCAGGCATTTTTAGGGGCGACCCTAAAAGTATTAGGGACGATACTAAAAGACAAAAAAGGTCACCCAAACGTAAATCTAAACTACCCCTTATCTTCGATTTTTAGAAATGGCCAATATGCCCTTATATAATCGGTAGCCAACACCATAATCGTAGGTTAAAGGTGAATCGGTAGGTTAAATTGAAACTATACCTACCGATTATTGTGTAGATACTTCGGCTACTAATCCCTTTTATAATCGGTAGCTTATCCAACTTGTAATACTACCGATTATAAGGAGCCCCATATTCAACCTTGGCCAAATTCCATAGGTTTTGAGGGGTGCAGAGCTAACCATAACCACTTGGCTTGAGATGTGGATGTAGCCATAATCGGAAGCCTAATAGGTTACATACACTACCGATTATAAGTTGCCCCAAAATGAGTTTTTTCTAAAATCCTTCACGTGATGAATTTTGAAATATACCATAATCAGTAAGGTATATAATTATATAACCCACCGATTATAACGAGCCCCAGATCCAACCTTTGCCATATTTCATAGGTTTTGAGTGTACACAGCCAGCCATAGCCACTTGGTTCGTGTTTTGGATGCAGCGTTAATCGGGAGTTAAATATATTACCAAACCATCCGATTATGAGTTGCCCCAAAATGAGTTTTTTCTAAAATCCTTCATGCAAGCGAATTTGAAATATACCATAATCGGTAGAGTTGACAACTTAAAAACCTACCGATTATAAGGAGCCCCAGATCGAACCCTTGCCAAAATCCATAGGTTTTGAGGGTACAGAGCCAGGGATTACCATGTGGTTCGTGATTTGGATGTAGCCATAATCGGACGTCAGATTGGTTCCAAAACCTACAGATTATACAGTTGCCCCAAATTTAGTTTTTTCTAAAATCCTTCATGTGATGAATTTTGAAATCTACCATAATCGGTAGAGTATCAAACATAACAACCTACCGATTGTAAGGAGCCCCAGATCGAACCCTTGCCAAAATCCATGGTTAAGAGGGTACAGAGCCAGGCATAACCATGTGGTTCGTGATTTGGATGTAGCCATAATCGGACGGAAGATAGGTTCCAAAACCTACCGATTATAGGTTGCCCCAAATTGAGTTTTTGCTGAAATCCTTATTTGAGAAATGTTTAATTTGAAATCTGACATAATCGGTAGATGATAAAACTTATACCCTACCGATTATAAGTGGTCAGGGATTCAACCTTTGCCAAAAACTATAATATTCGGTAGCCAAAACAATAATCGGTAGTTTCACAAAATAATTGGTTGCAAACTCTTGTAATCGGTAGGCTGAGGTCTATATATTAGTGTTTGGAAAAAAAAAATTTGACTCACCGTGAGGTAACTCCCGATTGAGTGTGAGAAGAAGAAGAAAAAAAAGAAGAAGAAGAAGTGGGTATATGTTGTCAACTTCCGATTTTTTCCAACTTCCATAAACATGGATGGGTACGAAGAAGGACGTGAAGTTGTTGAAGTTCAAGGTTCACTACCGTTTAGAGATGACGATTTGGGGTATATGTTGAATGATCCAAACTTTGATGGAGATGAAACCCTAGACGACGCTTTCATGGAAGAAAATGGAGAATCACTCGAGATCGAAGCTAACGATTCATCAAACATACGGGTATGTTGTTAACAAACTCTAATACCCATGTTATCCATGTTACGTGCGTTTGTGTGTGTTTTCGAACGTGAAAATTCGATTTCTGCATGCATTGAATGACATGAACGACATATATTCGGTAGTTAATTTAGTAAAATATCTACCGATTATCAATAATCGGATACGTTTTGATGTATTAATCTGCCGAATATGAAAAAATCCCCAAATTGAAAGCTTCAATTTCTTACAATCGGAATTTTTATACATGAATAAACATCCGATTATTGATATATAATAATCGGTTGGTTTATGAATTTATAGTCCCTTCGATTATTGAAGCTTTTTACACAGAAGAATTGTTCATTTATGTATGTCGTTAATCGGTAGACTATATTCGTACATGACTACCGATTTCTCATAATCGGTTACGTTGTATAGTATTAAATCACCGATTGTTTTACAATCGGTTACTTATTATCTAAACTTCCTTCCGATTACTAATGCATAACTTATTGTTGTTGTGCGTAGGCTATTGTAGCGGTTGATGACGATTATTATTTGAGGCCTGATACTTCCCTACACTATGCAAACGATTTGGTATGTTCATGAATTATCTTTTTTTTTTCCAATCATGTATGTTAGATGGTTATGCTTATTTTTTTTGGTTTGTTATATGCGCATTTAGATATTTGGAAGTAAGAAGGAAGCAAAGGAATGGCTTATGAACAAGGCAAAAGAGAAGATGTGCGTGGTAGTTCAGAACCCTTGCGTGAAGGACATTAGGTTTGAAATAGTTTGTGAGCGAGGTGGGAAGAAAAAGAGTCACGAGGTGGGAAGAATAATAAGTATGTAAGGAAGACGGAGAGGAAGAAGTACCGAACTCATACAAAGAAGATTGGATGCCCATTTAAGATTGTCTTCTATAAGCCCGATGGTAAGGAAAGTAAAGATTGGAAAATGTCTAAAGTTGCTAATGGTTGTCACAACTACGATGATCCGGATACTCTTATTGGACATGTAATGGTTGCGAAGTTAAAAACACATGAAATGGAGACGGTGAGGTCTATGCGTATCCAAAAGGCGAGTGCGATCTTAAGTAAAATAAAGGCGGACGACCCCGACAAGACTCTACTTTTACAAGACTGTACTAAAATTGCGTACAATTATTACACACAATCGGTAGGAAATGTTTGAACAAATCACCCGATTATGCATAATCGGTAAATATATATTGTTATATGCTTCCGATTATAGGATGTTTTGTCAACAGAGTTCTCAGTTTCATTATAGTAGTATTCGGAGGTTTATAAATATGTATTATCAACCGATTGTGTTTGGTTTTCGAGGCACGGCTAGTTTCTTTTGAACGAACTAGCCGTTGGAGTATAATCGGTAGTTAGATCAACAATTAAAACTTCCGATTTTCATAAATATTTTGAAATTCATAACAATATCACCTACACATCATCATAATTTTACATTGAACTCCCGTAATTCTATTACAAGGTATTGCGATTAGCGTCATGGACGTGTTGGACGAGTCCTAAACGGATTAAATCTTTCCATCGCCCTAAGGATTCTAAAATGAGCTTCATAACGAAAGCTTGATCTTTTCCATCTCTGCTATTCCCCGAGAGATCGTTCTATAACCTCATCATTGGTTTCACCCCTCAATCGATATTGATTCACAAGATAAGTTAAATGGACGAACTCTTGGACGTGTCCATTAATTGAACCAACTCGGCAGAAAAGATTAGCGGAGTGACGGTTGTTTGGGTTACCGGTGTCGTCGCAGAATTTTTCGTGAATTTGCCCCAAATAACTCATACTCATTATGCCTCCTAGCCTACGTTCTTCTCCTCGTCTCGGATAGAATTGAACATAGCGCCTACATAAAGATAAATCTTCTTCGATCGTGAACTCCGTAGGATTAATGAATGGTTGAGCCATTATGTTGAAGATGATGTTGGAGAGAGTTTAAAGGTATTTGTGTTCCATAGAGAGTAAAAGGATGCAATCCTTATATAGAGTTTAGAGTTCCAACGACTCTATTTTGTTGGGGAAACTTAATAATCGGTAGTCAAATGAAGTATTTTACTTCCGATTATACAGTTGCCCCAAATTTTGTTTTTTGCAGAAATGTCATTTTTTTTCGAATTTGGGAACTAGAATAATCGGTAGCTAATAACCTACCGATTATACAGTTGCCCCAAATTTTGTTTTTGTAGAAATGTCATTTTTTTCGAATTTGGGAACTAGAATAATCGGTAGTTAATAAGACTTCCGATTATACAGTTGCCCCAAATTTCTTTCTTGGCGAAATCACCAATTTTGGGAATTTAGGATCTACTATAATCGGTGGTCTCGTGAGGTTGTTTTTCCCACCGATTGTTAGAGAAGCCAGATGCGCGTTGGGCACAAAATCGATATTAATCGGTAGTATAATATCGTTACTAAGCTTCCGATTTCTTTATAATAATCGGGCACAAAATAGCTTCCGATTGTGTAAGGGCATTAACGTATTCTCCGCGTTTTTGGACATCCCTTAACGGTGTATATGGGTTGGGAGTAAAAAAGTCGCCCCTAATTCTTTTGGGGTCACCCCTAAAAGTGCCAGGTTTTTTTAGGGACCAGTTTTTTTTTTTTTTGAGGGGACCCTTATTTTATAAGGCCATCTACCCTATACTTATAAGGGATGTCCTAAATTGTATACATTACTAATTTTCCTTAACCCTAATTGAGATTATAACTAAACTAATAACTAACAAAATATAAATTTAACCTAATCTAATGGTAGGCCTCGAAAGTGTATGTAAATTTGACCTACGTGTAATACCGCAAGTGCACGGCGTCTATCGGAGACGCGGCAAGTACGGGTCGATCCCACAAGGACTTGTGGTGCTCTGATATTGATCTAAGGCTACTCTACGACTTCAAATGATAGTAACAAAGTGACAACATATATTTTGTGCCGATACGACTGATTTTGTACATGAAGTGATCCTAAATAGAAAACAAGGCTAGAAATTGAAGAGCACTAGGGTCTTTAAATCCACCACTAGCCTACACTTTATGTTGAGTTCATTATGCTACTCTTGCCCTTGTAAAGATAATGGGAAGAGTGTCGATTCTACCACTTACCTAAGGTGTTTCTCCGCTTGACAGATTAATCACAACTAAGTATATTTCCAAAGTATTACCTGTCTGATTAAAGTACAAATAATCCGAGGATCATAATAATTTTATTAAGCTTGGGTTGCGGTATAAACAACACGGGGGAATCAAACTACAAAGTGCATCCATGGCGTTGGTATGCCTTTGTGAGAGCAAAGTGTTATCACACCGAAATTAATTCTATCTAGAAAATATTCAAGCATTCAAGAACAGTTCATGAAGAAGAACACGGTGATAAGCTAGGGTTTCATCTCAAACCCTAGCAATTTAAATTAAAGCATGATAAAATGATAAAGAATAATTAAAGCTAAATGATCTTGACTGGCTAATCCCGGGCGTACCCAAATTCATTCTCTATCGCTTCTATTTATACATGCAACTCAAAACAGTCCCAAACCCTAATTGATTTTAAAAACAGAGAGAATAACACAAACCCATGCTCTATTCGGCTCGAATCACTTTGTCTTCTCGCTCCGTGGCTCCGAGAACGCCATGCATGGGTTGTTGTGACTAACCTAGTTCTTATCTATCTCTAAATTAGCTTCTAGGTTTATGGAGAAGCTAAGAGAGAGATAGCTAAGCCTAGAGAAGAGGTGAAGGATGGTTCTGGCTTGTGGTTGTTGGTGGCTATGGAGGTGACAGGAGATGGAGGTGGTCGGGAGATGGGTTTTGCGAAGGAGAAGAGTTTGCGAGAGGTGAGAGCGACGGGAGAGGAGGAAAGAGAAGATGGAGGAGTAAATGGGTATGGATCGATGGGTATAGGGTTAGGTCATTTCTTTGTGGGGCGGAGACATCGAAGATCGATGAGGAAGGTCTCAGCGAGCGTAGGATCTAGCAGGTAAGATCTCAAGCAGTTCGAGGATATAAACCGGTGATTCTCGTTGTTGAGCGAGTGCAGCGAGGTTCGATGTGTGTGATGGAGCGACCGTGGGATGTAAATAGATGAGATCTCAACGGCTCGGGATGGACGGGTTCGGATCCGGGTCATGGGTAGCTCTAGCCCAAGTCTTCCTTGTTGGTTTGCAACTGATTCGCGCGGCTTTGGCTCTCTCGCTCCATAGATGCTTGACTCAATTCTTCGCTCTTTTGGCTCCTCAATTTCTCCGGACTTTATTTATTACCTAAAAACACAAAATTAATTAGTACAAATATTTATTCTTGAAAACAAGGAAAACACAGAATCTGGGATAATATCTGATTTCTAAGCGCAAAAGATGAGTAAAATGCCAATAAAAGGTGTATAAATATGCACTATTTGGCACTCATCAAATACCCCCAAACCTGAATTTGCTTGTCCTCAAGTGAAACAGAAATTAAGAAATCCTAACTATACCCCTGTCGCAGAGGTCTCTCGAATGCATTTAGCGTATGCACTAAGCCTTTAAACCCCTAGGTGTCCCTAGTGGACGAGTTGTAGTCTCGTGAGGGTTTACCAGAGGTGTACCCACAAAACCTTCTCCAACTTCGAGTGTAAAAGAGTCTCAAGAATCCTAGAAGCTATGAGGACATAGAGTTTACGCATGCTAGTAACATGAAGTTAGAACTACTAAAGAACGCATTCTCATCCTTAAGTGCCGAGCGAGAAGTAACCATACCATATGAAAGAATTCGGATTCGATTGTGATCATAAGTCTCAACTTCGCCTCACCATTAGGGTTTTATGATAATTGCACTCAAAAAGATCGCTTTTTAGTCTCTCATGTGTGCAGCAGGAATAAAGAGAGAAATCCCGCACACGTTGTAGGTAAGAAGGATAACCTTCCGAAATAAAATCTGGAGACTCCACAGAAATGTGGACAAAAAGAATCTTTTCCTGATGATCTCTAAGAAAGGAAATCAACCATTAGCAAGGGTGGGAGTACTCACTCACTTCTCACCCGATCGGCAATTAATATCACTTTCTCATAGGAACCATAGAAACGTCTTCAATCTTCGGTCTTCGGTCTTCAAATGTTGATGACGACCTTCTAAACTTCACAAAACTTGACAATTTTTAACTTTTCTACTCAAATTCCTTGTTGTTTGGATTTTTTTTTTAAATTCTTCTTTACCATGGTGGTAGCAAAAATAAACTACAATATTTTTTTGAATTTTTTTTTTTTTTTTTTTTTTTTGACTTACAAAAAGTGAAAATAAAAATACAAATAATGAAATAACTAACTCCATGGACAAAGGACTTTATCACTCAATTTTCCCACAACTTGTATTGTCTTGATTTTATAAATTTTATTAATTCTCATCCTATTTTCTTTTCTTTTCTTTGTTGCACATAAACCTTGGACTATATCAATTTTTCTTTCAATATTCTGATGATGCTTCGTTTGCTGACGATGATGTGTTTCTATGGGTCTTGCTGATTGAGAGAGAGAGAGTGATGCTAACGGCAAATCGGTATTTAGAAGGAGTTTTCATCTTTAGACGTCACCCTCATGATTGACAAAAACTAGCACTCAAGAGATCAAAAGTAGTCTTGAAAGTGGTGCGAAGTTGGGTAGCTCACCATTCCTACCGGAATTTACGTACGGTGACACACACTCTAATGACTTTTTCTAGAAAGTTGCAAAAAATTGAAGGTTGGTGCCTCACTTGATGTAAATTGGGTAGTCTCCACTATGGGTGATCACAATTCTACTACAGAATATCTAAACAAACACCTAATTCGCCCTCGGTATGGTTAAATCCAACTTTAACGCTCTAATCAACTAAGGAACCCGATTGCGTTCTCGGTACTTCTAACTTTTGTTATTTCGGTCAAAACTCTCTATGTAAACATAGCTAGAAGCATGCTAGTTACTCTAAAATCTCTAAAAGTTGGAGGTTTTTATTTGCAAAAGTTTTGAATTTTTGAATTTTGATTTTTTTTTTTTTTTTTTTTTTTTTTTTTTT
The DNA here is from genome assembly GCA_023531295.1 of Papaver armeniacum. Classification (NCBI taxonomy): domain Eukaryota; kingdom Viridiplantae; phylum Streptophyta; class Magnoliopsida; order Ranunculales; family Papaveraceae; genus Papaver; species Papaver armeniacum. Next base: position 250,976 of record JAJJWW010011479.1, read on the forward strand.
GTAAAATTAAAAGATAAAATAAAAGACTAAAAACTCTAAATACAAATGCACCCTCAAACCTAAATCAAACATTGTCCTCAATGTGTCGACATATAGAAAAATTTTAAACAGTCACATACCGAGAGAACTATGCTGATAAGAGAAAAGGGAAGAAATTACCGGATGTCGGCAGGAGCAAGGTTGAGCTTCATTAATCAAGGCAAAATCCAACATTCTCGGTGGTGATCATATCGGATTAGCACAAAAAATGCACAAGAAGACTCAACCGATTCAAGAAAGAAAAATTAACAAGTCCTACTGGATTATATACAATGAAGATAATGTACAAAACATTAACATTCTTACAAATATAACAAAAAAATGGGCTTTGGTTTATGTGGGAATTTGGTTTATTGGGCTTTGGTTTGTTGTGGAATTTGGTTTGTTTGGGCTTTAGTTTGTTGGGAGCTTTGGTTTATTGGGATTAGTTGGGTTATGTGCAACCCAGCTATGTGAGCAAAACCCAGGTAGATACAACCCACAAAAGAAAATGACACTTTGTTCTAAGTGTAAGCCCAAAAGGTTGCTTTTTGAATTTGCTAAGCCCAGCTGAATAAGTGTATTTCAGCCCAGATGATGTGGGCTCAGTGTGTGCAGACAGCCCAACAGCTCAGCTGATGTGGGCTGAATGTTGTTGCACTGACCAGGTTGTGATTTGGTTTGGCAATTAGCGGCCCAGGTTCGTTAGCCTAGTGGTTGGGCTTCATGTGTAAGCACCCAAAGGTGCACGACTTATGTGGGCTGGAGGTTTAAAGTGCAAAGCCCAGTGGAAACAAGCCTATGTGGGTTTAGTGTGTTTGTAGAGCTCAGATTGTGGTGTGGGCCTAGTTTTTGCTGCACAGCCCAGCTATATGTGGGCTTAGCTGTTTAGGGTTCAGCCCAGGTATGTGGTTTGGTTTATGTGGGTTGGCAGCCCAGTTTGTTGCAGCTGGACAAGTTGGCCGTGTTTACACCCCATGTGTGTGGGTTTCGGCTCATGCAGACCTTGGTTGTGTGCGACTCAATGATTGCACAGCTTGGTCAAGAATAGGTGCACAGATTGTGCAAGTCAGGCCATGCACAATGCAGCACAAGTTTTTGCAAACTCACATCAAAAAATGACAGCACAAGGTAAGCACAGCACACATTTCACAGGGCAGAGCTCAGGGTATGCTCAGGTGGATTTGTCAACTGGGCTTGCATAAGTGAGGATGACAGCAAACTTGGTTAACCAAGTTGCGGCTCGATCTCACGGCATCGAGCTGGGGTGAAAGCACGAGTGCGGTTAAAACCAAGGATTTAATCGCAAATCACACGGGGGCAAAAGATCTCGCTAACACGGTTTTGTTTCAAAAGTCACGAGAGCGAGCACAAATCTCGAGTTTCCGGGGTTGGATGATTTAGCATTGATTCGGGGTTAAGCACTTCGGCAATTAGCAAAGCGAGCAACATTCAACCAATTTGGGCTAGAGGAGCATACAAAGATATGAAAATTTAAGCATGTAGAAATCATCACTCAGATGTCACAGGGTTATGCTTGTGGATATCAGTATTCACTGGGTCACATGAGTTTGCAGCAGATGAACAGATTAGCAGATGTACAAGGTGTAAACGGAGCACTGCAAGGTAGCTAACTTCACAATTCAGCACAAAATCAGAGCATCATCAACTAGCATATAGGTTAAGCAGCTAGAGATATCAAACTCAGGGTTTTCAAGTCTTCTACTTATCATGCAAACAAGGAATATCAACCATCACAGCATCATGTTTATGAGAGTCAAGAGTTAGTTGTTCATTATCATACAGACTCACAACATACTGGACTATTCAATTTGCACACTTCAGATAACAAATGGGTTCAGCCTTGCAGGTCAGATGGTCTTAGTAAGCTCAGGTGCACCAATGAGCCAATAGAAGTCAGAGTCAACAGGGTAGAGCAATCTTAAGCTCGGGGTTTACTCAAACTTACATGTGACGGTGGCACTAAAGTACTCGACTAACATGGTCTCTGATTCAAGGTCTAGCACAAACTCACAACATGCTCAAGCAAGGTTATCAACAAGTCGAATATCGGCGGGGGACTGGTAGCAAGTGAACCACCGCGCATTATAATTCATACAAGATTTTCCAATTACTTAGATCGAGATCACCTTTGGGAGTGGATGTCTCATGGTCGATTGCATCAACTCACTCGATTGATGTCACCGGTCTGAGTTGACTTCAACTGCATTTTCACAAGCTAGTTTTAGGGTTGATGAGAGGGTTTCTCGGAAGCGACTTAGCTCAAACTTGCAGCTTCAGAGGGCTAGCAAGGGAGCGGGGTTTGTGCACATTAACAATACGGATCAGCACACATACATGGCGGAGCCACTCACGAAGTGCGGGGGTTGCTCGGGGCTTTGCACCTTTTTCTCCCACTCCTTGGGCTTGCTCTTCCAGAAGAAGCAAGTGCACAGCAGGTACCTGTATCTCAACAACAAGCTTCAGATCTCAATGTTATACAATAAGCCACGAGTTGTAGTGCTACAATGATGAGCTCGGGGGTTATGCTACAGGGCTAAGCAACAGAGCTTAATGTCTAACTCAGTTCTCAGTGCTACAGGATATGCACTGAGAGTATCTTGGACTGATTGGAGTTAAAAGTGACAAGTGACACTAATCTACACCTACAGATGCTTATAGCTCAGGTCAAAAAGCCAAGATCCAGATGAGATTAATCAAATGCAAGAACAAATGGATTATATTAAGCTATAGATGTAACTAAGTGACACTACTAGTTATGATGACTACAAGTTCAGGGTTATTTACAAGTTACACTAAAGTGAAGTGTGGAGTGTGAAGTGTGAAGGGTTATGATGCAAGTGCAGAAATGCAAGTGCTTGTGATGCTGAAGATGCAAGTAAAAGATAACAACTATGTTACACTATCAAAAGATTAAAAACAAAAATACAAAAGACAGATTAAGTTATACTACTACAGAACTAAAAGGAAAAACACAGAGTGAGAATGTACAGTGATGAAATGAACTCAGTAAAAGCATGCCAATAGGTCACAGGGCACACGCCAAGTCCCCGGCAACGGCGCCAAAAACTTGGTAGGCCTCGAATGTGTATGTAAATGGCCTACGGTGATAAACCGCAAGTGCACGGCGTCTATCGGAGAGCGGCAAGTACTGGTCGATCCCACAAGGACTTGTGGTGATCTCGATATTGATCTAAGGCTACTCTACGACTTCAAATGATAGTAACAAAGTGACAACATATATTTTGTGCCGATACGACTGATTTTGTACTGAAGTGATCCTAAATAGAAAACAAGGCTAGAAATTGAAGAGCACTAGGGTCTTTAAATCCACCACTAGCCTACACTTTATGTTCAGTTCATTATGCTACTCTTGCCCTTGTAACAGATAAGGGAAGAGTGTCGATTCTACCACTTACCTAAGGTGTTTCTCCGCTGACAGATTAATCACAACTAAGTATATTTCCAAAGTATTACCTGGTCTCGATTAAAGTACAAATAATCTGAGGATCATAATAATTTTATTAAGCTTGGGTTGCAGTATAAACAACACAGAGGGAATCAAACTACAGTGCATCCATGGCGTTGGTATGCACTGTGAGAGCAAAGTGTTATCACACTGAAATTAATTCTATCTAGAAAATATTCAAGCATTCAAGAACAGTTCATGAAGAAGAACACAGTGATAAGCTAGGGTTTCATCTCAAACCCTAGCAATTTAAATTAAAGCATGATAAAATGATAAAGAAAGCAATTAAAGCTAAATGGCGCACTTTGGCTAATCCGGGCGTGCCCAAATTCATTCTCTCTCTGCTTCTATTTATACATGCAACTCAAAACAGTCCCAAACCCTAATTGATTTTAAAAACAGAGAATAACACAAACCCATGTTCTATTCGGCTCTGAATCACTGTCTTCTCTGCTCCTGTGGCTCTGAGAACGCCATGCATGGGTTGTTGTGTTATCTATCTCTAAATTAGCTTCTAGGTTTATGGAGAAGCTAAGAGAGAGATAGCTAAGCCTAGAGAAGAGGTGAAGGATAGTTCACTGTGGTTGTTGGTGGCTATGGAGGTGATGGGGAGATGGAGGTGGTCGGGAGATGGGTTTTGCGAAGGAGAAGAGTTTGCAGAGGTGAGAGCGACGGGAGAGGAGGAAAGAGAAGATGGAGGAGTAAATGGGTATGGCTCGATGGGTATAGGGTTAGGTCATTTCGTTGTGGGGCGGAGACATCGAAGCTCGATGAGGAAGGTCTCGAGCGAGCGTAGGGATCTAGCAGGTAAGATCCGAGCAGTGAGGATATAAACCGGTGATTGTTGTTGAGCGAGTGCGGCGAGGTTCGATGTGTGTGATGGAGCGACCGTGGGATGTAACTAGATGAGATCTCAACGGATCGGGATGAACAGGTTCGGATCGGGTCATGGGTAGCTCTAGCCCAAGTCTTCCTTGTTGGTTTGCAACTGATTCGTGCGCGGGCTTTGGCTCTCTGCTCCATAGATGCTTGACTCCAATTCTTCGCTCTTTTGGCTCCTCAATTTCTCCGGACTTTATTTATTACCTAAAAACACAAAATTAATTAATACAAATATTTATTCTTGAAAACAAGGAAAACACAGAATCTGGGATAATATCTAATTTCTAAGCGCAAAAGATGAGTAAAATGCCAATAAAAAGGTGTATAAATATGCACTATTTGGCACTCATCATCTAATATATTAACAAAAAATCAAAACCAGTTTTCATCTTCTTCCTACCCTACCCTAGCCGCACAAACAGTTTTTGGGAGAGAAAAAAAAATCTTCTTCATCGTCTCCATCGATTAATCGTCGATTCATAAAATTTTCATCGTCGATTAATCAATCGACTATAAGAATGGTTCTTTGAAAGCAAACCAAAAGACTCCCAGGAACAGGTCTTCCATTAGGACATCTAGCACATCAGAAACAATTTCAAATTGAGGAAGAAGTGGAACCGGAAGATAAAGGCATCATCGAGTATCAAAGACGCAAGTCGAAGCCTGATTCTTCCATGAGACCAATCCGCAGGTATTTTACAACAAACCCATAACTTTTAATTTGATTTTTATTGCTTCAATTGAATAGAAATCATCAAAATATGATTCAAATGGAAGTTACAGTGCATTGTTCGGTTAGGACGATTTTCTAAAAAACCCTAGTTTGTTAACCGAACTTCCTGAAAATAAGAACACGAAGAACAGTTCGGTTCTCTAGGATTCATAACCAGTTCGGTGAGTTCGCAAAGAAGCCTAAAAGTTTTTTCATAACTGAACTCTGCTATTTTACAACATTTTTTTTTTCACATGTAACTGAACTCTGCTATTTTGCCCGCTATTTTGAGTTTTATGTAACCGAACTGTGGTATTTTGTTCGGTTTTTTCGCATAAAAATCAAAAACTATTTAGTAACCGAACTGACAGAGGAAAAAAAAAAACAATGTAACCGAACTATGCCATTTTTCCAAATATTTTGAGTTTCAATTTAACCGAACTTGTCCAACTATGTTGAGTTGCATACATGTTGAGTTCGGTTTATTCGCATAAAACCTTGACAAACGGAACTCGTCAGTAGTTGCATACATGTTGAGTTCGGTTTGTTCGCAAAAAACCTAGACAAACCTTGACAAACCGAACTCTTCATTAACGCTGACCAATGTTGAGTTCGGTTTGTTCTCAAAAAATCTTTGGTAACCGAACTATACTCTGGAACACAAAATTAGAGTTGGCCTATTTTTCGTGAACTTTTGCTATTAACCAAACCTTACGCTGAGAACCCTTATGTTGCATCTGATTTAGTGAATCATTTAGCGGTTAAGCTAATATCTTTTGTTTTCTTGATTAGTGGAAGAGGCAAAAAAATCAAACAAACTTTTACTGGAAGATCTTAGAACTCCCACGCCTCGAGGAAAAGTACATTGTGATGCCGGTCACCGTGAAACCAAAAATGCTAAGTATAGAGGTGGATCATTACCGGGTGTTGTGATCCAAGATGGTGTTAATAGAGATAATATTGACAACGTAATCCAACAAGTTAATGAAGAGATAGTGGAAGAGATGGGAACTCAAGAACATCATCAAGGTGGAGAAGGTGAACCAGCTGAAGGAGGAGGAAATGAGGGTGCCAATGATGGTGAACCAGCTGAAGGAGAAGGAAATGATGGTGTCAATGATGGTGAACCAGTTGAAGGAGGAGGAAATGGGGGTGACGATGATGATGTTAAACCATCTAAAGGAGGAGGAAATGATGGTGACAAAGATGAGGAAGATGGAGATAAGGATGATGATGAATCAGAGGAGGACTTGGATGAAGAGGAAGACGAAGAGGAAGAGGCACAAGTAGAAATAGTGCGAAAGAAACCTAGAAAGACGCCTAAAAATCCTTGTGCTAGATATTCATACATTCCTGATGACAATTTGTGTTTTACGCCAAAGATGCCAACTTATGGTACTCCAAGAGATGGAGGGGAGGTATTGATGGGCTACAAAAACTCATGGGCTGCCAAAATCTTTGCGACAAAGGTATGGTTACCATCAAGATTTCTCAGTCATTTTATTATATTTTCACATATATTGTTCTTTTTTATATATGTTAGTATATAAGATATGATGTTGCTTTTGTAGGATCATAATAATGTTGTTCGTGTTTTGAAACGTCAAAAGAAGAAGATATGGAATATAGAAAATGAGTGTGATGAGGTCCGCTTGGCGGTATTTGACTGTGTACTATGGAACGGGATACAACATGCGCACCAAAAATTTGATGTTGTCATTATTCTTTGCATTTCTTTGAGAGGTCTTATCCAGAGACGGATACCTTTCATCTAACTTTTGGTGAGATGGCAATAACTCAGGATAGCCTTGTTTTAGAATCACAGCCCTACCAATTACAGGAACAAGTGTTCGAGATGGCTACAATCCCTCGATGAGTTATGAACTTCTTGAAAAGCTAGTCGAAAGATGTCTAGGATGGAGCGATAAAAAGGCACAATGTGAGTTTAGACGAGCTACAAAGAGCCTAAGGAAGGTGATGAGTATAATGAGTTTGAGGAAGACCGCACGTACAAGAAGAAGTTGAAAAAGATCAAGCTCAAAACCTTGTTTGATGAGTTTTCAGGGACGAAAAATTTGGTTGCTCAAGGAAAGTTGGTGATGATGAGAGGAGAAGATTAAACACCATGTGATTTGCTTATTTGTTATATCAACTAGGAACCATTTTCTTCCCTTACTGATTCGAGGTCCACGTGGTAAATGCTCATTATCTCGAGCTATTAGACCCCCGAATGAGGTGAACAACTACTCTTGGGGCATTGCGGTTCTTTCATTCGTTCAGAGGAACTCGAGAAAAGCTTCGAGGCTTAAGAGTCTATATTTTGGAGGCTTATACACCCTTGTTCAGGTACCCCGTTAAATTATCGTTTTTGTGTTTCAATATATAAGTGAATGAATATGTATTGTTACTAATCATATTGCGAATGTATTATTTGTTTCCTCTTCTTATAGGTTTGGGTGTACGACCACTTCCCTAAACTGCAATTGTCTCATGCTCACAGTCCTTGGCCTTATGGGAAGCCTACTGCTGGCAAATATGAATTTTTGAACTCACAGGAAAAGAATAAGAAAAAAAAAGGTGTTGGAGTTGAGGGACCATCCTTACACCATTGCATCAGATGAAGATAAGGAGGATGTTGAGGTTATTGATTTCTCTTTTGTTGCGGCGTATAATGGACCGTTGTTTCATCCCGAAGGTTGTACAATGTATAATCCTCGAAGAGTATTAAGACAAGTTTCTTATGTCCAAAGTGTCCCACAAGTGGAAAACTTCAACTTCAAGGTGAAGAAGCGAGGGAACTAAGAACACCGGAAAATTTCACCCCCAAATACGATCTGCTCCATCGGTGGACCTTTGGAAGAACTTTGGGGATTATCTTGTTCCAGTTGAAGAGTTGCAAGATTCATTTGATGAGCCAAATGCCGGCATTGGCGAGGATATATGGAATGGTATGAACATTTTTCTCATCCTCGTGTAATAAACAGTGTCCAACAAGCCCGTGCTGATAAAGCAAAAGCGACGACAATGGAGAAAGAGACTAAGAAAACTATGAAGCATACCCCTATGTGTGGTGATGAGGCCTTGATATTGTGGAATTCAGCGGTAAGATATTTACTCTTATTTTTGTTTTTCAAAATGTTATGAAGTATTGAAAAATAATAGTTACTTATGTTTTTGATGAGAAAAGGTGAAGGCTAGTGCTCAATTGTTGAAGAAAATGATGGCAAAAATCCGGAGTGGAGAGCCGATGGATACTCGAGAACAAACATACCTCTACAACCAAATAACTAATGTTTTTAATCCCAACATTGTCGATACAAGCCAGGTTGATCCAAGCCTGACCATGCCGTCGAAGAGGAGTCGCCGAGAAGGGGAAGGTTCAAGTCGGATGGTTGAACAAAAAAGCAGTGGAGATGACACTCCTAGTGACGAAGGACGACCTAAAGCTCCTAAACGCAAGAGTAGAAAAGTTTCTCGTAGTGGTCGTAGTAAATGAGTGATTGCAACAATTAGTATACTTTGTTTTCTTATGTTTGGAAGACTTTTTTTATTGCGGATTTGGTAGTTTGTTTGGATATTTGGAATATTTTTTTATTGCGGATTTGGCTATCTGTTTTCTTATGTTCGTGTGCTTCCAACATTTAGTTATGTGTATTAGTAAATTAATTTCATAATTTGGTTTTTAATTTGTGTTTTAAGGGATTAGTTTGGCTATTTTACGGTTAAGTGTTTCATCATTACATTCAAATTTTTAAGAAACGTTTAGTAGACTAAATCTCGTAAACAAACGAACTCTGATTATCTTAAGTTCGGTTTGTTCTCAAATTTAAAATCTAACCGAACTCAGCTACAAAAAAAATTTCGAGAAGTTACGAGTTGTATTCGGTTGCAATTTTTAGCGGAAACCGAACTCCAATGTTCGGTTACTGCGAAAAAGGCTGGTAACCGAACTTATGGGTTCATAATCCCGACCTTAGTGTAGTTTTAGTTCGGTTAACGTAATTTAAACAGCCAACCAAGAACTCTTGCGTTCGGTTGTTTCGCAGATTTTGCAATCTACTTAGAACTCACAACAAGAAAATTTCAAAAGTTACGGTGTAATGTTCGGTTACAGTATTATTCATCGAGTGTAAGAACTTGGTGGTCGATAAGTTCGGTTTGTTCACATATTTTGCAATCTAACCGATCTCATAACAAGAAAATTTCAAAAGTTACAGTGTAATGTTCGGTTACCTTGTATTATTCATCAGGTAACCGAACTTGGTGGTCGATAAGTTCGGTTTGTTCGCATATTTTGCAATCTAACCGATCTCATAACAAGAGAATTTCAAAAACAACAGTGTAATGTTCGGTTACCTGGTATTATTTTGCAGGTAACCGAACGTTACAATGTGGAGATCATAAATCAGACATAATTTTCCTAAGTTCGGTTACCTGCTATGATTTACCAGGTAACCGAACATTACATTGTAACTTTTGAAATTTTGTAGTTTGCCTTTATTCGGTTACCTTTGATTCTGAGAACCAACCGAACCTGTGAGTTTGGTTTTGTCTATGCATTTCTTATGTAACCAAACTATGTATTTTGAAATTTGAATGACACTAATTTCAAGTACTTGGCTATTTTTATAGCTATTATACACCTCGAGTGGTATAAATATGTGTCTCATAGTTAACATTTTGTCTCAAAATATTCTAAAAATGGCAGCCACTACTCCTAAATTTACTCTAGATGAAGATTTATCTCTTTGCAGAAACTACATACTATACTATCCAAAGAGGGGTGAAGAACGAAGAATGAATGGTATTATGAGTCAAAGTTATTGGGGGAAAATTCATGAGAAATTTTGCTCTTGTAGGATCAGAATATCGCAACACCAACTGTAGTAGCGGGATTTCCCACACTACACCCCTTACTCGATTTTGCTTAATTAGTCCATTGAAAGATGTAAGATCAAGAATGTTTATTGATTGGATCTATGAATTGTTTACACAAGAAAATAGAATTACACTTAGAAATTAAAACACTCTTAAGCTTTCTCTCTCCTAATGACTTGCCCAACAATTCCAAAAAGATCTCTCCTCTCTAACAGATTCACTCAGCCCTTTATATAGGGTAATACATAGTGGATGACAGCTAAGCTCCCCTTTATTTTTCGGGAATGTCCTGCGAAGTGTCGCAGATGCCTGAGACATTCGTTCTCGCGACACTTCTTAGCCTTCGCCGGGTCTCATGTCTTCCAATTGTTTTGCTTGTCGTTTATTCATTGCGTCGTTTATTTTAGCTCCTGCGACTCCCTCGCGACACCGTCGTTCATTAATCCCATGAGCCTTGTATGTTGCGATATTATGATCCTACATCTTGCCTCTTTTTCCTTGAATATTGCTTGAAGAGCGATCTTTAAGGAAAAATCCGTTGTTGTAGTAACCTTTGATCTTTGTTGATGAAGGAATGAGCAGAAGAATACTGTACTTGAAAAGTACGTACTTGCCTCTATTCTTTTGCGAAGTTCCGAAGCTTCTTTTAGATATATACGAAGTATCGTCTCCTGTCTCTCCTCATACTTCTCCTGCGAAGGGAAGAGCATCATGAGAGTGATTCTTTTGCTTTGCCTTGTTGCTTATCATTTCAATTTTGTACTTTTACACGGATTTTGATTATTAATGTCTTTTCTTGACACGTCTCTTTCAACCGTTTATTCTTGACCGTTCATGTCTCTTCTCGCATTAAATGACCTCATTTTTCTCGAGGATCTTTTTCCCTATATATATCTTTCTTTTCCTCTCCTTTCCATTCTTTAGTTTCTCTCTTGCAACTTCTCTCGATTTTCTCCTTCCGCAATTTAAACACACTCTTGCAAATCTTTTCTTCGTCTTTTCTAACATTGATTTTAATCTCCAACCTCCCATTCATTCCCATACGATAATGGCCTCTATGAGTCGTGCATACAAGTCTTCTTTTGAAGAAGTTAAACAGAAATTGATAGAGACGGGTTTTACTCTATCAACCATTCCCAATCAAGAATCTTCATCCATTCTTTCTGCAAAATTATTTTCTAATCATCAATGTGATGATCAGAGGATTATAGTCTCGCTAGGTCGGCTTCTCGCGGGACTTCCCATTCCCTTATACGATCCCGAGTTGCCTCTATTTTATGAAATCTTGGCCCATGAAAAATTCTCTCGGGCTATTTATCAATTGAGTGGCGATTGCATTACTTTGATGCTTGAGTTCGCGAACCGCAGTCTTGGCAAAGGATCTTTATACCCTAATTTGTGGAAACCCCAAATTCGCAGACTTGGAAATAGGCTATTTGAGAAGTACGGTAGAAAACTTTTTGAAAATTATGCGGTGATAACTATGGTGAATGTGAAATCTCATTTGGGGCATTCGCTGAAGAAAAAGGATAATGTCCACGAAGATAAATTACTCATGCAAGATATTGATTGGCACCCGAGGCAATAATACTTCTCCTCGCCATTCCAAAGATGAGAAGTGGTGGGTTGTACCCTTGATCTTAAGTGGCCCTTACATTGCGGGCTCGCATATTCTTCTGCAAATCTCGCGAGGATATCATCCTTGGGAATTCAAATGGCACGAGAAGGCGAAGGAGGTATGTTTCCTATTTCAAGTTTTGCTTTCACAACTTTCTTTCTATCATTGCTGAGTTTGTGAAATCTTTCAGATAACTAGATTAAGAAGAAGCTACAAGAAGGATCCGTCGGAGGATACTCTGACATTGCTTCGATCACTTACGAGTGAAGTAAGAAACATTTCCTTTCTTTTTATTTAAAAGTAATATTGTTGCCTCTGTTTCTTATCTTTACGCGTACGCGAAGGTTGGAGTTGAAGAAGCTTTAGCCGCGAAGAGTAAAAGTAAGGGCAAAACTGTCGCTCGCAAGGAATAAATCTTACGCTCCATTAACTAAAAAGCGAAAGATTCAATCTTCTTCTCGCCTTAACTCAAACTCCGAATCTTCGATGAGGATGACCATGATTCGAATCGTTCTCTTGCTAAAGAAACTCCATTGGCCGGTTCTTCTATGGATCGGTTATCTAGCATCTTCTCAGACTCTTTCCAAGGAATGGGAGATGCTCCCCTAGCTTCTCTTTGCGGGACTCTCGCAAATGTGTGTAATCTTTGCTTTACTAGAAGGCAATGATTCTTTCAATGGAGCTTCTAGAGTCGTGTCTCGACTTGTTGAATGCACTTGGATCTTTGGTACGTATGCAGTCACATTTCCCTTTTTAAATTTATAAATATATGTATATTAATGATTCTTCTATCTTCTTTTATAGGTTGGAAGAACTTCCTTTGTAGTTGCCTCAGATCTCGAGAGAAGACGCAACAATCTTGAGAAGAAGAATTCGCAATTGAGCAAGAAGATTCGAGAATTAGAGGCTGGAAGGCTGCGTCATCTCGCGATAAAGATGAGAGAATTCAAAAGTTAACTACGAACTTGACTCTCAAAAGGATAGGGTGTCCACTCTTGAACGCTAATCAGCAACTTTATGGTATAAAATTTTTCCTTCTTTTTATTATTTCTATTTTATCGATCGCATATTGCCACCTAACTTATTACCATCGCAGATGTATATAATCTCTCCGATGAAGCTATTCTTCTCCATACATTTCCTGAACCTATGGATAATGACCTTCTTCTCGCACACCTCAATCAATCTCTAAGTAGTTCCTCAGATAAAACTAACCTCCTTTCATTAAAGGATCTTCAGTCCAAACATCAGCTTTTAAAGATCGAACACAGATCCAATTTAAATTTAACTAATCGCTTTAAACGAATGTACCTTGATTCCGAGAAGAAAATCAAGACTTTAAGAAAGAAAATTAGTGATCTCATAGATGAGAACGATCGCATTACTAACGAGAGGTGCACGGGCGTTAGCGAGAATTCCACAAATCTCTTCTTAGTGTGCAAGTTGAACGAGATGAACTCCTTCATGAGAATACTATGCTTAAGCGACGAGAAGAGCAAGTTCGTTCTCTTCTTGTTATTAATAGTGATGATGAATTCGCACTGGGCTGCGAAAGTTTTAGATAATGCCGGGAATAACCTAGGTGTTGATGTTAGTCTTCATGCAGAGCATACTTCCTTGATTAAAGATATGATATCGATAGAGAAGGTTACTTATTATACCTTCTTGCTTCTTACTACGTGGTATTGCTTGTAAATTATTAACTTGTTGTTTCTTATTTGCGAGAATCTGAAAAGAGGCTTCATGTTAGAATTAGAGAGCTTGAATCGAGAAAGAACAACTCGCTGGGGAATTTTCAGTGAGAATTGAAGAACTTCAGGCGAAAAACAACTGCTTATTTCGCCAAGAGTCTCTCCTTCGTAATAACAAGTATTCCAAGTTGAAGAAACAATTTGAAACAACAGTGGAGAACTTTAATAACGATCTTGTTCGTTTCGCAATGGAGCCATGGAGTATGTTTGTAAGCACGAGAATATCCCTGCGCATACATATCCACGGCTTCTTGAAAAGGTTCTGAGAATCTACCTGTCTCCGATGTTTCTGATAGTGAAGCTGGCGAAGAAGAAAATTCTGGCGATGAGAATAATAAAACTGAAGAATCAGATGAAGAAGAAGAATCACCAAAGATATAACTCTTTTTGTTTTCTTTCGCTGCCTGTAATATCTGTATATTTCTGTATCTTTATTATAGTGTACTTCTTGGATTTTTTTCCCCCTGAATTCAATCTTCACCCCCCTTTTTGGTATTTCTTCTTTGTAATATAATTGGCTAACCTTATTGATGTATGACTCTTTCATCGGAAGATGAATAACAATATTCCATCTTTTCCATTCCCATACTTGCCTCTGTTATTTATCTTCAGATGGAAGATTTTAGTTGTCTTCATGTGTTTGGTTCGATAATAATGTTATTGTTATTGAAATGGATCGTCGCGACGAAGTCGCGGGTATCTTCATGAATTGAGAATTCTATCTCTTTTTGTGGCGACAAGGTCGCAAGCCGCCTTTACATTTTCATGTAATGGCCCATTGACCCTGCCTTATCATTTTTGTGTGGTCTTCCGAGTTAGACCTCCCTAATTAGAGGTCTTCCCCTGCCACCTTTTATTGCGACAAAATCGCAGGACGTCTTTACACTTGCATGTAAAGACCCATTGATCTTGCCTTATCATTTTCCAAGTATTTTTGCCTCTGCAGGATGTTTTAGTTGCGACAATATGACAGGCCTATACATCCTTGCGAACATAAAGCCCCATGACATTGCCGTCGTGCGGCGACGAATCGCAGGGCGTCGTACACTTTCGTGTAAAGACCCATTGATCTCGCCTTACCCTCGCGTTAGTATTATTGCCTCTCTGTAGGATCATTGCACAAATATGACGAGCCTACGTTCTCTTGCGAAAACATAGCCTTATGACATTTGCGTCTGTTTTGACACCCCCTAATGGAGAGCGTCGCCCTTATCATCTCCCAGGTTGCCCCTTCAAGGAGGCGAAACATCGGCCATACAAGACTAGCTCCTCCCATCCGGTCTTAACAACAACGAGTTGTTTTCGCAGCCTCTTATCCCTTATACCTATATGGTTTATGGTTACGAGACTGCACCCTAAGTGGAGTTTTCTTCGGGCGAGTGCAACGCATGCCAAGACTTGCCAAGAATGGCCGGGGGTAGGTTCATCCATCCCGGGCACTCTGGCTCAACCGTGTACCTCGGCGCCTTGAGCATACACTGACTCCTTGGAAGAGACCCTCGGTCGCCCAACCAGGGTATAACCTACATATATAGTTGGGCCCCAAATTTTCATGGTTCAGGCTTCAAAAGCGGTGTAACCTTCCCCCTGAACCATGGCGAGAGATACCCCCTTATATGACGCACTTTAGGTCTTACATTTGCCTCTTACGAAATGTTATTCGCGAACTAGGGTGTACGCCATAAAGGTTCGTCCCATTCTTTTGCGCATTCATCTTTGTTAAATCATTCAATTATTTTTGATATTTGTTTTGCGAAGTATTCGCATAGTTGCATTTCATTTGTTGTATTTCACTTTTCTTTCTTAGTCGAATTCTCATTTTACTCTTGGCTGCGAGATTCTCTACATCATTATTGTTGCTACTTTGCATCTTGCTTTTATTGATTATTCACCTCTTGTGCCTTTTGTTCCTCATATCTTTTGCTTCTTCATTGTCATAATATTGGTCCTGTCTCAGGCATTCATCTCGCGAGATATGTTCAGACCCTCACTTCTATAGCATCTACCATTAGTTTTTCCTTTCTCTGTTCATCTCTCACATGTTGCGTCAACCCTTTCTTTCATCAATTCAAATTTTTAGCTTTTGTCCCGATTTCTATCACAAATGTTTCCTTTCCTTTCGTTGACACTGTTCTATGCATCTCTGGCGGTGGTGGTAATGCCTGGCATGTTTCTTCTCCCTTTAGAAAGTGATTTAGCTTCCACGATCAATCATCCTAAGAATAATTCTCTTTATGTTTCTACAATCGTTTGTTTGATGCCCATGGGCGATGGTAAGAACAA
The DNA here is from genome assembly GCA_023531295.1 of Papaver armeniacum. Taxonomy (NCBI): domain Eukaryota; kingdom Viridiplantae; phylum Streptophyta; class Magnoliopsida; order Ranunculales; family Papaveraceae; genus Papaver; species Papaver armeniacum. The sequence goes on from JAJJWW010011479.1 coordinate 266,608, forward strand.
AACTCATGACTTCTGTCGCTTTGGTGGTGGTTCCATCCCCGCGTTCCAAGGTGCTTGGTACATCTTCTATCACAAGTATAGCCTCCCAGAGATCTTTTCCACACTAGCATTCGGTGGAGGCATCTTAATTGGTTCCCATACTATTCTACGACTTCTCTGTCCTCCATGGTTATATTGCCTTCGTCACCGTAAGTTTCTTGCGCATGATCTAGCCTCTGAATCTTATTATTACTGTTACGGTTGTAATAGTTCCTTTCTCGTTCAAATTCCTCTTGATCGTGGCTTCCCATAGCTACTATCTTCTGCTGCCCCTCATCAGCTTTCCTTACTTGCTGTCCTTGCGAAGTGCTCGCCACTGTATTTATGAATTGAGGTAACAAGCTTGCGTTCGCAGACATTCGAGTTTGTGTTGTATTTGGATAAGAATTCATTTCATTTGTCTTTCTTCTAAGGCAATATATTCTTCTGTAATTCTCATGATTACGCCATCGTGATTGTATTTTTGATTCTAAAAATTTGAATGTATAACAAGTTAGTTGCGAAGAGAGCATTCACAAATGAGAGTATGAGATATCTTTCCTCAACCCGTCCTGCCATTTATTACACATGGTCCTCCATCTTATTGTTAAGCGCCTTAGCTCTCGCCAACCCTTTGTTTCAACCCGAATACATCTTCAATACCTGGTCGTGAAGAGTTGTTACTTATGTATGCTCCCGGGAATGTGGCTTGTAAATGGTTAAATGATGTGATTGTGTTCCTTGGTAGACCTTCAAACCACTTTAGTGCTTCTCTATTAAGCTTGACGCGAAATATTTGCACAATATGGCATCATGATTCTCCCATTGTAACATACATCTCATATAAGCCTTAATATGTTGTATCGCACGGGTTGTTCCATCAAAGATGTTGGTTAATGCGGGTAGATTGCACTTAGGAGGTATTCCTCCCATCTCGTACTTCTAGCGTGAAGGGATTCTTCGCGGCCTGCGATAAGCTTCGTCTGCTTGTCTCCTTCCTCCTTCCCTTCTACTATTCGGTAATCCTCTCATTTCGACCCAGTTCTCTTAAGATTTGTTCATTTGCCTCAGAATTTGATTCTCTTGGTCTTTTTAGCTCTGCTTCTCTCCTTCTTCGCTCGTGCCTATTTTGACCTTCTGCTCGTTATTTTCTCCTCTTCTTTCCCCGCGACGCTCTTCTTAGCCGTTTCTTTCGTCAATTCGCACGCCATTGTATCGGTTGTTCTCTCTTCTTGGTTGCCTCTCGGCTCTCATCATCTGCACCCTCTCATATTCTTCGTTAATATTTCTATTGGTACGATTTTGTTCCCTCCTTCTCTCGCGGTTGTCATGGTTATTCTGTAGGATTGCTTCTTCCATCTCTTGATTTTCCATTTCTGCTCTTATTCTTTCTCTCTCGCGAGCTAGTCGCGCTTGTTCAATGTAGTGTCTCTCAATGTCATCCTCGATCTCTCGGTTTCTTCTCAATTCTTCTCTCCCATCCAAGATTATTCTTCCTTCAGCAGCTGGGTCATTCGGTTCTTGGAGTTCCATGTTTCCTTGATTTTCCCTATTCCGCTCATTTTGAAGATTTTCAGGCTAAGGAATATAACGATCTTCTATTTCCCCACTTCTCTCGCCATGCTCTGTATTCGGATTTTGTGTTTCTTCCTCGGTACTTTCTGTTGGTAGAACTCTCCTTCTTTCTTCTCTATTCGATCTTGAACTTGATCTCACGCTACTTCTAGATCTCCTACTTTGCAATCTCATATTTTCCATCCTCAATTCATGATTTTTTCTTGTCAAGTTTGCTCGCTCCTCTGCTTCTAATCGTCTCTCTTCATGTATTGTTTGTCTCAATCTTTCTAACGCTGCCATTTCTTCGTTTCCTGGATTCATTTCTCCATTCATCCCTTGCTCGCCTCCTCCTTGTCCATTGTTCACCAACTGCTGCTCCTCTTCCCTCTCGTCTTCAGAATCAGATCTCCAAGTATGTACACTTACTCTATCATAATCCACAGCCGTGTTTACTACTGGGGAGATCGGTGGCTGGTCTTGATCTTCTCCATCATTTCTCATATTCATCCTTGACGATTCTCTGTTTCATTCCTCCTTTCTCCAGGCAAGTCTCCCACTTCTTCTTACAATCGTTGGTTGCTCTTGTACATTTCTTCTTCTAGCCATCTTTCTTTTTCAATGAATTCTTGAGTATCTTTTCCAAATCTCTTCTCTGTTAATACAAATTCTTTTCCAATTTCTACGTCAATCACTGCTCCTCCCTGTTTCTAGCGCATATGTAGTAGCAGGATTTCCCACACTACACCCCTTACTCGATTTTGCTTAATTAGTCCATTGAAAGATGTAAGATCAAGAATGTTTATTGATTGGATCTATGAATTGTTTACACAAGAAAATAGAATTACACTTAGAAATTAAAACACTCTTAAGCTTTCTCTCTCCTAATGACTTGCCCAACAATTCCAAAAAGATCTCTCCTCTCTAACAGATTCACTCAGCCCTTTATATAGGGTAATACATAGTGGATGATGACTAAGCTCCCCTTTATTTTCGGGAATGTCCCGCGAAGTGTCGCAGATGCACAGACATTCGTTCTCGCGACACTTCTTAGCCTTCGCCAGGTCTCATGTCTTCCAATTGTTTTGCTTGTCGTTTTTTCATTGCGTCGTTTATTTTAGCTCCCTGCGACTCCCTCGCGACACCGTCGTTCATTAATCCCGCGAGCCTTGTATGTTGCGATATTATGATCCTACACCAACGTACTTGCGAAATCCATAAACGACACATTGCGAAGACATCGCAGATGAGTAATATAAATGACGCAACGGATAACGACAGCCTGGACACGAGAAAGATAAGACCTAGCGAGATTTAAGAGTGTTGCGAGATTCTATATTTGTACACTTGCGAGAATGTCTCAAGTCAGATCCGAAAATAAAGGACAACTTAGCTGTCATCCACTATGTAATGTCCTATATAAAGAGTCGAATAGGCTTAAGAGAGGAGAGATCTTTTTCGAGTGAGGAACAAGTTATAAGGAGAGAGAAAGTTTAGAGCGGTTGTAAAGTTCTTTGCTTATTTTCCTTTCCATCTTCTAACATTAGTGAGTTTTAATCAATAAAGAATATAATTGTACATCTTAAAATGACTTAATGGTGTGAATTCTAGTGAGGGGTGTAGTGTGGGATTTTCTGCAACTACATAATGGCGCTAGAAACAGGGATGATTTAAGATTGAAGATAAAAGATTGTTATTAAGGTTGTTCAAATCAAGAAAATGATGAAGCAAAACGTTAAATCAGTTAAAGTAGAGAAAATTAAAATCAAAGAATGTAATAGAAAGTTGGAATGTAGCTTGATTACGAAAACAATGATTAATGAATTCCATGAAAATATCAGAGGGAGAATACATAAACGAGATTTTGAAGGAAAGAAAATTACAACGATGGAGAAGGCATCACCCTTGAAAGATTTGGAAAGACAGAAGATTACATTCACACGGAGAGATACCAAGAGAAAATTTAAACCACACATTTCCTCCGGTAATCACAATAACTACACGGAAAGAAAAGAGAAATTAGTAAAAGCGTAGAAGAATGGGCGATAAATAGAACTCGATTGATACGGGAGTTGGGCGGATATAATATTTTACAATGCATACAAAGGAATGGGATATAAGGATGAAGAGATGTCTCCTTCAACCTATCATATTCATGGCTTTGGCAAATCTACAACAAAACCAAAAGGAGAAATAAAGGTGTGAATTTCGCTAGGAGAGATTGAGACACAAGTGACACATCAGTAGTGGATATGGAATCACCATACAACATCTTGTTGGGAAGGCCATGGATACATGCAATTAAAGTTGTAGCATCAACATTACATCAATGCATTGAATTTCCTATGCCAAGTGGGATTGGTGAAATTAGAGGGAAGCTGATAAAGCGAGATTATATTATCAAATTGAAGTAAAACAATATGAAGGACGTGCAAAGAAGCGAAAAGATCGCAGAAAAATGGCGAAGGAAGCAAAGAAAGAAGAGGAATTTTTGCTTATATGATAAGAGCAGAGGAAGGAAAAGGGATACCCAGCGAAATTTCGGGAGAAGGAATTGAGCCGGCGAAGGAGATAAAAGAACCTACACCTATGGGAGAACCTAAGGCCAGTTATAGTGCAGCGGAACCGACAAAAGAAGTGAATATTGGAACTGAAGAATAACCCAAAATACTAAAAATTGGGACTAAGATGGAGGCAGATGAAGAAGAAAGAACTATTGGTCTGTTGCGAGAATTTAAAGATATTTTCGCGTGAAACATGGATGAGGTGCCTGGAATAGACCCGTCAGTGGCATGTCATAGGTTGGAAATTGACAAAAATGTAAGGCCATTCAAACAAAGAATCATAAAAATCGCAACAACATATCATCCTCAAATAGAAGAAGAGTTGCAGAAGATGCTTGATGCAGGAATCATAAGACAAGCGAAATATCCGGAGTGGATAGCAAATATGGTCGTAGTTCAAAGAAGAAAAAGGGGGATAAAAATTTGTATAGATTTTAATGATCGAATAAAGCTTGTCAAAGGATAGTTTTCCGTTTGAGATATTCCACAAATGGTCGAATCGCGACGGAAATGATAGAATATCTTCTCTATGACGGATATAAAGGATACAATCAAATCCCTCATTGAAGAAGATCGGGGAGCACACCTGCTTTCTTCGCTCCAAGAGGGTTATATTGTTATACAAAAATGCCATTTGGTCTGCGAAATGCTGGAGCAACATACCAAAGGATGGTAGAGAAGGTGTTTGTGAAATGGATACACAAAACATTAGAAGTGTATGTAGATGATATGTTAATAAAAATTAAAGAAGCAAAAGATCATGTCCAAGATCTGAGGGAAATTTTTGAACAAATGAGACATTTTAATATCAAAGTAAATCCCGAGAAAAGTGTATCTTTGGGGTTGCGTCGGGGAAAAATTTTAGGTTACATCGTATCAAAGAAAGAATACAAGTTGATCGAGAGAAAGTGCAAGCGGTTCGTGACATGCCAACACCAATACGGTAAAAGATGTCTGAGAAGTTAAATGGGCTCTTAGATTTCTTTAGGGGAGATTCATTTCGCGATCATCGGACAAATGTAAACATTTTTTCAACATATTCAAAAAAGGGACGAAGTTTAGATGGATGAGATGAATGCGAAAGCTTTTCAAGGAATAAAAGAACATTTGACGAATATATATCTATTTCGCAAGCGAACCGGAGAAGAATTATTAATCTATCTTGCGACAACTTCGCATGCGTTAAGTCTTGTGTTGTTGCGAGTGGACGCAGGAGTTGAAAAACCAATCTATTATATCAAACAAAACCTTCAATGCTGCGAGAGAAATTATTCAAAGATTGAAAAGCTAATTTTGGCATTAGTTTACGTAGCATTTAAACTTCGTATATATTTTCAGGCACATGAAATAAAGTGCGACAAAGATACCAATTGAGTCGGTAATGAAGAATTCAAAAGATCAGGCAGAGTTGAGAGGTGGAATGCACAAGTAGGACACTTCAAAATCAAATATGAAATATTATCTTCACCAAAATCGCAAGTTGTTGCAGACTTCTTAGCATAATTTCCTTTAGAAGACGATGAAGCTGTGGAAGAGATGATGGATGTAGAAGAGGAACATGGAAATCCGAGAGATTTATTCACAGAGCCAAACACATGGGAAATATTGGTAGATGGATCATCAAATGGGGAAGGTAGCGGAGTTGGAATTGTTTTGATTTCGCGAAAGGAAACAAAATGGCTTTTCCTTTAGATTGGAGTTTGAATCTACAAATAACGAGACAGAATATGAAGAAAATTTGTGATATATGCCTTGAAGTTCGCAATAGAAATGAAGTTGGAAAATGTGAGAATTACAGGTGATTCGCAGTGGTCATTCATCGGATAAAAGGAGAATACTCTACCAATGAATCATCCATGAAGAAATACAAGAAACTTATTGAGGAATTTTCAGCGAGAATCCCAAAAATAAAATGGAGAAACATATCAAGAAAATATAATAGACTTCATGAGATGCTTTTTGCTTTTATCTCAAGTATGATGACAGACCCAACTGCGAGATGCATAAAAGTACAGACACTTTTATCACCATCAATCAACAAAGAAGAAGAAGAAGAAGTAGATATAATGGTAATAGAAGACGGAGAACAGATACCCAATATCGAAGATTGGAGAACAGAACTTCATGCATATCTGAAGAGAGGAGAAATACCAAGGAGCAGTTGGAGCGCACAAATTAAAAAGCCGTGCGACAAATTATGAACTAAGGGATGGGATACTGTACCGGAGATCCTTTAACGGACCCTCACTCAGATGTTTAACACGAAAAAAAAGAGAAGCAGTATTAAAGATGTTACATAGTGGAGATGCTGGCAATCACAGCGGCGTAAGATCTTTGGCATACAAGGCGAAGATGCAAGGCTATTACTGGCCATATATGCATGAAGATGTGAAACAAATATCAAGGCGTTGCGAAGATTGCCAAAGGCACGGAAAGAAAATACATGCACCTGGAGCACCATTAACATCTTCAACAAGTGTATGGCCTTTTGGAAAATGGGGTTTAGATATTGTGGGACCATTTTAGCGGGATCTGGGCAAAGAAGATATTTGATTGTCGCTACAGACTATTTCACAAAATGGGTAGAAGTAAAAGCGGTACAACATATTCGCGACAAAGATATTTTTACATTCATATTTGAGAACATCATATGCAGATTTGGAATCCCCGCACAGTTGGTATCTGACAATGGGAAACAGTTTGAGGGACAGAATATAGAACTATTACTTAATGCATTTCAGATAAAATGTGGGAAGTCAACTCCTTTATACCCTCGAGGCCAACGGACGAGGCGAAGCAACAAATAAAACAATCGCAGATATATTGAAGAAGAAGTTAGAAGGGCATAATAGAGCATGGTGCGAACAGGTGCATAATGCAGTAAGGGCTTACAACACAACTAGGCGAGAAGCTACGGGAATGTCACCTTTCTGTTTAACATATGGAGTTGAGGTTGTGCTACCAACAGAAGTAATTATTCCAACAACAAAGAGAGAAGTTTGGGAGAAAAATCTTAATGCGGGTGCCATTTTAACCAAATTAGATGAATTAGAAGAAAAAAGAGAAAGAGCACTACATCATATGGAGAACTACCAGCGAGATTGCTTTGAGAATACAATAAACGTGCTAAAACACGCGAATTTCAACCGGAGTGATTTAGTGATGCGAGAAACACCAATATATCAGCGAGAAAGTGGTGGAAAGCTTGCGAAGAAATGGGATGGACCCTATATCATTAAGGAGATAGTTGGAACAGGGGCATATAAATTGATGGATCCTGAGGGTAAAGACGTGGGCCACAGACTTGATAGACCGTGGAACAGATTATACTTTAAGAGATATTACCCGTAAAAGATTGTGGGGAAAGAATAGATTGCGGAATGATGTATGATTGAAGCAAAATAAATCTATATGAAAATTTTGTGAAAGAATTACTGCGAGATTACACCAAACAAAGAAAGACTATGCGAAAATTTCGCATAGATAATGAGAAGAAATAATCAAAGAACAATGACATAATAGAAAGGGGCGAACCTGCTATGGCGTACACCCTAGTTCGCGAAATCAAAATTTTGCAAGAGGCAAATTTAAGACCTAAAGTGCGTCATAAAAGGGGGTACCTGCTAACATGGCTCAGGGGAAAGGTTACACCACCCCTGGAACCTGAGTCATGGAGATTTGGGGTCAATAAAGCCCATCCAGGAGAGGTACCTTGGATTTTCAATCTAAGCTTATGACTTGGGTTGGATGACCGAGGGTCTCTTCTAAGGAGTCAGCATATGATCAAGGCGCCGAGGTACACGGTTGATCCAAGAGTGCCTGGGGCATTTGAAGTGTCTCGGCCATTCTTGGCAAGTCTTGGCGTATGCTGCACTCGACCCGAAGAAAACTCCACTTAGGGTGTAGTCTCGTAACCATAATCCTTATAGGCAAAAGGGATAAGAGGCTGCGAAAACAAGCTGGTTGTTGTTAAGACCGGATGGGAGGAGCTAGTCTTGTATGGCCGATGTACGCCTCCCTTGAAGGGGCAACCGGGGAGATGATAAGGGCGGCACCCTCCATTAGGGAGCTGATAAGTGTCTTAAGACGCAAATGTCATGAGGCTTTATTTTCGCAAGAAAATTTAGGCTTGTCGTATTTGTGCGACAATCTGAAGAGGCGATAATACAAAAGACAAAGATAAGACGAGATCAATGGGTCGGTACATGAAAGTGTAAGGACGTCTGCGATTTCGTCGCAAAATGACAATGTCATGGGGCTTTATTTTCGCAAGGATTTTAGGCCTATCATATTGTCGCAACAAAATTATCCTGCAGAGGCAACAATACTAAAGAAATGATAAGGCAAGATCAATGGGTCATTACATGAAAGTGTAAGGACGTCTTGCGATTTTGTCATAATGACAAGAAGGTGGCGCAATAAGACCTTTAACTAGGAAGGCAAAATAAGACCACATGATTCAATAAAAGATTTATAAAAACTAATTATCATTTATGCGAGGTCATCCATCGCAAGAAGATAATAAGAGGTAGTATGGGAATTATTCAACAATGGACATTATCTTTCTGAAATAAACACAATAGTAAAGAAATAAGTGCACCTCAGAAAGGACTGAAATACATCATATGCAAGAAGTTATATAAGTGAAGAGTTTCAAAGAAATAAAATTACAAAAGAAGTTCAACTCTCAACATCAACTTTTTCGCAAGAAGGAGATAATGGACATTCTTCATTAATTTTATCACTCTCGCTAGCTTTTTCAGCTTTGCCAGTTCTTCCATCAATTTGATTTGTTTCATCATTTGGAGGAATTTCTTCTTCATTTGCGACATCTTCGCAACTTTCATAATGATAATCGTTGTCCGGAGTACTAGGGACTTCATCATCATCTACTTCCAAAGGTTCGATGGACACAAGGGAGAGAGATTTGGATAATAAGATTCCATTCACAATAACTTCATCCCTAAGATGAACTTGGCGAAGAAGTGCCTTCTGATGATTCCTACTTTGGATATCTTTGGAATAAGAGAGATAATCAAGTCTTCTTTACCTCGATCGAGAACGAGCAAGAAAAGTAGCAAGCAATGCATTTTCTTTACGAATATTGGCGTAGTTAGATTCCAAAGTAGAAAGGGAGGAGCGAAGATCTTTCTCGGATTCTGCAAAAACAAAGAATAAGGAAAATCATATAGGCGAAAGGTTCGCAACGAGACGTAGTAAAAAAAGAATTAACAAAGGAAAAATGGTCGAGGCGGTCAAATTTTATGACTACCTTCCTTTTTGCGAGATAAGATATTGAGTTAAAGCCAAACAAGCTGTTCTCCAAGTGATCCATAGCATTATCAAACTTACCACCAACCAATCCTTTCAAAGTAGAGATCGTAAATTTTTTCATTAGAAATAAGTAAGGTGTTTTGCTTCCGCAAGAGAGGTGTAGGATTTTTCTAACTTGAAATATTGATCCTTGAGTTGACTTGCTTTTATGCTTAAAGCTATTCTAACTTGAATAAGTTTATCTCTCTCATGAGAAGATGATTATGTTACTTCTTTGAGTTCATTTCTCAATGAAAGCAGAGAGATCGTTCTTGCTCATTACATACTTTTGGTGAATGTTAAGTTCTTGCGAAGAGATCGCCACCTTATTCAAAAGAACTTGTTTCTCCTTAGATAGGGTTTGATTCTCATCGATAAAGTTTCCAACTCAGATTAGCTTTAGTCAAAAAATAAGAGGCGAGATAATTCATTACTTAATAAATTTTTCTTTTGGACTAATTGAGCATTCTCCTTGGTAAGGTTATCTATTTGATCAACGGAATACGTATGAAGATTATCTAATTGGTTATATTGATCCATCCAAGCATCTCTATCCATTCGGGCTTCTTCGGCGAAGGATTCAAATTGATATATCTCCATTTTTCGTTTCTGGTTTAGATCTTAAAAGGTAAATAGAGATTTAAAAAAAAAAAATGAGTGAAGAGTGTTTTTGCCTTTTAGTTCTTCATTCTTCCTGCGAAGATTATCACGATCCAGCGAAACATTTTGAATTTTTTGGTTCTCAAGATGAAGAGTGTTACATTTCAAGGTCATAGCTTGGAGGTTACTTTTCAAAGCTTCATCTTCTTTCTCCAAAGATGTTTGCGAAACATTCTGTCAGAGCCAAAATATTTACTTACAACCTCGCAAACACCAAATCTGATAGGATCAGTGGAAGCTTTCTTGACATCATCGAGAAGTTCGGATAAAACCTTGAAAGCAATGTCCATCCCTTCCAAATTTTCTTTAGTAAAAGGGAGAGATTCAGATGATGAAGCGATGATGGCAGAAGGTGGGAGAGTTGAATCATCTTTCACCGTAGGTATGTCATCGGAAGAAGAGATTTGATGAAGGTTAATGACTCGGGTTGAGGCAATGTTAAGAGAAGAGGCATCGACAATAGAAGAAGAAAGGGGTTCATTCACAATAGGGTTATTGTGAGGAATTTCATTTATAGAAAGATCAGTTACAGGGGATGAATCTGCAGCGATATTTTCGCAAATGAGAAGAGGGGATTCCGCTTGCGAAGATATCGCAGGAGGTGTTGAAAGCTTAAACAAAGGAAATGAAACAGCTGTTTCAACATTTTTAGGATGGCGAGGTTTTTTGGGGGGCCTCTCGACATTTGCATCACCCTGCGAATCACAAACTATATAAGAAACAGAGGCAACAATATTGTTATTAAAAGAATAATTGTTTCTTAATACCTTGCTATTCGCAGGATTCCTTTTGTTCACAACGAGTTTTTGCTGCAAACTTTTGGGAACATTAGGGTTTTGAATTGTAAACTTGGTTCTGGATGTGTTTCTTTGAAATAGAAGCTTGAGTATGGGAATTATCTAAAGATGAACAATATCAAATAAAATAATTTCAGTAGAGAAAATCAATGTTAAAAAGATCAATTTCAGCAAAATAAACAAACCTTGATGGCTCCATGAAAATAGTAGCAGAAAGATGAAGAGGATTTATGAAACGATGAAAAGTGAAAAAATTGCAGACGACAAAAAGAGGATTTACAGATGAAGAAGAAGAAAGTAAAAGAAAGAAGACGTTTTTACGATGGATCTCTTCTTAAATAGACAAAAAATGATGACCGGTTAGCACTTAAAGTGCCGGTGAAAAGGGGAAAATTTAACACGTGTAAACGGTTATGCTTAATTCACGGAGTTTTTTCGGCAGAAAGAGGTGTAGTGTGGGATTTCCTGCAACTACAGCTCCGACACAACAAACCCTCATAACCGTGATCGTATAGCTTTGTTCATTCGATTCGGAAAGATTAGAGATAGAGTTGTGGAATGTATGGCTTTATTTCGTATTGTAAGGCGGTATCGACTTAGGGGTGAAGGATTCTCCGAAATCATTTTAACATCAAAAACGAATGGCGAAGATGGAAGAGAAAGGATTTCAAATATGAATATCATTTCCGCCTCCTTAAAGACTTTTTCATAACGCGTTTCGGATATTAAATGTTATGTAGCTTTAGTTTTAGTTCCACAATGTCTTTTAATTTCATTTCCTAACCGAACTTAAGTATTGATGTCTCACTGTTCGGTGATGTCATGTAATTAAGTTCCAATATGAAAAAAAAAAAGTTCCAAAAATAACAGTCTCTTATTCTTATGAAAATGTTCAAAGCATAACCCAAAAATAAGACCTAATTCCAAAAAATACAATCTTTGATTCTTATGTTGATGTTCAAAGCATACTTAGTTTAATTAATGGCAAGGTTTGAAAAACAGGTCACGGCTCATGTCACGGACACTAGGTGTGACCGTTATAATGCGTTTTCTCAGGTGTGATCATGTTTTGGGCCAAAAACGCGTTACATAGTCAAAAAACGCGTTTTTTGGACGTTTTTTAAAAATAAAGGGAGTTGTAACGGTTACATAGGAAATAAAAAAAAATATTGATCTGAATTTCCTATGTAACGGTTATAACGTTGTTACAAGGTATTTTAATTTTTTAATACTCCCCACGTCCCTAAATAGATAACCTATTAATTTTTAAATTTTGTCCAACTAATAGATGACCTATATCATTAAGAAATTCTAATACTACCATTTTATTTGATTATTGTTAGTATAAGAAATGTATATAATTCGATAGTCATGTTTATATTCTTTACATAGGTGTTTTAAAATGCTTTTCACTATACAATTTACGAAAGTTTGATAAAATTCGTGTCGGTAAAGCTTTTCACTATAGTTTGATAAAGTTTGATAAAATTCGTGTCCAAATCATGTACCCATTTTAGTCTTTAAAATTCGTGAATCCAACATTTGATTCTAGTTACACTTCAGATCGCTCTGACCATGGTGTTCAACATATGAACAAAGGATATAATTCTAATATTGATAATAATAATAAAGTAGGTAACAATAATGATGATACTGAAGGAGGTTATGATAACGATAATGATGGTTATTATGATGATGATACTTATGCAAACGAAGATAGCGATTACCCGACAACGATGACTATGATGTGGAAAGGAACCGAGTCGAGAAAATAGAGAATACTTGAAAAAAGGTGGTGGTCGTAGTTGGTCCGCGTAGCTTTTAAATGATGAATACTAGTTTAACAATCCTATGTTTTTAAATTTGTAGTTTTAATCCTATAGTTAGTTTCCTTGTATCATTTAAAAATATTTAATTCGAAGTTTTCAGCTTTCAATCAAGAGAAGAAAAAAAATTAAAAGAAATGGTAAGAAAGTTATTTACACGGTTATAACGTGCGTGATAATGGGAAAACAGTTCTAAAAAACGCACGTTAAAATGTTATTTAGAAGAAAAAAATATTCAAACTAATTTTAGAAAAACGGTTACAACGTGTATGAAAACTGAAAAACGGTACTATAAAACTGTCGTTTTTTCCTATTTATCGGCCTAATAAAGGCACGGGGTTAGGACCCTCACGGCCCACGGTATATGGGTGTGACCGTTTTAACGATCGTTTTTTTCGGTAAAACGGACGTTTTTAAAACCTTGATTAATGGTACATTTAATCATCAAAGGAAACTGGACCTTCGTGTATGATTTTTTCCGAATCCTTCAAAGTTTTCCACATCTCCATGTTATGCTCGTACATAATGTACCATCCCAACATTGTGTCGGGGTTAAATCCATGCCAATAAGAGTTTTCGCATATCGGAGGCAGTGGACAATCGTCTTTTAACCGGAGGCCTATAAAATGGTTGTTGTTAACAAGCGCAATCACCACTCTCCTACGTTTAAGTTGCTCGACACATATTTTTGTTTTCGGAGTGTATGTGAAACTAGCACCTTTTGAGAAATAGTGAACCACGCAATTGAATGCTTCGGCGATTAAGTGCCAACATATCGGCATGCCCATCCAATGATCCCTTGTGATTGGATCCCCCTCGTGGAGACGCCTTTGATACCTAACAAACTTCACATTGAGACTAGAATCCCCATCGTACAACATTGGCTTGTAAAATTACGGGTTGTCCTTTAGCTTCATCAACAACCTTTGTCGGACATAAGTGATTTGATTATCATTATACAGCTTCGTACCTTCAGTGAAAGGCCCTAGTTGTACAACAACGTGGAATCCGCAATTACCATCCGTATGGACGTCATTGGTGGATATGACGTACTTTCTAATGTATGGAGGTAGCTCTTCCAAGTACCTTCTATCAACAAAAGTTGATGTATCATCAATTTTTCGACTTATTTCTTGGATGCCGCATATTGGAGCCTTAAGCTTCACGTCTCGTTGAATTGGTTGGCTAGGTTCCGATGGAGTAGGTGGGGTTGGTTGCGAGCGTAACATCGGTCCTTTTTCTTCATATCCCGTTCAATTGTTTCGCCCTTTTCCACAATATTCCTAGACCTTTTCTTAGAATCTTCTTGATACTTCACCATGGTATGCTCATGCCCACAAGGGTCTCTAGTAAAAGGGGTCATTTCACTTTTCCTCTTAGCCAACACCTTTGCATATTCTCTTACTTGTTTTTTTGTTTCTTTGGTTATTGGCCTACCTTTGCCCTTACCTTTTTACGGTTCGTGCACATTCTCCAAAGTGTGTGGATAAACGATTGGCCACATGTCATCCCAAAAGATTTGCTTTTCGAGTTTGTTCATGTTCCGGTACATCTCAATAACGATTCTTCCCATCTCATTGTCACCAAACTCTTCTCCGACATCTCCCTTTGGAGGAGGGACAAAACTTAATTGTTGCCAATATGGATCTATATCGCTTAGAGGGATTATGCCATGTTCATACTTAACTATCATATGGAGACAAGGGAGTCACATAGACTTCATCATGTTGTAAACACACACCTCGTCCGGCTTGGTTCCCCATTTGTGAATCAAATTCACCTCTACCATTAACCTCTTAATGCAAGTACGTGAAACATTATAATAGAGTCCCTTGAACAACCGAAGGTCCTCCGTATTCTTGATGTTACCACCTTTGTCTACAATCTTTTTGTACTTCATAATGCGGCTTTTTTGAAACTTATATTTAATTCCATCAATCTCGCGGTTGAATTAATTCTCCATTGCGTTAAACACAATCACAAAATTATCGACACATCCAAAAAGATTTTTCTTCAACCGGTGGTGAGACGATTCTACCAAACTTGTCACTTGATTCCCAAAGTGTTTATGGTGGTTGGTAAATGCATAAACAAAGCGCTCTTTGTGCGGTTCCAACCATTGCTTAACCACATACGTTACAATATCCTCGGGATATTCGCGGCTAGACCAATGTTCGATAATTGCCGCAAGATTTAGATTATACTCTTCTTCGGTGAGAGACCAAGTCAATGACTCCCATTCACCAGAGAAAGCAACCCATTTAGCGTGATTTATAGTGTATTGTATATCGAATTCCTTTTTTGCATCCACTTGATCATCTTCCGGTAGCTTACTAATCTCTTCAAATGCTTTCCTCTTTGGTGGACAAATTTGAGGCTTGCACCTATTCATCACATTACACCATATACGGAACGTACAAAGCATATTATGTGTTAATGGGAAGACTCTCTCTATTGTGTTCATTAATGCTACATCGTTGTCCGTCACTATAGCCGCGGGGATATCATCATCTCAGTATATGGCCTTCACTTGTTGTAGCGCCCAAGTGTAACTTGGTTCTTGCTCATCTTCTAGAAAACAAAAAGCAACGGTAAACGGTGACTTCATCGAGGTACGACTAACAATATTCAACAATGGCATCTCGTATTTGTTAGTCTTGTAAGTGCAATCCATTATAAGAACTTGATGGAAGGATTGAGACAATTGAACACTCTTCGGATGCGCAATGAAGAGATGCGTTATTTCATCTTCCGGACCTACCTTCTTTTGAACCGCGTAGCCTTTCTCTTTAGCGCAAAAAAATAATTGTTGCATCACTTGTCTATCCTTCCATTCATTCCTTTTAATTGTCTCAATTGCATTGTAAATGGTCGTCAAAGATTATACATTATCCTTGTTATCATCCTTTAGTAAGCAAAGCATGTTAAGTGGTGAAATTCCCATTCTTCTAAATTTAGCTATTTTCTCCATTTCTTGAGGAGTTAGCCTTGCGGCCATTGCATGTCCTTCAAGTTCATCCGGATGAGGGTGGTTATGATGACCTGCCACCTTATCCATAGATAGAACACATCTATTCTTTTTTTTTTGCACTTACTAAATACTAGCTTAAACGGACATTTAATTTTCTTTGAGCACGTTGTGTTCTTCCTCGTCGTCTTTTCTTTATACACATAACCCTTCCTCTTGTGACTAACATCGGGATCTCCACTTCTCTCACAAACCATTTCAAAACGAGTTTGGCTTTCTTTTCCATTCAAAACTAATACGCACATGGCTTTCTTGGCATGGTCTCTAGCCCAATTCTTCGCATCAATAGGTTTATCAAAAACCAAATCATTGACATAGTGATTAGATGTATCTTCGCTTGACATGCCAACCGGAGAAGGTTGATTATCCATTGGTATAGGTTGACATTCAATCTACAAGAAATGGAACAACATCAATTGCAATCAGAATTAAGTTCGGTTACATGATAATTTTATCGGGATAACCGAACTCAGAGTTCGGTTATCAAGCAAGTTGATAACTAACCGAACTTTATGTATACTAAATCAAAATTTTATTGTACGTAATTTCGGTTATATAGTGGGTTGGTATGAAGTTTGCGAACCAACTGAACTTTATATACTAATGTGAAATATTATTTTACATAAGTTCGGTTAGCTATTGGTTGCAAACTAACCGAACTTTACGACCCTAAAGTTCGGTTACATGATAATTTTCTCGGGAAAACCGAACTTTACGTATACTAAATCAAATTTTATTGTACGTAAGTTCGGTTAGATAGTGGTTTGGTATGAAGTTTGCGAACCAACCGAACTTTATACACTAATGTGAAATCTTCTTTTACATAAGTTCGGTTAGCTATTAGTTGCAAGCTAACTGAACTTATAGACCCTAAAGTTCGGTTACATTTCGGCCAAACCGAACATAACACTGTAATCCTATTTACAGAATTCGGTAACATGTCCGTTAACCGAACTTCAAAAAACCTCCATTATTGGAGAGTTCGGTAACCTGTGTGTTTAGAAAAAGTAACCGAACTACACTTTCAGATGAGTTCGGTTACATGTTCTTCACACAAGGTAACCGAACAATCCCAAATCTACTTAACAAATTCACATTTTTTTGAAAATTTGGATCAATTCAACCAACATTATCTAAGTTTAGAGCATACCTGGGTACCCAAATAGTCTTCCTCCGGTTGTGGTTAGTAAAATCCATCGTTTTCATCTTGAGATTGGCTTTGGGGAAGAATACATTCACCATCTAAGAAATAATCCATATCCGGATCATTGTGAAGATTGACATATACTCTAGAAGAGGAAGGAGATGAAGATTCAGATGAGTTATCATCAATTGAATCATCACTTGAATAGTCTAGATTAGTGAACTCAAAAAAAAAAATTTATTTTCCATGTTTTTGTTCTTCATCTTCTCTAACTTTTCTCTTTCAATAATTCTACTTCTTTTTTAAAAAATCAGATTTTTTAATCTCAAATCTTTATTCAAAATCATTTCACTAATCACACTAACTAACTAATCATTAACCAAAAATAATCATAGGGTAATTTAGGTAATATCATAAATATCTAGATAAGGGGTGATCTAGATTTACTTCTAAATGTTTTACTAAAAATAGAACCATGGTCCCCAAAAAAAACCATGGTCCCCAAAGAAAAAGGTTCATTCTAAAGGGGCGGGCCCACCCTCATGTGACATATCAGATTCATGTTTACAGCTTTTTCACCAAAAATCATGTAAAATCTCTTACGGGCATATAAGAGAAAAGATGCAACTAGTGAACCTGCACATACCTTGGCTCCTTTCTGCTGAAGTTTTGAATTGCCTCCATTAATGCAATTTCTCCATGGAAATATATGGTCCCCATCTACGGATGAAACAAAATACTAGCAAAAGCTACCCTTGAATTTCCTGGACAAATTGAGGTATACCTAATGAGACAAATTTCCGGGTCATTATGAAGTAAAAAACAATACCCTTTCTATTACTCATTTTCAATTATTTTCAAAATGGCTAATGTACCCTTTCTATTACTCATTTTATATTTTTTAATATGTTAATTTTATTTTTAGTAATAATATAACATTAAATAGGGTTAGTGAAGGGTTAGACATGACATTCGTACAATTCCCCTAATATTTCGACCTTGTCGATTAGGACAGTTAATGAAAGACGAAAGTAGTATAATGTGAATGGGCCGGCTCCACAAGTTTTGGTATTATGAGAAAATATAACATTGCTAATTATTATGTTTTCTAATAAAAGTGTGGAGCATATAAGACTAAGTCTTATGGACCAGATTTGGCTGCTAGATTAGCCCAAAAAGTGTTGTAGTTCAAAAAAAAAAAAAAATTGTCTATTTGTTAACACTAGTTTTCTCTCCTAACAATTTCTCGCATGTGAACTAGTAGCGAGATAGTTTCGTTGAACCACCTTTTCGCGGAATGGTTCAGCGCATCTAGGTTTATTTTTCGATCTGACTGCTGAGATGGTTGCGCTGAACCATTCAGCGCAACCTAAATCTACTTTTCGCTGAATGATTCAGCGCAGCTTCCTAGATCTACTTTTCGCTGAATGATTCAGCGCCTTTAGTATGCTAGATTAGATTTACCATAGGACTTAGGAGGTTATCCTAGCTGACGTGGACTTCCAATCTAGATGCTAGATTAAAAGACCATAGGACTTAGCCTAAAGGCCGTGAGCTTGAGTGTTTTTTTTTTTTTTTGTTGATGCAATTGTGAGCTTGAGCTTCCCAGTATTGCCAAATTTCAATTTTTTTTACAATCTTGGTAAAGGGGCGGTAGGAATCGGTAGAGGGGCGGCAAGTGAATAAGACAAAAAAAGGTCATTACAAGTAAATTCAAGTGCCCCTTATCAATGAAAATATGGAAATGACTAATTAGCCCTTATTGTTAATAATCAAGATTAGTAATGATAATCAAGATTAGTGTTGATAATTAATTTTTACTTATTATAACTCTAAAATCAGATTTTTAGAGTTTTAAAAAAAAAAAAAAAAAAATTAGAGGAGAAGAAAAAGAAAACTTATGTGATATTTGTGAAACCCTAGATTTTGATTCACTCAACCAAAATGAGTGATTCCAGTGACCCGATATACTTCTAAATTAGTTCCAATTAGCTTTTTCTCGCTCAAAATTATCTAAACTACATAACAAAATCAAAACTTTTGAATTTTCAGAAGAACTTACGGTTGCAATTTTGCTCGTGACCAACCGTAACTCTTAGTTACGGTTCATAAGTTATCGAATACCAACCGTAACTGGTTAAATTTGGGGAAGATCCAATCATAAAACCAGTTACGGTTGGTAACTAATGAATCGATACCAACCGTAATTACCCTACGGTTGGTGTGTCAACTTAACTTTTGAACCGTAAATCATTATTTGATAAATTCTTAAGACACAGGAATATTTACGGTTGGTATGGTTGTTTGAGTAACAAACCGTAACTCAATTACGGTTGATAAATATGATGCAAATAAAAACCGTAACTGAACATATTCTCAAAACTAAGAATATACATTTGGTAATTGAACTATTACCAACCGTATGTTCTTCAAAATCTCCATTTACGGTTCGTAATTGAGTTGTTACCAACCGTAACACGCATAAACCCAGAAATTTCAATTTCAATTTTCATACAAAACCCTAATTTTGATACAAAATTAACTTAAATCCAACGCGATAAACAAAACCCTAACTGGGTTTTTCCAAACATTTTTCAAATCGCCGATTAATCGAAGACGATGAAATTTTCGGTTTTAATGGAGGTTAGGATTGATGGAGGAGAAGAGAAGACGAAGAAGAAGATGAAAAAAAAAACTAATTTGATTTTTTCTGATTCATTAAGTTTAAAAAAAAATTGATTTGATTTTGATTAATTTAAGGTGAAAAGGATAATCTAGTCAATATACACCCCTATAGGACACCCCCTAACCAATAAGAGGGACATTGCTATCACACTTGCCGCCCCTCTACCAATTCATGCCGCTCCTCTACCAAGCTTGTTTTTTTATCTAAACGACAGAAATCTGAGCACCGCATATGCAATATTCTAATTGATTTAAGACTGAGAGTCTACTTTGGACTCCAGTTGAACGAACGCTCCTAGCCTGAAATAATCATCTAACCTAAAGAAATTGGAAGCTGCTCACACAACCGTTAAGGTATGAATTGGCTGATACCATTACATACGTGACAAACAAACAGTATCATCCTCGCTTATAATGGTTTCCATTCATTTGAAGGCTTTGGTTTAGTTTTTATGGTTGTTCTAAACAAACCGTGAAACTAAACAAGCTAAAAGCCGTATAGACACGTTAGTTAGGGCCAGCCCCTTTGGGGAATTGCGGGGAGGGCTTGGTTTGTAGGGCCCACATGCATTTATGTGGTTTTTAGAGTATTTAAAACAACGCGTTAAGAATTTTTGTAGTTTTTAATCCTGGCTAAATTGGGCTTATCAAATTTTCATTCCCACACCACCAAATTAATATAGGCACCCAAACTTCTAACAAATACTAATTTACCCCCACATTAATTCCTAAAGCAATCTCATATAAATACTAATCCTTATCATTTTCAGTAAATCCAAAAACAAAAAATCCTAAACCTAAAAAAACTTTCTATTTCAATCATAAACTTTCCAAATTCTCAAAACCCTAATAAAAAAAAATCCATCCTCTTCTCCGAAGATCTTCGATCCAACCAAGAAAAAGGTAAATCTCCATCAACCCATTCTGTGATTTGCATTTCTTCATTGATTTACATGTTTAAATCTTCGATTTTCGAAAATCAAAATCTCCGATTAACCCAGAATCGGTTTATATGATGATTAACATCAACCGATTTTCGGTTTTGGTTTCCGCCATGAAGAGCATGCACAATAATCGGTTTATATGATGATTAACATCGACCGATTTTAGGGTTAGAAACGAAACATGAAAATACAACACCAGAATCGGTTTATAAGTGCTTTAAAATAATCCGATTCTGGGTACCTTTTTTTTTATAAAATTATGCAATCCCATAATCGGGTTTTATATGCTTGTTAATTTACCGATTATGACTGTCTCTTCAGATTCCTTTTCATAATCGGGTTTTATATATGTATCACATAAACCGATTGTGAATATTTGACATTTCTGTATGTTTTTGTAGTCAAGAATCGGATTACATGTTTCATTATGTACCGATTATTAACTAGTTTTTTTTTTTTTTTTTTTGGTTTATGTAGATATGGACTTCTCACACCTGCTGATTTACTCTCGAGAGATCACATTGGAGGATATCCTTAGGAAGCCACAACGAGTGCCAGAAAGAAGCCTCTACAAGTTTGCTTATGGGCGTGAGATCTATCTAGAACAAGCCCTATCGTTGATTGACAAGCTTGCACTGGAGGAGCTTCGTGAGGTCATGAGGTTCGCTAGGATGAGGATAAACATTATATCAGCTGAGAGGGATCGCCACCAAGAATTGGAAGGTATGTTTGAAGAAATTGCTGAATTTATAGCCATGGATGATACAGAAGCTGCTTCTCTTGATGATGATGCTGCTGGTGGTGAAGCTGCTGCTCCTGATGCTGGTGCTGGTGGTGCTGCTGCTGCTTTTGATGTTGTTGCTGATGCAAATGCTCCTGGTGCTCCTTAAGTTTTTAAGTTTAAATTTTAAATATTAAAACTTTAAGTTTATAAGACTTGTGGTTGTTTTAAGTCTTTTGGGATGGTTTATGTTTGTATTTTGGATGATCTTTGTGTGGTTGATGTTTGTATTTTGGATGATCTTTGATTTTAGCCTGATATGCCAACAATCGGTCTACTCGATATGTCAACATAAACCGATTGTGCAAGCCATTTTTCCTGGATGTTTTTCAAGCCAGAATCGGATCACATAGTAAAATGTATAAACCGATTTGTGTCGGTGAAAATTCAAAATTTAACACATCGTCAATCGGTTTATGTTGGTCACAAAAAAGACCGATTCCTGGCGGCATTAAAACATAATCGGGTTATACATTCCTTCTAGAAGACCGATTATGCCAAATTATTTCACGTTTTTCAAAAAAAATATAGTCGTTTGGGACTTTCTCTATAAATAAAGACCTCACCCTTGGACCCCATTTGCCCCAAAATTGATCATTTTTCTCCCCCTCACTCCATATACTCCACAACTACTCATTTCATACATATACATACAAGAAATGGCATCGTTTGACTCCGCGGAAGATTTGGCAATCACCAAAGCATGGTATGTGGAAAATCGACTTAGACGTCAATCCTCTGAAAGGGAGGATTCCACAACCTTTTGGGCTAGGGTACACAACAAATTTAGCAGCGATTTTGGGAATCCTAATGCAAGAAGTGTTCAACAAGTCTATGATAGGCACATAATCATCGAAAATGCGATGCTTGCTTTTTAGCTCTCTAACCTCGGATTTTTAACACTCGCCCCTTCACCTCGTCCATTGCACAATTTGTAAGTAATTTTGTGGTTTTTTTTTTTTACATAACCCATGTTGTTTTATCTTCCAATGAAACACCACTAACAAATGTAAGTTTGTTTTTGTGTTTTTGTAGCACGAAGTCGTGAAAGCGCGCTACTTGGAGGAAAAGGGGGAAGCATTCGCATTCGATGCAATCTATCACTTCTTGGCAGAAAGAATCCCGGAGGATAACCCGGACTACTTGGATGCTGTATCGTCTTCGGAGGAGGAAGATTGATGGATTTAGAAGTTTTTGTATAGGTTTTGTTGGTAGACCTCTATATAAACCCTCACGAGACTATAACTCATCCACTAGGGCCGCCTAGGGGTTTAAAGGCTTGATGCATGTGCTAAATGCATCCTACAATAATAATGCAATGAATGAAAATTGGTAATGAAAAGAAACAATCGGTTTATATATGTCATAAGTAAAATCCGATTACCAAAATCGGATTATAAACATGTCAACGTTAACCGATTATAGATGTCCTCTGTTAATTCGTAAACACCAATCCAGAATCGGTTTACAAGTGAATGAACGTAAACCGATTCTGGGTACTGTTTACGGGAAAAAAAAATGTTTGATGTTTTGATGAACTCTCTAACATTAGTTAATCTCACATCCAAAACAAAATTAACCCCTAATACGATTAATTAGTGCTAATTATTCAGGGGTAAAATAGGTAGTTAGGTAATTATTTTGATAAGGGGTAGTGTGTAGGTGATTTCTAATGACTTATCTCAGGGCTTAATTGGGGGGCCCAAGAAATAATTAGGGGCCTCAAACATTTTATTCTCACCCAAAAAAAAATCTATTTCCACCCCAAAATATAGTGAAAATACTGTTTTACCCTTCACTAAACCTAAAACTTAAAATTCTATTAACCCTTGAAAATACTCTAAACCCCAACTCATTTTCATTTAAACCCCAAAAATTAATCAGTCCCCTCCTTCCCTCTCTCTCGACTCTCCATCACAACTAAAAAATAAGAGTCGTCAACCTCATAGTTATATACCCTAACGATTTTTCATATGCATGTTATTTGTATGAAAAATCGTTGATGTCTAGAGTGTAGGAGATAACGACCCTTTTTCTGGGTTTTGGCGACTCCTTTTTATACACTAACGACTCTTTATGACTAAAAACTATATCTCTGTCCAAAAAATTGGAAGGATCGTCATTGTTTATTGGAGAATCGTCACCAAATTTGGTAGAGTCATCATGATATGGAAGTGTTTCAAAAACGACCCTCAAAACGACCCTCATAGGTCGTCATTGTTTCTTGACGACTCTAAACAGTCGTTAATGCTTATAAAATAGTCGTTCATTAATGGCGGAGATACATTAAAGGGTCGTCAACGACCCTCATGAGTCGTCTTTGTTTCTTGACGACTCTAAACATTCGTTAATGCTTATAAAAGAGTCGTTATCTTCTTCTAATGTATTTCCGCCATTAAACAATTTTTAAACACTAACGATTCTTGGGGGTCGTTTTTGAAACTTTAACTTATTTGTGAAGAGCCGTTATTGAAATACTTCACTACCCTGACGACTTTTCATGCAGGTCTGGCAAAAAAAAAAAAAAAAAAAAATTGCAAACAAAAATTTTGGAAAAAAAAGAAGGTTAAAATCAAATTAAGTGAGATTAACACTAATTAAATAAAATTATCACGAATTAAATAAGGGTAGATTAGTATTTTTTAAAAAAATGGGATAAGGGGTGACTCAAATTAGGTTTTAATGACCTTTTTTGTCCTCTAGTGTGAGGCCCCTAATTAATTTTCGGGCCCCCCAATTGAGCTATGCATTTTTGTCATCTAGCTATAGGCCCCAATTAAGTCCTATAGGCCCCAATTTAGCCAGGTTTTTAATCCCCAATTTTTTATTCTAGGGTAATAATAATCTCGATGTTGATGTTTTGATTTCTTATGGTAATGGGTATTACTCTGAGCAAGGGTTTCCTTTTCTTGTCAACCTCTTATGAGTAGTCCTGGGTATAAATTCCATACGCAGATCTTGTTCTACACCACTTTTTAAAACGCAGACGGAGATGACTAGATCCTTGGAACCAACTGGATGTGAAGCCTTCCGCCAACACCTGAAATCTTGTTCTGGGCATAGTCCCTGTGCGAACAGCCCTTGGCACGGATTTGACGTTTCTGACAACCCAGAGATGTATATGGAGGAGAGGCTCAAGTGTCATCAGGCTAGACTTGCTCGCTCGTTGAGGAAAGTAAACGAAGTAAGATTGTTAAGAGGGTACAATCCTCGCACGGGATATGCCTCTGAAAAAAAAGTTGGGGCAGAAGAAGATGCATCAAAAATAAAGAGAGAGTCTGTAGAAAAAGGTTGTTCCAGTAGAAAGGGTGGTGCTGCTGCTCAAGAACCTCCCGTACTCGAACAGCTGATAATGGAAAAAGAAAACAAGGTTATAAAGTTACGTGACGTCGAATTAATCTTACCCAAGGTAGCAGCAGGAGCCAAAGGTATCCTTGAAACTCATGTTAACGGGTTTCTGTTTACAAGCTACGATTCCAGTTTCCATGTGCATTGCCTGTTCAAGGATATCAAGGCTTCTTTCTTCCAACTTGCAAACGGTTGCAGTCCGCCTCTCTTGCACTTCCACATGAACTGGAAAAAAACTACAAAGGATATCCTAGTCCATTTGCTGACGACCCCTGGTTCAGATAAGGTTGAGAAAGAGAAGCACAAGAGATATGAGGACCGTAATCGCGAGTTAAACAAATTCATCTTCAATGTTGAAGATAAATGGATTTGCACCGAGGCATTTGCAGACCTTGGCCCGATTCAGGAGTTGATGGAGGAAGAGATGTTTTATGGGTACCTTTCCTCAGAGGAAGAAGCCGTCTTTACTCTGACCTTTTTTGCCATACATGTGCGTGTACTAAAACCGTCCGCTTCACCGTTCGTCGTGGTCGATCAGGACGACATTGAGATTGTTAATTTGGTAGTACTTGGCAATGACATGATCGATATGACTGTCATCCCCAAGGACTTTAAGGTGGAAAGTATGTTTGAAATCAGATTTCCCTCGAGATCACTCGCTGCTGTAAAAGATTGGCTTTACAGAGGACATATCAAGTACTATGTGAACAAGGCGGAGAACTGGAAGGACCGTGTGAAAGACATTGCGGAAAACTTTCAGACCTTCCTTGAGGGTGGTGGATGGGCTCAGTATGAACTTGAGGATGATGCTACTGTTCAGGACTACTACGGATCCGAATCAGAGTCTGAAGCTTCAGACGAGCAATGGGGCGATGGTTGCAGGGAATCAGATAGCAACAGTTGCAGCGAATCAGATGGTGAAGATGAGTAAAAGTAGATATTTGATAAAATAAAACAGTTATGAGAACAAAGTAAACAACTCGTGCATATTTCTCTTTAGTCTTCTGCTGTATGTTAATTTCATATGCTCCTGTTTAAATGTGGAAGTAATCTCATGACCTTGTTTAAACAACTGTACGAAGGAATTTAACCTAGAATGCTAGAATTCAGCCAAAAAGGCAATATAGACTTGTATTTTAACCTAGAATGCTAGAATTCAGCCAAAAAGGCAATATAGACTTGTATTTTATCTGGTCAGCAGTGAGTGAGTTTGGCTAAATCTGTAATTCATCGTGACAGGTACCCCTACAGAAAATTAGAAGCATTATAGTGGGGACGGAACTGGGCACAGAAACTTCAACGAAATTTTCACCTAGGGAGGCTGGGCAGAGAACTGGTCACAGAAACTTCAATGAATCTTTCACCTAGAATGGCGACGGCCTAGAGGCTCCGAAGACCCTGCATATCATATACATTTTATTTGGCTTATTGCAAGAATTGTTTTATACATACTAGATATCTTCGAGACCGAAATTAGAGATGGAAGAATTGGAACAAAACTAAACGTTAAGATAACATGACAAAAGCAACACTGTGATTAGCACCACTTGAAGGGCAACACTGTATTCATCCATCTGAACTTCATTGCATTTCCATGAAAAAGAAGAAGAAAACCTTGTAAAGCAACAATTCTGTTTGTCCACGACTAGAGACAATGGAACAAAAATAGGCTATGCAAGCAAGAGTTACGTGCACAAACAACAAAGAAGACAGCAACTAAAGACTACATGAACCTCAAACAATGATCCCCCAACTATTACAAACAAATTAAAAACAAAAGCCCTTACCACTATCATCAACTCGTTCTGTTTTTATGTTGGTCCTGGTGTATTGCCAGGTTTGAACTAATCTATGGCCAAAACAACCAAACTCAGAAAACCATTCTGCAGATGACACTCCATGGAAAGATCTGGTACCCATCTACCGATGAAACAAAAAAGTAACAAAACCCTTGAATTTGCAGCAGTAGGAGAAATTCACAATGAAAGATAAGCAAACCAGGGTATATTCATGTAATAATCAAACAAAAGCAAGTGACTCCATGTACTTAAGAGTTATGAAACTGAACACTTCTTGAGATGGTATACCCTCCTGTGTGTAATGTCGTGGTGCTAGTTTACCAATTTTGACAGAGCTCATATTTTCAAGATCATATGAGATGACTACTTCACTCTCATGTGTCACCAACTTGGGTGTTACAACTACCAACTTGTCAGCCGACGTAAAGACATCACCAACCAAGATTTCTCAAAAAGTAAATCTTCACAGTGAAAATAGGTTACACTGTTTTTGGAGGTTGGTGGATTTCATTAACCACTAAAAACAAAACTTCAATTCTTAACACCTTAGTTATCCTATGTCACTTGGATGATAATGAACAACTAAATAAAAGTATGAGTTACTAAGTATAGCTTTTTAGGTACTCTACGCTTCCATTTGAACCAAATAACCATAATTACATGAGACTGCAAGGTTGTCTGGTGCAGGGAATAAAGTACAAAACAAGCAGAAACATATTTTTTTCTATGCAGTTCAGTAACATTTACTTCAATAATCTAAGTAACGAATTCATACATATAAATAACTTAGCTAATACCATATACAAATACCAAAGGCACCATTTTTCTATGCCCCGGAAATACATAGCATGGAGACAATTTTCTAATATTTTGTATCGTTACCTAATTTATGTTACAGGGTTCTCTAATCAGTGATCAGATGAATAAGGTTTAGCAAAACCACACTCAGGAAATATATCTATAGTTTCAGTTAGCTAATTATGACACTACAGAGTGTCAACTGAGACAATTTGCCCCAATTCTAGCCTTTGTAAGTAAACAAATATCCACTTATAAGTGTCTGAATGAATAATTTAACTCTAGGTACTACCTAACTACTAGATTGTGTGCCACCCGTCCTTCACTGTCACATAGATACTTATATACGGACTTGACAAAGGTCAAATCTACTTGTTTAGATCATAGAGTTCAGCAGTAGTATATTCAAGGTAAACTATGTTAGCTGCATATAAAGGCTGTGAGCTATTGAGCTTACCGGTCCATTTCTCAAATTTCAAAAGAAATTAATTACAAATTTTGAAGTAATGTTAAAAGGGCAAAGATTTGAAAATTGTATATGCAATATTCTAATTGATTATGACTGCAAGTCTACTCTTAAACAAACACGCCTAGTTTAAACAATCAGCTGACCTCAAGAAGCTACTAGCCGCTCACATAACAGTTTGAGCAACGATACAAATATCTCTAATTTTGAATGCTTTCTTTATGAGTCATGAGGTAAACAAAAACCAATAGATAACTGCTTAAAGAGAGAGGACCTAGCACGAGTTGATAAAGAAAATATATGTGATGCTTGGTTTGTACATTCACTCGCATAAGAAAGTTCCAAACACTAACACAAAATATTTAAGGAAAACAGACCTGACTGAAGTTGATAAAGAAAAACATATATGATGCTTAATTTCTACATTCATGCGCAGGCAAAAATTTCAAACACTAAAAAAGAAAAGTTCATAGAAATTACTTTGTTTGGAATTTACCCAAAATGCTCACCACCATGCGCTTGACCTCAAATTGGTTCTTGGATAATCCACTGCTACTTCTTCTTCCCTACTTATCTACTCCCTTAATTTCTTGGCTCATACTTGCAGATCAGCAGCATTCATTAGTATCCATTTCTTCTCTTTCTCGTTTTACTTCTCTGAAACTCTTTTTTCTATTGCCCAACATAAGTACCCGAGTTCAGTGCTACTAAGGTCTCAATATAAGCCTCCACTTCAAATTCTTCAGGGAAGCCATATATCTCCGTAACTCTAGCTCTTTCAAGCTTAGGGTCATATGACATTAACCGCAATCCCTCTTCCACCAATGGTACACCAAAAAGTAGGATTTCACCATTCTGTAAAGTCTGAATTGGCCTTCCATAGTACAAGTCTGTTATTTGTGCGGTAATTTTCAAAGGCTTACTCCACTTGTCATCCATCATCGTCCACACATCAATGTGCTTGTGATTCCTATGAAGAATGCAAAGTTTCCCTTCCCAAATGCCCAAATCTGAATCGTAAGGGTCCTCATCCTCATTTGAAATTTTTTTAGGTAGAGGCACCTCACGGAATGTCTCATCAGAAATATCAAAACAAACAATAACATTAGAATTGATTCCAGTAGCCATCCAATGAAGCACACCATTATGAAGACGCCCCTTATTTACACCGAAATAAAAATCAATAGGCATGAAACCATAAGGAATGGAACCAAGTTTTTTCCATGAATTTGAAGCCAATGAGTATAGGCTAGCTTCAGAAACTTCACCTAAACCAAAACCCACAATTCTTACTACCTTATAATCATCAGTCTTGCAATCATAACCAATCCCATATGCTCTATAACAAATAAGGTCTAGGTCGGCTGGAGGTTCTGGTACTAGTTTGTATTCTTGGGTAGCCGGGTTCCAAATGCAGATACTACCAGGAAATGGTTCAAAGCAAACAACACCATTACAAGAACCTAGAATTTTAGGCACAAATTCTCAGGACATAAATGGATAATCAATGTAAAGATCATGAACTTGAAATGGTGATGATAGAACATTATCATCTATATAAGAGATATAAGATTCTGTAGATGTATCATAATTGCTAACCAAGATTTTGAAATTGTTCATGAGATTAGCATGGTTGAGATGATTTTTGATGAAATTAGGGTTTCGAAATAGATGATACCAGTACTTGGAAACACACCGGAATCTGGAGATGGACTTTACAGGTAACCTTGTGAATATGTTCTCCATGATTTCCTCTGGCAAGAAGCCTGACATTGTTGTTCCTCTTCTTCTTCTTTTTCTGTTTCTAGTAACAGTGAGGGAGTCTGAGGCGGGGTCTTTTATTTATCCTGGCATTTTTAGGCCTCTTCCCATACACATGCCAAAAAAATGGTGTTTGGCCTGCCACCTGGCATGCCAAACCATTTGCGCCACTATGGGGAAACCGCTGAGCGATCGAATCCCTAGCGAGCGATATTGACAATATCGACAGCGATATTCACTTTATCGTTGGCGATATTCACTCTAGCGGTAACGGCTATTTCTTCATCACTATAGATAGGTAACTTTCAAACTCAACATTTACCCCAAATTTTTTACACAAAAAGTTTCTCTTCTTCTCAATCTATTATTCTCTTTTCTCAATCTAATTTATTTCTTCTATTTTATCCAAATGGCACAATTAACCCAACTTGATTCGGCAACACAACTTGATTTTTCTGGAGTAGTACTTGAAGGTGTCGTTGAGAAGATATGTGATAGATTTAAAGAAATATGTAAGAAGCAAAGAAGTCTCCAAGTTTTGGATATCAACCAAGTCAAAACCGCAACTAAGAGAAGGCCAAGAAAGGTTAAAGGCAAGGAAAATCAAGGCAAAACAAATTTGAAGCCAAAGAAGAAGATAAACAAAGGAGACTCCGTTCATGAGTGCATTGATTGGAAGTTTAGTGAAATGAAGAAGATGAAGAACATTGTTCCAAAAAAATTTTTAGAGTCTTTCCAATTATTGTCTAGTTTTATGTCTTGTAAAATGACTATTTTACTTCACTTAGATAAACTCAAAGATGAGTCTTCTTGGCTTTGGAGGAGCATTTATTCAGGGCTTGAGGTTGTGCAACAAACATACTAGATGGTTGGTAAGATGTGGTACTAAGGTAAACATATGGCTTGACTGCTGGGTTATCGGTCTCAATAACCCTCCTATCCCTGTGGTGGGATCTTCGAGCTTTGATAATTTTAATTATGTTTGTGATCTATTTTTATTTGGAACAAGACAATGGAATGTGGATGTTGTTACAACTCTGTTTTCTCATGAATGTGCTGATCTAATTTTAAATATGAGAATACCTAATACAGGTGAAGATACTATGATATGGGCACCTGATAGAAAAGGAAAATTTCATGTTAAAAGTGCTTATCATACTATATGTTCTAATGATGTTAACTCCATTATTGCAGGTAGTACTATTCCTACCACTGTTTGGAAAAATTTGTGGAAATTCAAAATTCCACATAGAGTACAATTATTTCTCTGGAAATGCTACAAGAACATTGTTCCTGTTAGAACTAGGTTAGCTAGATATAAACAAGATATAGATATTCAGTGTCCTTTCTGTAAGAACAATGAGGAAACTATAGATCACATTTTCATGGATTGTAGTTTTAGTAGAGCCATCTGGTTTGCTATGAATGTCAATATTGATTCTATCAAAACTCAGTTTTCTACTTTTGAGCTATGGGCAATAACTTGGTTTCATTCAGAGGTGAATAATGTTCCTGCTCTATGTTCTAGTAACGAAAGTTTGTTATGCAGGTTCCTGTGTACAGTTTGGTACCTCTGGAAGGAAAGATGCTCAGTGGTCTTTCAGGATAAGAAACCAAATTTGCATCTTACTGTAGCTAAGATAAACTACTTGCATTATCAATGTTCTAATCTGAGCAATCAAAATCATATATCTCATGTCAATGAATTGCAGGTTAAAAATTGGAGACCTCCAGACAAGGAGTTTGTTAAAATTAATATTGATGGCTCTTACATATCATTAACAAAAACAGGGAGTGTGGGACTAATTCTTAGAAATTTTGCAGGTATCTGCTTAGGAGCAAAAGGTCTAAACTGTAATGAGGAGGTGGATGAGGAATATGGGGCGGAGTATTTTGAATGCAAAGCTTTGGAGGCAGTATGTGGATTTGGATGGAGGAGCTTGGAATCACTAAGGCTATTTTTGAACTGGACTGTGAAAATGTAGTTAACTCAATAAATGGGAGTGAAATGCAGGTTCATTGGTACAACCAAAACTTAGCTCAAGTGATTAGAAACAAATTCAGAAGTAGTAATTTTTGGTTCTGCAAGTCTATAAATAGACGTAGTAATAATGTAGCGCATGAGTTAGCAAAAATGGCGAGACTTCAGGGAGACAATTTTCTTTTCCTAGATCATTTTCCAGATGAAATTATCACTCTGATTAAAAATGACTATTGTAACTCTTAATTTTATCTAATAAATTCCTGTTAGTATAAAAAAAAAAAGACTATTTTAATTATATTGAATTTTTTAATTTTGTGAAGTTTAATGAATTTGAAAATTTGACGAATATTGTTGAAAATTAATATTAATTATATTCTTAAACATTAAAAGTATTATAAATATTTAAACTTAAACAAATATTAAAAATATTAATACTTTAAAAAATTTAAACAAATATTAAAACTTTAAAAGTGGACAATTGAGAAATTACAACACCAATGTTGGACAATATTGGGGCAAATATCTTAAAACCTCGAAACAACTTTCAAAATGGAATTTTTGCCCGTAGATGCGACGATATTCCACACGACACCTTTTTCGAAATTCCACCGTGGTTTCACCACTTCTCAAGGTTGGACCTTCTCGCTGAAGTAAAGCAAAATACCTAGTAACTTCCTGCTTAATTATACCGAAACGCTGAACCAAATCTGAAACACTACGACCGCGTAGGTTCATTGTTTGTTTTTGAAATTTAAAATCGGGAGTCAATTTAGTTTATATAACTTCCGAATATAAAGTATCCCCAAAATAAAATCCTATATCTTTTGAATTTTGATTATCCTATAAAATTAGGTATTTATAGGGGGAAATAAATAAAGTTATCTTGACTCCGAGTGAATTAAAGTAGACATTTGGCTAAAATGCATAATCGAAAAACATATTGGTGACTTTGAATTTAGGTTATTTAACAAAAGAATTATGGGCAATATAGAGTAGCCCCAAATGAGATTTTGCAGAAATTCTATATCTTTTGAATTTTTGATTATCCTATAATTGGTAGTAAATAAAGTTATCTTGACTCCCGATTAAAGTAGATGTTGGTGCAAAAATATCCACCCCAACACTAGCCCCAAATGAGATGTGTGTTGATTGAATTTTTGATTATCTAAATAAAGTTATCTTGATCCAATTCCTCCATAAATGGTTGATTGATTGAATCTCCATCGTAGATCCAATTCCTCCATAAATGGTTGATGAACGCTGTGATTGATGCTGAAAAAAGTGGGGGTACCTGCAAAGACACTCCGATGCTAAAGTCAGAGGGAGTTCTTAACCAGGTGAGTTGTGGATAAAAGGAATAGAAATTGTCTACCTTTTGAGTTGGATTTTAGCCTCTATTTATAAACCTAAAACCCTAATTTGGTTCCATAATAACCCTAGATTTTTAGTTATCCAAAATAACCACTAAGATTTGTAGTTATCCTTGAAGATCCTTGTCTATCTTCACAAGATTTTAGTACATACTAGAAGATCCTTGTCTATCTTCATAGGATTTGAGTATATATCTTGGAAGATCCTTATTATCTTCACAAGATTTGTGTATATCCCCACAACATTTGTATTCATCTTGAAAGATCCATATTTATCTCTCCAAGATTTGTATCTATCTTGGAAGATCCTTGTCTATCTTCCAAGATTTATGTAAATCTCAAAATGATTCTACAATAAGTCCTTTGGGCTTCCATAATAAGCTAAAATGAGCTTCCATAATAAGCCATGTGGGTTTCCTCAATAAACCCACGGGTTTCCATAATAAACCGTATTGGGCTTCCATAATAAGCCATGTGGGTTTCCTCAATAAACCCACGGGTTTCCATAATAAATCGTATTGGGCTTCCATAATAAGCCATGTGGCTTATCTCAATAAACCCACGGGTTTCCACAATAAACCGTATTTGGCTTCCATAATAAGCCATGTGGGTTTCCTCAATAAACCCACGGGTTTCCACAATAAACCGTATTGGGCTTCCAATAAGCCATGTGGGTTCCTCAATAAACCCACGGGTTTCCATAATAAACCGTATTGGGCTTCCATAATAAACCATGTGGGTTTCCTCAATAAACCCGCCGGTTTCCACAATAAACCGTATTGGGATTCCATAATAAGCCTCGTGGGTTTCCATAATAAACCCATAGGTTTCTACAATAAACCAAATTGGCTTTTCTCAATAAACCCACGGGTTTCCACAATAAATCGTATTTGGCTTCCATAATAAGCCATGTGGGTTTCCTCAATAAACCCACGGGTTTCCACAATAGACCGTATTGGGCTTCCATAATAAGCCATGTGGGTTTCCTCAATAAACCCACCGGTTTCCACAATAAACCGTATTGGGCTTCCATAATAAGCCATGTGGGTTTCCATAATAAACCCACGGGTTTCTACAATAAACCAAATTGGGTTTCCTCAATAAACCCACCGGTTTCCACAATAAACCGTATTGGGCTTCCATAATAAGCCATGTGGGTTTCCTCAATAAACCCACCGGTTTCCACAATAAACCGTATTGGGCTTCCATAATAAGCCATGTGAGTTTCCATAATAAACCCACGGGTTTCTACAATAAACCAAATTGGGCTTCCACAATAAGCCTGAGTTGGTTTCTTTAATAAACCACCGGGCTTCCTTAATAAGTCCGGTTGGGCTTCCTCAATAAGCCAGATGCAATAGCTTGTGTGGTACGCCCGTGCACCATTTTAATGGGGTACAAACAGTAGACCTTTGGAAAAAATGCTACCATAATCGGTAGTGAATTTAGGTTATTTAACTCCCGAATATAGAGTAGCCCCAAAATGAGATTTTGCAAAAAATCTCTATTTTTTGAATTTTTGTTGAGCCTATAATCGGTAGTAAATGAAGTTATCCAGACTTCCGATTATACATTGGCTCTCTTTGCAAATATCCTACCAAAATCGGTAGTCAAGATAGTTCATATAACTACCGAATATAGAGTAGCCCCAGAATGAGATTTTGCCAAAATCATCTATTTTTTGAATTTTGGTTGAGCCTATAATCGGTAGTAAATGAAGTAAAATCCTGACTTCCGATTATACAGTGGCTCTCTTTGCAAATATCCTACCATAATCGGTAGTCAAGATAGTTCATATAACTACCGAATATAAAGTAGCCCCAAAATGAGATTTTGCCAAAATCATTTATTTTTTTGAATTTTGGTTGAGCCTATAATCGGTAGTAAATGAAGTAAAATTCTGACTTCGATTATACAGTGGTTCTCTTTGCAAATATTCAACCATATTCGGTAGTCAAAATAGTTCATATAACTACCGAATACAGAGTAGTCCCAAAATGAGATTTTACAAATTTTTTTTTTTTTTTTTTTATAATTTGGTTGAGCCTATAATCGGTAGTAAATGAATTTATCATTAACTTCCGATTAATAGTAGCCCCAAATACGCATTTAGCACAAATTCATATCAATCGGTAGTCACTGTGCGTTTCTTAACTACCGATTTACTCTCAACAATCGGTTCAAAAATAACTCCCGATTACGGAAGGGCATTAACGTATTCTACTATCCTTTTGGACATCCCTTAACCTTGTCTATGGGTTGGGAATAAAAAAATCGCCCTTTAAGTTTTTCGGAGTCGCCCCTAAAAATGCCACGTTATTTATGAGTGAGTTGTTTTTCAGATTAACCCAAAATAACCTTGATAACCTACGGCCTGGCGTCTCCTTTCAGAGCATCCGGGCTTGGTATGCCGGTTCCAAGGATCCATCATAAAATTTATGGGAGGGGTGAGCCCCTCACCTTCAACTTGAGTGGTCCGGTAACTTTTTAAGGTATACCCAATTTAATTTGGTAAGGGGCTTATGGTGCATTTTATTTTTCGATGAAATTCTGAAATTTGATCTCAAACCATGAATACAACTGAACTAGCGAATCAACACGCACGATCTTAGCATAGCTTCATATGCGAAATCCTAAAAAAAAACATTATGGTTTATGAAGTGAAAAATGTCGAAACAACAACGATTTTTGAAAGAACGCGCAATTGGGATATGAAAATTAATTAGGGGATATAGCTACATGACAAAATAGGGATCTAGATATCAAAGTTGGGTCATCCCTTATGTAATTATTTTTTAATTCCTAATCTAACCCTCACTAATCAGGTTTAGTGGTTAATAATAATTAGTAAAAATCTTAAGTATTTGGGGGATAAATTAGTGTGTATTTTTATTAGAATTTGTGTGAGTGAGGTGAAAGTAGAAGGAGGGAAAAAATATTTGAGAGGGCATTTTTTTTTGTGAAAATGGAGGATGATTGTGAAGAGAGAATTGTTGCTAAGAGGTTGAAAATTTGATTTTTTTTTTCTTGAATCCACCATTGTTGAAGTTGAAAAAGTTCGGTGCCGGCATGGTATTAAACCAAAAAACCATGCCGGCATTTGCTGGAAATTTTCATAAATTTTCTGGTTTTGATCTTCAAAACCTATTTTTTTTGTTCTAATTAGTCCACTTAGGGATAGCTATCTAATTTTCGAGCATAAAGCACTTCCGGCATAGTTTGTTGCTTAGATTTACGTGTAGGCACATGATGAAAAGTATCCAGAAAATTGATCTTTTTTTTTCACTTGACTACTAGGCATGGATAGATTTATATCGAGCATGCGGGAACCGCAGATCTGGCGTGGTCTTCATCCTAAATAACCATGCCGGAACTCAGTACCGGCATGGTCTTCATCCTAAATAACTATGTTGGTACTGAGGAACCCAGTATCGGCATGATCTTCATCATAAATAACTATGCCGGCACTCAGTACCGGTATGGTCTTCATCACTACCGGCGTGGTCTTCATCCCTACCGAATGAAAAAAAAATAAAAAAATAAAAAAAAAGTGAGGAGCCGGCAGAGAAGAAAAATGGAATTTGAAAGGAAGTGAGAAATGTTTCGAACTTAAAAGGGAGTAGGGTATTTTTATGTTTGATTTAGCTTTTATTGTTGTAAAGGGTAGTTTCGTATTTTTGCCCCAAAGAACACCCCTTATCAGAAACTATTGGTTGGGGGAAGTAATTCATATCCCCAATTAGTTTTGATATCTCCCAATTGTGGGTTCTTTTGAAATTCGAATAGTGATAGTAAGAAACGGTTAAACTCAATTGAGCATATGAGCATCTTTCAGCCATTTAAGAAGTTTTATCTTTAACCACAAACGAAGGAAGAACTTCGGCAATCTGAAGCAGTTTTATCGAAGTCAAAATTGAAAAATCGCAACAATCATACTGAGGATTGGGGTACTTCTTTAGAGTTAGAGTTTCTGAGGTTGGAAGAATTGTGGAGTACTAGTGATGCTGCGCAATATTTCCCACAGTAAAACAGACCAAAGTTCAACATGGCACATTATGAGTTGCTTATGATGACTGGCTGGAATAGCTACGTTCTGTATACAACCTTTAAAATGATCATTGCCTTGATTCACAATCAAATTTTGAAAGGAGAACATTGTGAACTCTGAAGTACAATATCTGCCATGCCAGATTCATGCATGTTTACAACCTTTTCACCAAAACCAAGTAAATTCTCTTACAGAAAAGTTGCAACTACTGAACCTGCACATACATTGGTTCTTTTCTTGCCTGATATATGAGTTTCCTCCACTAATGCAATTCTCTTTGCAATACCTCCATGCAAATATCTGGTCTCCATCTACCGATGAAACAGCACAGTAACAAAAGCTCCACGGAAAGATCTGATCTCCACCTGGTTTAACGGTTTTTGCAACCACTATAAATATCTTGCACGATAGAATTTAGGGCAATCACATCAGAAGCATACTGCACTGCTGTAACCTTTGCTCCAATTGCATTCCCACTAAGTTCAGTTACCTAAACATTACATACAATAATGAAGATAAGATCACCTTGAATTTGTATTCAAGCTCAAAGAGGGTAAATTCGCATCAATTCTTTTGCCTTTATGTTCAGAATCTTCAGATAAACACTAACTTTGAACACACATGTTTATAGGTTTCCATAATTATCAACTTTTTATAGTACTGTTGCTTATAATGATGAACTGTGTTGTTTCTTCACCAATTCTAATCTAATACTAATCTTTTGTTTAGTACGTGAAAGATGGATTTGACTGAGGCATCAAGATTTGAAAACTCAATACAACTTACTCTATTAGTTAGTCAAAAATTGAGAAATTCTCAATACTACATTTAGAATCAATGGAAGGTGCTGCTAACCATGGGTATGAAAATATTGGGTTGAGGGATCATTTCCAACATGAGTCAGTTTTTCCTACAGTTGCGCAATCATAGTGGGTGAGAGAGAGAGAGAGAGAGAGAGAGAGAGTTTGTACCAAGTTCCCAACCATAGTTGGCGTAGTTTTTGTCGAGTGTGTAACGAATACGAGCGGCAGAATTCATCCCTAGGCCATACTGCAGAGTCCTTCCATTGACTGCATTCAACCAAAAAATGACCGACGCCCTGGATAGATACAAAAAAAGAAACAAAAACAGTTAATTCATTGACACAATGAACAACTCAACCTTGCAGAATAAAAATGAAAAGGGAAATTAAATAAAGAAAGAACGTAAAAAAGAAAAAATCTACCCAGCCTTTTCGAAGAAATTGTTCAGCTCATCTCATTGAGGCATGGTAAGCAGCCATCAGTATATCCGAAAAGTATAGAATCAGAGATGTTTTTAACAAACTGGTTACAGAGCGGTCGAGGGAATCCAACATCATATAAGACCTTTTCTTGTAAGTACCTCCCAATCTAAGCTTTAATGGTGAAAAGGCTGCAAGAATTTCAAGTCTATATACAGTAAATTCATTGGTACACTTGTCCGTGGTAAAAAGGCTGCAAGAGTTTTGAGGAATATCAATTTAACTGCCTGTTGTTACCTTTGACAGCATTTAACAAATTTGGGTTGTGAAGGTCCTGCAAAAATCACAGATTGAACACAAGTTAATTGAATTACAGAGAAAAGGAGTTAACGTACCAAACAGAGTTTATGGGAATGTGAAAACCCATATCAGAAATTCATCATTAAAGAAAAGAAAAGACACATTAAAGAAATTACTAGATTCAGAAGAGGAGCAACACTCCAAGTACAAGTTCCGTAATTACATTTCTCAGGAGGCCACCAATCCAGAGTAGCACAAATGAAATTATCATCAGTACTTCCAATGGCAACCCTCCTAGTGCTCCAACAATTTGGTTTTTAGACTTTACAATGGAAGAGAATAATGCTATCTCCAGTTTTTCCACCTGCCTATGGACAATGTGACCATGTCATACTGAAGATTCGGGTTCTTTTATGTAGAGATTTTTAAAGTTGGAAGAGTTTCCTAATACACTAGCGCTGGTGTGCAATACTAACGCACAGTGAGAAGACCGAACTCAACATGGCGCTGGTGTGCAATACTAAAGTCAGAGGTAAAAGCTGATCAACTTCGTGATTGCAACCATGATGTACATACAGCTGAAAATAGCTACTTCATGTAGTGTAGAACCTTAAAAATGAAGTAAACGAGTGTGAGGTTTGCATTAAGTGGCTACTTGTGGGTGCTATGAGTTCCTCCACATTAAGTTGAGCTACTTGGCTCGGTTTGAAAGAGTAAGTGTACCTCATATCGACCTTGATCCTCATGATTTTCATTAGCAATAGATTTAAACCTTAAGAAATGAGGTTAAAAGAGAACTCAACAATAACAACACCACCACCAAGAGCAGATAGCCCTAGGAGGAAGAACTGCTCCTAACTAAGCGCCTTGGCGACGCCCGAACAACATAACGTGAGAGACTGCGCTCTTATCTTCTATCATTTTACCGATATTTATTGATAAACTTTGAGTTGCAAAGTTCTCTCATTGAGATTTCAGTTTGATAACTGTGAAAAACTAGTGTTTACCCCAGTTCAGGCTTTTCCTAAGAAATGTTTTAGCTCCAGGTGTTACTTGAACATACCAGATTCAAGCTAACAACTTTTTTACCCAAAACCATATAAAATATCTTGCAGGATTGCATATCAATATAATGCAGAAAAGTTGTTACTACCTACGAGACAACGTAGTCCCACAATAACAGAACCCAACATAAGCTACCACTGAATTTGCAGCAGCACTATAAGTAATTGCAATCAAAGATACGCAAACCAGGTTCTATTGAAATGCCAAAAATTATTTATGAAACTAGCAGGAACAACAATTTCCAAAGTTTAGTTAGCATTTACTGGTGTACCCCCGTCGACCAAAAAGGGGTTTCTCAACGGGGTATACCAAAACCCCCGGTTCCAAAATCAGCATTTGACCCGAGTCAACTCAGATTTACAGGTGCTTTCTCACTACAGATTCGTGTTTTACTCCCCAAGTTTGTTCTTTTGGGATTTTTGGTAATTTTTACACTGCCTACCTCCCATACTGGTTGTTTGTTCTTTTGGGATTTTAGCATTAAAAAAGTAATTCATATACATATCTCTACACAAATGCCTGCGCTGCCTGCCTCCCACACTGGTTCAATTCTTTGTTATTTATCTCCTAAAAAGAGCATATTAACCAGTCTCTAATTTTCTCAGCAACCCATGAAAACTGCCTCATTTACAGCCGAACTTTCTGCATCAGCTGGCATTATACACCAGTCCTTAAAAAATCCACAATGACCACTAGTTCCATGTTCCAGATACTGTCTTTACAATTAACAATTGGGACGTTAATTTGCCCTCCACCCGTCTCATTATATCAGGCGGATTTAGGAGTGGCTCGAAAACACAGTAGGGTGGGAAGAAACAAGATCCAGAGCTGACACTTGTGCTAAAGGATAATGTGCTCCGCCAAATTTAACCCAATTAATGTCTCTAGCATTGGCCATAAAATAACTTTAGACACCACTAACACTACACGGAAGGACTTAAACAGTTAAACTACACTTTGGATAAACAGATACTGTTAACTGGGAAATTCATGTTTTAAACATCCACTCACAGTTTTCCAGTGAAATAATTTAGCTCCAGGTATTACTTAAACATACCAAATTCATGTTTACAACTTTTTCACCAAACCCAAGTAAATTTTTTTACGGCATTGCATATCTAAATAATGGAGAAAAGATGCAACTACTGAACCAGCACATACCTTAGTAGTTGGTTCTTTTCTTGCCTGAAATCTGAATTGCCTCCATTAATGCTTTTCTCCATGGAAAGATCTGGTCCCTCATCTACTGATAAAACAAAGTAACCTAACCTTGAATTAGCAGCAGTAGGAGAAATTTGCAATCAAAGATAAGCAAAACAGGATATATTCGGGTAAATAATATAACAAAAGCAAGTGGCTCGATGCACATATGAAAACTGAACGCTTCTTCAAATGGTATACCCTTCTGTGTGTAATGTTGTGGTGCTACATTACCAATTTTGAGAGAGCTCATATTTTCAAGATCATATGACTTCACTCTCATGTATACCAACTTGGCTTCTAAAGAAAGTGACATCACCAACAAAGATTTCTCCAAAAGTAATGGTATCTTGACAGTGAAAATAGGTACACTGTTTTTGGAGGTTGGCGGATTTCATTCACTACCAAAAACAAAACTTTAGTTTTTAAGACCTTAAGTTTTTATTGTCACTTAGCTAATCTGGAACAAATAAACGAAGGTACTATGAAGTGATGATATGTTGGACTTTATTATTCAATCTCTTGGCATGACAAATTTTATCAACTTTTATTCTATACTTCATATTAACCCATGGAATGCAATTGGAAACATATGTACTCTCGGTCCGAAGCAGAGCAGTCAGATAATGAAATTCCTAAACTGAGCACTTAGCTTTTCAAGTGCTCAACTAGTAAATGCTATTAGATCAATTGAGCAAGGAGACACCTTTTTGGTTTTAGTATAGGATGTTATTTCACACCAGCGATGAGTTTATTTCTCCCTGCCACTATCTTGCTGATCTTTGTTTTCGTTTTTGGGGAACATGAGCAAAGATAACACTTGCCTCTATGCTCCCATATGAAACAAAAAACATAACTAAATGAGACTGTAAAGTTGTCCAGTTCAGGGCATAAAGCAAAATCAAGAAAAAACACAACTTTTCTATGCAGTTTGTCTAAGTAACAAAATCATATATAAAAATAAACGGCAAGTACCAATATACAAATACCAAATAAAATCAAAGAGGCACACTGATGCCTAGACGACACCCCAGACAAACAAAGCAAGGAGACAATATCCTAATCTTTTAATTGCCAATACCAACTTAATTTTTAATATAAGATCCGAAGAATAAGGTTTAGCCCTCCAATTGGCAATAGCAAAACCACATTCAGGAAGAAATTTCACCAGTTTCAGCTTGATAGTTATGACATAGTAAACTACAGAGAGTCAACTGGGACAATTCGGCCTGATTCTGGCCTTTATGGGTAAACAAACATCCACTTATAAGTTTCCGAATAAATAATCTTACTCTAGGTATTACGCCAACCTTTTTATATGGCATAATAAATTCTTATATACAGACTTGAGATCTGTTTAGATCATAGAGTTCAGCAGTAGTATATTCAAGGTAAAATAATTAATATATTTTCTTCCAAAAATGTGCGCAGAATATAAAGGCTGTGAGCTATTGAGCATTGTATATGCAGTATTCTAGTTGATTATGAGGTGCAAGTCCACTTCTAATTAAGGCTGAACGAATGCGCCTAGCCTGAAATAATTTGCCGACGTCAAGAAACTACAAGCTGTTTACAGAACAATTTGGCCACGCTGCAAAAAGTCCTAATATGAATGCTTCTTGGTTTGTACATTCACTCGCATATAAACACTCCAAACACTAATACAAAATACTTCAAGCTGATAAAGAAAAATATATACATGATGCTTGGTTTCTACATTTAGTCGCATACTCAATTCCAAACACTAAAAAATCAAAGTGCATAAAACTATGTTTGTTCAGAACTTACCCAAAATGCCGTTGTATCACCACTAAAATGGGTCCTGGATAATCCACTGCTACATTTAACAAACCATCTCCCGCAATGATCCATTTGTGCTTCCAATTTCTTTAGCGGAAGAAACCAGCAAAAAGATTGAAACCGTCCCTTTCTACCATAGGATCTCAAACCATTCTGTAAAGTTTGAATTGGCTTTCCATAGTACATATCTGTCATGTGTGCAGTAAATCTTGGGATGCTTACTCCACTTGTGTGTTTTGAAGTTTCTGAAGATAGTCTTTACTCATTAGCTTCAAATTTATAATCAAGTGGAGTAAGCATTCCAAGATTACTGCAAACATGGGTTGTGAGATGTGTTTGAAATGACCTAAAATTGTGATGATGATGATGATGATGATAGAACATTATTATCATTATTATCTATGATGATACAACATTATTGATTAGGTTAGATTAGGTTAGGAAGATGGTTTTTTTTTTTGGGATAAAATTAGGGTTTTGAAATAAAAGATACAGATATTTGGATACACACCTGAATCTTGAAATTAGGGTTTTGAAATAAATGATACCGACCTTTTGAGTACATTCTGTATGATTTCCTAAGCAGCTTGACATTTTTCTTCCTTTTCCGGTGATAGTAGCGAGTGAGTGTGTGAATCTGAGTTGAGACTGTGAGTGCGATATTTTTTTATGAAGCTGTTTCTTTAGATTACCCAAAATAACCTTATAGTTTGAAATTCCATGGCCTATGAGAGCAATGGAACGCACGTCGCACTAGCGGCTTGGCATGCTTGGTTAGTTGGTTTGTTTGTCGATTCCGGATTTCCGTCCGTCTCGGCCAGTCCATATTTATTCTCAATAATTATCCACGTTAAAATCTTTGACAGGAGATCTCTTACCGCTAGATTTGTGGGTTGTCATTTTAATGCGACAGTCTTTCCATCGTTAGGGGAGATAAGAAAAAGTATTTTCTAAGGGAATGACAGGAATTATCGTGGTGTGTTCCCACCGTGTCTTATATTGATTCTTGTACTCCACAAATGTTAATGTGAAGTGACAAAGAATAATATATTTCAGAAAGTTCACTGATATTGGCAACGAGACAAGATCACATATACCATCTGCAAATGGTGGAAGTGTAGTTAAGGTCGTGGCTCCATAAAGGAAGATGGAGATACCACCATGTTCGAACAATGCTCACCTAAAAATGAAGTAGATGAGCAAGGCACAACCTAATTTGTATCATTAATGACTCATTTTATTGTCTCTGACTATGTCCACGAATCAATACTGGAGGACGCTTCGAATTCAGAGAAAAATGAAATCCTAAAGGATTATGAGAACACACACGAGTCAATGGAAAAATCGTGCGAGCATTTTAATGATTATTTTTATATATAGTTTCTCAAGGAAATAGAGCACGATGAGATTGAACCATGCTTCTTATTGTTTAATGTCAACAAGTAGCATATTTGACCTACACAATCCAGGTAGAACTTGGTTCTTTGACAAATATACAAGTATTTGATGTGGTAATGCTAACCAACCAAGTGTGAAGCCTATGGTACATACATGATTATTTGTCATAAAGCACAGTGGAAAGAATGAAGTCTCAGAGTATAAGGACTCGCCGTGTGACTCGAGGTTTCTCACAAAGCCCTGGATTTGTCCTCTTATAATGAACGTTATAGCGTTCTGCTACTTAATTAGCTTGGTAATTTCAAAAGGACTTGAAATGCAGCATATATGTGTGGTTGTTACGTTTCTCTGAAAGAATCAAGAGATATAAGATATTTACAAATGGGGAGCCATAATACAAGAGTATCAATGGTTAGTATTACTTTGCAACTAAGTTTGAAAAAGAGAGAGAGCATCGGTCTAGAGATGCTAGTTTGAGGGAGTTTCTTTCTTTTGAAATTTCCTAGTATAGAAGAGTTTCCAACTCTTAGATCGATGGTTTCCTAGTTTAAACGAGTTTCCTAACTCGTATATTTCTTAGTTCCTAGTTTCGGTCTCGGAGTAAAAAAATGACATACGCTTCATAAAGAAAACTAAA
Organism: Papaver armeniacum; assembly: GCA_023531295.1. NCBI lineage: Eukaryota > Viridiplantae > Streptophyta > Magnoliopsida > Ranunculales > Papaveraceae > Papaver > Papaver armeniacum. Next base: position 311,118 of record JAJJWW010011479.1, read on the forward strand.
GACATTAAATTGTATTATTAAAGTTTATAGTTTAATAAAGAAGAAGCTTAAAGTATACCTAGTTAATAGTTTTTGTTAAATATCTCACTGTTTTTCTAAGCCATGGTCGTATTCGTATCAAGTTGGTACCAAGTGTTGGTAGCTTACATTTATGAGATGTTCTGTCCTTATGCTGATCTTTAATTGGAGAATTACTCTGATTGCTTTCAGGGATTTTTTCTGCTAAAATCTCACTTGAGCTCTTAGGTGGATGAGGAGCATCAATTTGTTTCGGTAGATCTTCTGGAACGGAAGAGCATACAACCTTTACTTTTATATTAATTGAAGAAGTATTGATTCCATCATATCCTAATCTGCGTTTATCGTCGTGATTTCTTCATGCCTTCAACATAGAAGACAAATTGATTGTGCTATTATTGAGTCTTCTTAGCCTTGTAACTTCTTCTTCCAAGACCTTGATATTTTCAAGAGCGTTGGCTAATTTTTCCTCAAGTGGATTTTCTTTGAAGGAAACAGACTCGTCTTTTTCCTTACTCATTAAATGTTGAGAATTAATCCTTGCTTCAGTTTCAACAAGTTTTTTATGCAACAAATAATGTTTCCAGCTGAGATTCTCAAACTCAAGAAGTTTTGAGTTTAGGCTTTCTTTGCAGTCTTTAAGAAGATATCGGGTACTCTTATATCCATAAAAGAAGCCAAAGAAGATTTTTCTTAGTTTCCTATTTTCTCTGCAAAGAGAAGCAAGAAGTCCAATCAGATCTGAGGTAGATAGTCTTTTTGTAGAGACAACACCTAGTAATAAGGAAAATTCAGACACATCTTCTTCAAGATGTTGATCGATTTCTGAGTCACCATCTTCAGAAATCTCATCAAGTTTTTTTTTCAAGGCAAGTTTTCCAATCATCAGAATCTACATTATAAGGATCAGATTGTTTAGTAGATTCACAGAAGATATCATTTTCAGGTGTTGGTCTTTCATCTTAGTTCTCGTTAACTGAAACATTCATAGGATTCATTTCTTATGGGTTGGATCGCACCAAACACGGATTGTTAGATCTTTTCGTGTTTGCCCGCTCTGATACCAATTGAAAAGACGAGGGTACCCAAATACGCCGCAATATTTTAAATTGTCCACCTACTAGTCCTCTTACCGAAAGTGATTGTTTATGGACAAAGTCGAGACAATACTACAAATCGGTATTCACACGTTTTGTGATCGTCTATGGATACAAGATCGAGACAATACAACAATCAAAGTGTGATTACTTGATAATAGGTTCGGACTTAACCAAACTTTATAAGATCACTATCAAGTAATACAAAGTTAAAGTTTGTGTAATTTACTTTAAATTATAATAGCAACAATTATAATAATGTAAAAGAAAAGGAAATGACACGACAAGATTTTGTTAACGAGGAAACCGCAAATGCAGAAAACCCCGGGACCTAGTCCATAATTGAATACTCTTAGAATTAAGCAGTTATACAAAATCTAAACCAAAACTTCGTATAGTCGAGACCAAGCAGCTAAACCTAGTTCACTTAGTTTCTTGGTATCCCCGCGCTTCCGACATTTAATAAGTGCACGACTGGAACAATTCCTTTGGATCGGATTCCAAACAGTAAAGGAACAACAAATCTATTTGGTAACAACTTTATTAATTCTTTTACGATAAAGATATCTCAAGTCATATGCAAAGGCACTTCCGTTTAAACTAATAAACTCCTTTGCCTGGTTAGATCAATCTATCCAACAACTACCGAAGTAGCAGAGTTTAGATTTTCAATCAATCAATATAGATTACAACAAGAAACTACAAAGTAATGCCGATATCACGCAACTAATCAATCGAATAAATATGATTCTATTTGGGTCACTGCCGATCAAGGTTTGTGCACACCCAAAAATATAGAAACCAAATAAGAAATCTTTTTTGTCTTCAAATCTTCTTTAATCTTCAATAAACACTTGCACAACACCACTTAAATCTCTTGTGATCAATCACGCACAGAACGAGTCTGCTAACATTGGATTATCACAAGATGTCTTTAGATCTACGAATAGTTCTAAAGATCTCGCCTATAAGTCGATCTAGTTTGAGTCAATCTTATATCAGAAGAGAAGATTCTCAAGAATAAACAAACTAGGTGCAATCAAAGTTCAACAACCGTTAGCCAATCAAATTAATCGAAAACCAAAACAAACTGCAATTATCTAATTTCCCACCAACGGTACTCGTAAAGCTTCTTGATCCCACAAAAGTCTTTAAACGAGCGGTCGTAAGAGATTTCGCCTAATTAGGGTACTTTCCTCTCCAGATAGATGGCTCCACCATAAACAACAAAAATATGAAGTTTGCCTGGCTCTTAGGATAGTTTGCTAGAAATGAAAACTTGGGTATTTATAGACCAAGGATGTTTGGACACCAAGGAATTTCCAAAATCGAATATTCTTAAGATATGCAATAAATGACCAAATCGGTTTTCATAATTCCTGGAAATGCTTTGTCCAATATTTTCCGAAATCTCTCAATAGAAAATCTCAAATTAGTAAATGCACATTACTAATTTTTATTCTCTAGAGATATGCACTTAATTGCTGGTAATTAAAGAATATAAAACTAACAACCTTAATTAAAAGATTCTTAATTTATTTCGGACCGGGATCTCCTTGAGTAATTAAGGAATATCTTTAAACAATAAAAGATAAGAGTTACTGTTTTTGTTCAAAGTATGTTGACATCTTTTTATTTGTAAATCCTCTTTCATATTTACAATCTTGGAATCAATTATACCACACGTCTAAACAAGTTATGAATTGGTTCATATGTATTCCACAACAACTATGTGATTGATCAAACACAAATCACAATCATGGGTTCACTCGGTTCTACCAAACACAAGGATTGGTTCTACCTTAATATGGATTACTTGTGATCGAACACACAAGTTTCCAGGACCGGTTACATCAGTTACCAGGATTCGTTTTTTTTTTTTTTTTTTTTTTTTTTTTTTGCTCAATCAATTCCATTTTTATTACTCATTATGGAAAAAATACAAAAACTCAAGTGTTAACAGAAAGAGGGAAAGCCTTAAAAAAAAAAAAAAAAAAAAAAAAAAAACTTACAAAACTACTATATAAAAAAGCCTAAATGAAACTCATCAAAATCTATAGTAAATTTTTCTCAGTGATTCTAAAGTAGGGATGAAACTTGGTTTTGTAATATTGTAACTCAGTCTTGCTCCTCTATCCAATCTAGGGCTGACAATGGGTCCGGGTCCTCCCGGGTATCACTAGACCCGGACCCGGACCCTACTTATAAATGTCGGGTCCGGTTCCTAAATTTGTGGACTCAGAACCGGACCCGTTTAAAGTCCCGGATACGGGATACCCGTTGAGTATTAAAAAAACTATAAAGAAAATCTTAAAATATTAATTTCTTTCTCTTTTTAACTTGAATCTAAATTAATTTTATAAAAATTTATTATTGTTTCTCTATTAATGTACTAAATAAAGATTAAATGTAAGAGAAAAATGAACAATGAAAAAAAAAAAAATCAAAGCCGTAACTAGCAAAATACTTGTAATGTTATTAAAAGGATGAATAAAAGGATAAATAACGGCACCCATTACCCACGGGTCCCGGGTCCAATCGGGTAATACCCGTCGGGTCCTAAGTTGCTAATGGGTCCAATTTTAGGACCCAGAAACGACCCGAATCTAGCGGGTCCGGGTCCGGGTCCGGTTCCGGGTAATGGGTACCCATTGACAGCCCTAATCCAAACCTTCTCCTTTCTTTGCCATAACATCAACTGAAAAATTCACTTCCCTCAAACTATGTACAAATTGAATATTTCATAGTAATTCCTTTATTCTACTCCATCTCACCTGAACAAACCAAGGTAGCTTTCCAGAGATATATGCACTTACTGCGGCTTTATAATCAGAGTTAATGCAAAGGTTAAACTTATTGTTCTGCAATGCCCATTCTGCAGCTCCTACAATAGCCATAATTTCAGCAATAAAATTTGTTGCAATTCCAAGTCCTCTTACTTCAGCACATACAAACTCTCCCTGATCTCCTCTGCATACAAAACCATAACCTGCTACACCTGGATTAACTATAAAATCACCATCACAACAAATGAGTGTTTGATTTATTACAGGTAGAAAAAATCTCACTGCTTCAATATTCTGTAGTTTTATTGGTTGGTTTTTCAGATCAAATTTTTTTGAACACCATGAAGTCATAACTACAATCCCCCATGAGATTCTTTAGTCTCACTGCACAGTCTTTTGTGTACTGCTTTATTCTTCTCTTGAACTTTCCAAGATCCACTTTTTCAGCATCAAAGCAAATTATGTTTCTTAAGAACCACAGTTCCATCATTGTTATTGAAGCAACCAATATTCAGGTATCTTTTACAGCTTCACTTTTATGTTTAGCCAATTTCATCACATCTTCATAAGATTTTGGATTGCAGAATAAGAAAATTCCACCAAACCATTCCCATATCAACTGACTGAAGTTGCAAAAGCATAAAATATGCTCCAGGTTATCTGTATTTTCACCACATATGTAACATTTAGAAGCTAAAATGAATCCTCTGCCTTGCCTTTTATCATCAGTTGCACAAATCCCCCTCAATATCTTCTATACATTGCTTGTTGTTGTGGGATGAAGAATTGGATTCCAAACACATTTTGCTCATGTCACCTTTTGATAATGTTCTCTAATCAATTCAACATATGATGATACATTGAACTCACCTAACATAGTACCAGTCCAAATTCTAGTGTCACTAGTGGAAAATCAAAAAAATAAGTCTGCCAGAAAATGACTTAATATCACTAAAACCGACTGCTCCAGGGAGCCCTAGAATTGTAGTCTTATTTCTCAAAATGTTTGTTTCTGAGATTCTTTTAAGTTTTTAAATTACGACTATCTTCAATAGACTGACAATATGGACTAACATATACATACATTTCTATAAAAGCTAATCTACAGATTTGGGAGGTCATTTAACTGGGCTAAATAACTTCAGAAAAAACTTATTCATCTAAATCGTAGTCTAACTAGTATATCTGACTGAACCTATTTCAGAAAATCTGAATCATTTGATTTACTTATGACTGAAGATTAGAAACTCATTAAATTGAAATTAGAAGCTCATTTCACAAACTAATCACAACATTCACCATTCAATTCAAATTTGAAATTTATTGTACCTTATTAAGTGAATGTGAATTGAGCTGACACATAGGTCAAAACCCCAAAAAAACTCTGCAATGCAACTATTGAATTCACACCAATTTAAGTTCTTACAGATGTATTTTCTTACATTCGGTGGAAACCAACCTACAAGCAATGAAATAAACTAAAACCAGCTAAAAGATGAACTGCGCTACCCAACTCATTTGAATAGTATATCTTGAACATGCCAAGAGCTATCAACTGCAAATGCCATGTAAGAGTCTCCATTTGCTTTTCAGTTTTATCCTTAGCTTCTTCAAGTGCACCAGATTCTATTGTAGCCTGCAAAACATTGAGCTGATAAAAGTCATTTGCATAATTCACATGATCATGCCAATAGTAATAAGAACAATTATGAGCATCCAGATGTCCCAACAACCCATGATTAGATATATACAAAGTACTTGGAATACTAGCATAATCTTGATTCATAAATCATTGCAACTGACACCAAGTACTCAAAATCATCAAAATTATGGAGCTTCTCGACTAACATAATAAGATCAAGAGATAGTAGGCGGTAGGAGACCTAGTTAAATTATGAAAAAAGAAATCCTACAAAAACATAACGAAATTCGTAAGGAATTACCAGTCCTTGCTAATGTTTATTTATCTGCTGTAAGAAGCCCAAAACCTTAGCTCAGTGACATTACTAAGATTGTCAAATTCAGAGTTAAAGAATTTCCATGTCGACATATGCAAGGCAGAAAGTTCATCTCACCTGCAATCAACAAGTAAATTCAACATTATAAGTTGAAACAACAGGACCATCTTTAGCCATACAAATATGACATATGTCATATCATACCAAACTGATAGGTGTGATTAGATTCTGGAATATAAAAAAACATATAAAAATAGTAGATATGCCCACTCAATCTAAAAATCAATAACTTGTACCAGCCACTTTTATATTAATCACTAAGGTTGCATACAATACTTCACAATGACAAAAGCTATTAGAGCATCTCCAATGCAAGGGGCGAAGGTCATAAAAAACCATGCCACCTAAGATTTAAGACTTTTTCTACAAAAATTCCATCTCCAATGCGAGGGTTAAGGTCCTTGGAAATTGTGACATGATTATGTGGGGGTAGAAGAGAAAGTCTAAATAAGACCTTCTCCATGACCTTGGGTCTAAATCCATATCATCAATTTGTCTCTATGTTAATTTAAAAATTATTAGATAAAACCTTGAGGATTAGAGATGATTTTTTGGGTTGAAAGGTGTTAAATTTATTTACTTTGTCTATATGTGAATGACCTCCATATAAAATGTGATATTTATACCCCCACATAGGATCAACTCCACCCTAGATTGGAGATGCTCTTAGGACTACGCACATTTCACACCATAGAAAATCGAATGAATAAGTTTCATAGTGACACCTGGAGCTAGTGGACCTACTGGTACTCATCTTTATCGGAAATTGCTAACAATCTAATTAAAATGTCACATTTATTTCATATAGAACTTCAATACAGAACTAACAGACTCAAAATTTCAATACAACCTTCCTTAAAAGTGTTTCAAGTATTATGCCATTCCAAAAATGAATACATACTCTTTAATTTCCTTCGATGCCTTCTACTTCAAGCAAGGAGCAAACTCAACCCAATAATAACCACCCACTTCAAACATAAAAGATAAATAAACAAGGCGTCAACTTTCAAGGAATAGGCCAAAGATGAGAAAACAAGATATTTTGTTTCTTATTCAGACAAATAGATCTGATAAATGTTTCCAGGAAAAAAAAGGAAAAGAATTCAGGTTCAATCCACGGTAGCAATTAACATCCAGAATCACATTTTTCCACAAAAGAATCTTAAAATATCTCTTTTTAAGACAATTTTATGATTTGAACCACTTTTTCATACTTCCCTCAAACCCCATGATGGTCCAACTTTTAAAGTGAATACTAGTATGAGTATTAAGGTCAAGATAAACTAAGGTCAAGATAAACTAAGGTCGACAAAGCATGATATAAGATTGAACTAGAAACCCAAGTTGTTCAAACACTCTACAATTCACAACAAATGGCTAAAACCAAAAACGCTTATAACAAATGAGAATCTTAAGCATAAGCTACAACAAGTATGTCCTAAGTCATAATCCACTTTGAAGAAAGTGTAACATTTCCATCAAGACCTTTACTGAATTTCTCCCATGCGTGACATAAAGCAATCAAGCATGATATCTAGTAACAATACATCATCACGATGAAGGGATGCATTTTGTGCACCGACAAGACTGATAACCTGCAATAATTCACAACTCTAGCACACAAAAAAAAAAATGAAACTAACCCTGAAAATCTCAAGGTATGTCTTACGCGAAATTAGTCAATGGGTGCCAACTCCTCGGCATTCGGATATCAAGCTTTTACCACCAACTGTACAGCTACTTCCCAATCTTCATCCTTAATGTACTAATCTCCAAGTGCACTTGCAAAGCAATCTCCGGAGATGCATTTTGATGTTATCCATATATGTACCATTTCAGTTGCATTCATCGTTTTCTAGTACGTACTCTTTATACAATCACTTCCAATAAAAGAAACAATTTAGTAATTAAGTTTACACATAATCAGATATGTCATTATAAAATCAGTGAGTCTCGCCCATGGGAACACATAAGAATCAACATGAAATGCTCATCGAACTCGTTTATAAAGTTCCGAAGAAAATAAATAATCAGTTGAAAATAAATCCGCACGACCAAATCAACAGCAGGAGGTTCACTCCCTGCATTAGTACATTAGGAAATAAAAGAATACCACTTGAAATTTCTGTAACAGATACCAATGCCTTCCTTCTTGCAACCTATAAAAGGGTAAACAATGATGATAACTTCCACAAATTCAAATCCTAAAAAGAACCCATGTTCCCTAATCATATCATGTTACATTATTGATAGTGTATCACGATAAATAAAACACCGCTCTATATCCAATAATAGGTACCGGGGAGTAATAACTAAAACTTAAACAACGATAATAGCTTTTACACGATATTCTGCAAAATTAAACTTGGAAGTATAAAAAAAAGAATTAGCCTCATCATCATCGACTTCTTCCCCATTATTAGTATTCATGTGCGCATTGGGCTTGTGAACACATTCCCAAGTTATCTTGTAGTCTTTGATAGACACATTTTTGTGTCTAATTTGTCTCGATTATTTATATTGACAGTGCTCATTTTTGTACTTATTATGGTGTTTTATGTGTGTGTAGGTATTTTTGGCCAATAAACATTTTTGGAAAAATCAGCTCGAAAAGTTGCGCCCGGAGGACACCTACTATTCGGACCCTCGCTACGGATAAGGGGTACCCAAATTACTAAGGGGCACCCCAGGGAATCACCAAAGGCATCTGCTAAAGGCACCCCTACTCTGGATAGGGGGCGCCTCATCTTCAACATTCAAAAAAATCAAAATTGGCGGGAAAAAATGGCAAGAAATAAGGAGATTTTGTGTGGGATTTCTCGGCGAGTTTTAGAGCGATTCAATTGCCGAACTTGTTGGGAATTTTGGACTCGATATAGCCTAACGGGGATGGTATGTGTGATTGGATCGACCGAGTTGGGCTGGATAAGCCGGAAAAGGAAGTCACAAAGTGCGGATAAAACATGGAACTATTATCGGAGTTTTCTTGTTTCTAAACACGGTATTTACGTACAGATAAGGGAAGAATGGTTACCGGTAGATTCAATAATATCCTTGAGGGATTAAGCACGTTAGATGTAACTCGTAAGACGCGCACAGAGGAAGAAAAAAGGAAATCCCGTAACCTTGCCGCCGAAGAAAAAAAAAGATATTCTCGAGATTTAATCGAGTTATAATAGACCGTGGGCTATAAATAGGTTTTCGAGAGGTCTAGCGGGGGTTACGAACACTTTGGAGGTTTAGAAGTGAAGCAGAGAGCGAGAATCGAGAAATCACGAGTTGAACAATTTCTTCGCCGCCAATGAGGAAGAACACGAAGAACAAAATACCTTCAAGGACGGTCGTTTTCGGGGTCGTAGATTCAACGACAATTCAACAAAGGCATAAGTCTGTCTCGTAACGGTCCATTGTAACAGCTTCTTTGTAACGCCATTACAGCGTTGCAAACATCTGCTTTTATTGTTTTTCATCCTTTTAATCAACTTTTGAGCTATGAACCGATATTTTGAGCAAGTGATTAATATGAGGAGCTAAACCCTTAGCCGACGGAGGAAGCCAATTTTCCATGATGTGTGTGGTAATTTCTATTTTAGTTAATTTTTGCAATCTCTTTTAAGATTATTTGCCTTGATTGAAAATTGATTTAATGATTTTTCCTAGCAAGTTGTGATTTCTCTTGATAGACTATGCTTAGACCTAGGTTTTTGATATTCTATGCTTTCGAAATACAATTGTTATTCTAAAATCTACCTTTGCAAAATATTAGAATCACTTTAAACGTAAAGAGTTGCACGAATATTGATTAGATTAAATCACATAAAAATTGGAGTTTGGTGGAATCCCGAGTCTAGGTGCTTCTTAAAATCTTGATAACAACCTTCTTTGAGTTTTCTAGTTTTATTTGAATCTAAAATTCCTTCACAAGTTCGAGAGGAACGACATCCTTACTTACCACTTTTCTACAACTTGTTAAAAATCACATCAATTTTTGGCGCCCGACGCGGACTTGTTTTTAGGGTTTTAGATTTGTTTTTCTTTTTCTTTTTTTCTTTTTTTTATTCTTTTGTTCTATTTTACGTTTTCTTGGGTATTTGTCTTGTGGTTGCAGGTTTTGGATCTCGGATCGAAAAGAAAGCTGAGCCAAAGATTTGGTGAATAATTAAAGACTTGGAGTCAAAGACAAAGTGAAAAGAAACAAAGAAGAGACAAAGAATTTTATTTTTATTTTTATTTATTTTTTAGGGTTTTTCGGAAAAACTGTATTAGGGTTTATAATTATTTTTGTAATTTTTCTTTTTATTTTTGGACTTTTTGGACATTTTTGGGACTTTGGACATTTTTTTTAAAACCCTAAAGAAGGGTAGTCTTAAATATAAACTGTTTGCGAGAGAAGGAGGACAATTACGATATTGTCTCGCACCTTGGGTTCGTACACGACATAGGAGTTAGTGGCCCGAGTCGACTACAACCGATTCATCCCCGTCTCTGAACGGAGGTAAGATTCTAAACACTCGCGAATCCCCGTCGGCGAGTTACTGGACTCCTTCGTTTGCATATATGCTGAGGACTTGAATACGGTTGTTTTAATTTTCTAGTAAAGGGCAAGGCATGGCCATACAAGATAAGGGTTCGGATTTCATCACCGTTCTCTTCTTGCCCGCCTTAGGAACACGTAACCTACGCGAACCTAAGCCTTAAAATTTTGACTAGAACAAGACCGATAGGTAACGAGCTTAATAGGAAAGTTATTCGAAAAATATTGGTTACTCTTTTAAGCACACTTCGAAGTTCATGAAGGTTTCTCGTGAGTTGAATGCGTGATCGCGCCGCATTGTAATTCCGGTGAGGCCTTGGGTATCAAAGCTCCACCGAGCTTCCCGCCTATTCAACTTACTTTGACTCGGATTGACCAGAGGGGTTTGCTTAAATTGTAACGAATTCCTTTCGAAGGATTAGAAGTTTCTGGTCTAGAAACAATCTAAGTGGAGCCATCATGCTTTTTGTTTGCTAGAAATCTCTAGGTTTGCTTTGTTCGAGTCGGCCTTGATTTGTGATTGCATAGAATCCCCTTCCTTATTCTTTTGCATGCCTGAACGTAAAAGAGACGCGCTAGGTAGATTTGTTAAAGAGAAACCTAGTAGTTCTAAGCGTCTCGATTACCTTAATTTAGAAAGTCCGATTTTGAAGAGTCCGGTTTTGAACGTCCGTCTTTTGAGGAGACAATCCCTAATATTCCGATAGTGCCGTAAATGGCAACTTTGAAAGCTTTGTTGAACCCGACTAGGACTACTCGTCCCTCGTGTATCAAGTTAGCTGAAATGTAAGCAAATTATGAACTTAAACCTCGGGACTCTTACAAACTTATCCCAATCTTCTTAGGGAAAGAAAATGAAAACCCCTATTTCCATCTTAGGGATTTTGAAGAAATTTGTAGTACCCTAAAAATTAGAGATCTTGATGATGATGCTTTGAAACTTAGGTTATTCCCTTTTTCCCTGAAAGATAAAGCCAAATCGTGGCTATATAGTTTGGCTTCCGGGTTCAATCAAAACATATGAACAACTTACATCTACCTTTTTGAACAAGTTTTTCCCTAGGCACAAAACATCGTCTATTAGGACGCAAATCGCACGTTTTCTCAACAGGAGGGAGAATCTTTGTATAGGTATTTGGAAAGGTTTAATGATCTATTAGCCCAATGTCCTCATCATGGTTTAGAAAAGGTTAGGTTAGTTCAGATCCTTTATGAGGGTTTAGATTATTCCACTACGACCACTGTAGAATCTATGTGTACAGGTGGGTTTGAAAACCAAACAGTTGATGCGGCGATGACATTTTTGAATGAAATCGCCGAAAAGACCGAACAATGGGAAAATAGTAGGGCACCCCAGAAAACAATTCTTCTAAGCAGAGGAAACGTTAATAGGGTAGAAGGAGGCTATGAATCAGATGCCAAAATTGCAGCAATAGCTAAAAGGTTAGAAGCTATAGAATTGGGTCACACTAGTGGTAGAGTGGAGCCTTTTTGGGAAGGCCAGAATAATGAAGAGCAAGCCAATGCTCTATATAATAACACTAGATTCGACAACCGTCAGAAATTTGACCCATATTCAGAAACCTATAATCCTGGTTGGAAAAACCATCCGAACCTTTCGTGGTCTAAGGGCCAGAGTCAAGGTCGCCTTAGTAATTCGAATGTTCCCTGTGTTTTGGTTATAATAAGAACTCTAGGTCAAGCCTCGTTTGTAACCCTTCAGAGAATAAAATGTCTAGCTTTGAGGAATCTCTTAGTATATTAAGAAAGAGCCAAGATATGTTAGCACAGAGCCAGGAAATGTTAATAAAGAGCCAAGTTAGTTTTGAACAGGAAACCAAGCAGAATTTTCAAACTAATGCTCAGACTCTTGCTAAGTTAGAACTTCAAATAGGTCAAATAGCTAAGACTTTAAGTGAAAGAGATAATGGAAGGTTCCCTAGTCAAACTAATCCCAACCCTAGAGGAGTTCATGAGTTGAATTCAATTAGAACCCTTAGGAGTGGTAGAGTAGTAGACAATCAGGTAACCATGCCCGATAGTGAGCATACTGTAGTACACCCCTCAGGACCATCCATAGCTGAGGGGACTGATAAAATCTCCGATGATGTCAATTCGGCCCCGAGAGGCCCTATTTTATGCCTAGAGCCCCATTTCCACAGCTATTAGTACCAACAAAGAGTGAATCCAACTTTAATGACATAATGGAGGTTTTTAAGAAAGTTACCATAAACCTTCCGTTACTAGAAGCAATTAGGCAACTTCCTACTTATGCCAAATTCCTTAAAGATATGTGTACGCGAAAGAGAAAGCTTAGTGTCCCTAAAAAGCCTTTTAGCTAGTCATGTAAGTTCGATCATTCGTAACAACACAACTCCTAAGTATAAAGACCTGTGTGCCCCTACCATTTCTTGCACGATAGGAAAACACAGGTAGAGAAAGCTTTACTTGACTTAGGAGCTAGTGTGAACTTACTTCCGTACCATGTGTACTTACTGCCTAGGACTTGGTGAATTGAAACCTACCAAGATAACACTGCAATTAGCTGATAGGTCTGTTAAAATTCCTCGTGGTGTAATAGAGGATGTTCTTATTGAGGTCGACAAGTTTATTTATCCTGTGGATTTCGTAGTCCTAGATACACAACCTGTCCCAGACCCAGAGAATCAAATACCGGTAATTTTAGGTCGCCCATTTTTAGCCACGTCTAATGTCGTTATCAACTCGTAGGACATGACTTATGAACTTATCCTTTGGTAATATGACCACCGAACTAAATGTCTTTAATGTTACTAGACAACCTTTCGATGATTTAGAGGAAGTGAATATGATTAGCACTTTAGTTCATGATCTAGTTCGGGATAATTGGGACGACACTTCATCGGGATGAATTTGATGAGACAATTCTCTTAGGTCGATAGATGACAAGACTTTGGACCTAGAAGAAGCTCTCGAACATTTTAAGGACTCGGCAAACCCAGAAATTGGGCAATAATGTTAGGTCTTCCCCGAGAGTAATGATGAACCTAAGTTTGGGGGTAGAGAACTAGAAGAAGCTTTTGAGTCTTTTAAAGACTCCGAGGATCAGGAAATTCAAGCAATAGTTAGAGGTTTATCCGAGAATACCGATTACCCTAAGTTTGGGGGTAGTGATGGTCAAATATCCATATAGAAATCCCTAACTTGGGAATCGAGCCTAGTATACATGAGATATTTCTGAGTCTCTTTCGACTCCTCAACCCGACCCTCCCGATACTTTCCAAGAGGAAATTAAGAACTAGAAACCCATAGTTCGGAAAAAATTTTGTCAAGACACTCATATGAATCCCAAGTGGGCACCACGAAAAACCCAGTTGTCTTGCAGAAACCTTGGATGAGGATGTGCTCTGTCTGTTCATTTTTCTCGATTTGGTGCAGTTGTCTCATTTTAGTGGCCGTATTATTTGGTTTTGATGATCCACAGTTGTTTCGACTATTGATATACGATTTGAAAGGGTAATTAGCCATTTTATGGGTACGTAATGTCTGGCTGAAGACTTTAAACTTAGCACTTCTTGGGAGGTAACCCAACATCCATGCGACACGGTAATATCTTTCCTTAACTCTTTTACTTCAAATGGTAACAGTTTCTTCTTGTTCATGCTTTTAATTTTATCTTTAGAACATTGAGGACAATGTTAGATTTAAGTTTGGGGGTATGGGGGAAACATTTTAGTTGCATTATTAAACTCCAGAGCCTAGAAATTTATGCTTATTAAGGATGGCACTAACCAATCTAAGTGGATGGAAGCATTTTGGTTGTAGGAGTTGAGGAACCAATCTGATTAGATGGAAACATCTAAAGAGTCTATTCATAAAAGCACGAGCTCGGGTGTTAGAAATAACATGATAGTTTCACCAATCTCGTTGAGTCCTTTTCACTTCTGTTTTTATTTTTATTTTGTTTTTAAACTATGTTTCTCTAAGTGATTAGGTGGGGCCCACGAATCAAGTTGTTACCGATGCTAGGGTGAATTAGAGTGATTGAGATACCATAAAAAAAAAAAAAAAAAAAAAAAAAAAAAAAGACTAGACCAATTAGACCAAACGGAATAAAATTAACACTTGGGAATAGCAATATGTGTGTGTTTTCCCTGTCTCCGTCGCCTAAACAAGCGTGGAATGCGGGATCCACGGAACTATCATGTAATCTCGACAAGAAGCATGCGCTTGGATCCAAAAGATCTAATCAAGTTAAAAAAATAAAAAAAAAAAAAAAAAAAAAAAAAAAAAATTAAATTAATGTTCAGTGAATAAATCGATTGGTTCCCTTGTATATGCCGACGTGTTGATCTAGAATTAGGATTGTCGACCAATCGGTTCCCTTGTATATGCCGTTGTGTTGATATTAGTCGACTAGTATCTCAGTCCATTAGGATAGGTTCATTTTTGGCTGAGGCCTTCGTACGAGATATGGGAAACATCGATCACTTAGTAAACATCAAAACCATCTATGTTTTTCTCTATATCCATCTTCTTGATCTATCCATGTGATTAGTTTTGACTCCAGGGTATTGATGTCCATAGTGCGACTATCTCGAGTAGAGCTCGTGACTTATATATGAATTTTAGTATGCTTGAGTGCAAACTCGTGTACAAAGAATTGGAATTTCGACGGGGTACTTCCTCCCGTAGTCAATAAGTATGCCAACCAAGGAGATTCTTTAGTGCCTCCGAGGTTCTCGCGTAGATAGTTAGGGTCCTGGAGTGTAAAGGTTTTGTGGGTACACCTCTGGTAAACCCTCCCGAGACTATAACTCGGCCACTTTAGGCCACCTAGGGGTTTAAAGGCTTATTGCATACGCTAAATGCAATCGACGATGCCGCGACAAATGAGTTAGATTTTATTTTATTTTTGCTCGAGGACTAGCAAATAATAGGTTTGGGGGTATTTGATAGACACATTTTTTGTGTCTAATTTGTCTCGATTATTTATATTGATAGTGCTCATTTTTGTACTTATTATGGTGTTTTATGTGTGTGTAGGTATTTTTGGCCAATAAACATTTTTGGAAAAATCAGCCGAAAAGTTCTTGGAGGACACCTACTATTCGGACCTCGCACGGATAAGGGGTACCCAAATTACTAAGGGGCACCCCAGGGAATCACCAAAGGCATCTGCTAAAGGCACCCCTACTCTGGATAGGGGGCGCCTCATCTTCAACATTCAAAAAAATCAAAATTGGCGGGAAAAAAATGGCAGCAGCGAAGCAGATTTTGTGTGGGATTTCTCGGCGAGTTTTAGAGCGATTCAATTGCCAGAACTTGTTGGGCTGGACCTGATATAGCCTAACAGGGATGGTATGTGTGATTGGATCGACTGAGTTGGGCTGGATAAGCCGGAAGAGGAAGTCACAGGTGCGGATAAAACATGGAACTATTATCGGAGTTTTCTTGTTTCTAAACACGGTATTTACGTACAGATAAGGGAAGAATGGTTACTGGTAGATTCAATAATATCCTTGAGGGATTCTGGTACGTTAGATGTAACTCAGAAGACGCGTACAGAGGAAGAAAAAAAGGAAATCCCGTAACCTTGCTGCCGAAGAAAAAAAAGATATTCTCGAGATTTAATCGAGTTATAATAGACCTGTGGGCTATAAATAGGTTTCTGAGAGGTCTAGCAAGGGTTACGAACACTTTCGGGAGGTTTAGAAGTGAAGCAGAGAGCTGAGAATCGAGAAATCACGAGTTGAACAATTTCTTCTGCTGCTGCAACAGGGAAGAACACGAAGAACAAAATACCTTCAAGGACAGTCGTTTTCTGGGGTCGTAGATTCAACGACAATTCAACAGTGCATAAGTCTGTCTCTGTAACGGTCCATTGTAACAGCTTCTTTGTAACGCCATTACAGCGTTGCAAACAGTCTGTTTTATTGTTTTTCATCCTTTTAATCAACTTTTGAGCTATGAACCGATATTTTGAGCAAGTGATTAATATGAGGAGCTAAACCCCTTAGCCGAGGCGACGGAGGAAGCCAATTTTCCATGATGTGTGTGGTAATTTCTATTTTAGTTAATTTTTGCAATCTCTTTTAAGATTATTTGCCTTGATTGAAAATTGATTTAATGATTTTTCCTAAGCAGTTGTGATTTCTCTTGATAGACTATGCTTAGACCTAGGTTTTTGATATTCTATGCTTTCGAAATACAATTGTTATTCTAAAAATCTACCTTTGCAAAATATTAGAATCACTTTAAACGTAAAGAGTTGCACGAATATTGATTAGATTAAATCACATAAAAATTGAGTTTGGTGGAATCCTCGAGTCCCGGTGCTTCTTAAAATCTTGATAACAACCTTCTTTGAGTTTTCTAGTTTTATTTGAATCTAAAATTCCTTCACAAGTCGAGAGAACGACATCCTACTTACCACTTTTCTACAACTTGTTAAAAATCACATCAGTCTTAAGAAGACCAAATTCCCCAACCCAACAACACCAACAATAATTTCGCTATTAGATTTAAGGATTATTATCCAAAGCAATACTATCAATTGAATATAAATGTAAAATATTTCTCAAAAGCAAATACTTTTCTTAGATTTCTCATAAACTCTAACATCTTTGGAGTCACTTCCTACAACACACAAAAAGATCAGTAAATAAGATAATTATAAAAATTTTAAATCCATATCCATATATGCATAATGCATACCTTTCTTGGAGATTTAGTACCACCATTGCATCACTGCAATAAGCGCAATTCCTATGGAAATGTCCAAATCCATTTTTTTTGTTGAGCCATGTGGATGGCCAAACTGGATTTTCCACTATGGTAAAGCACTGGGCGTTAGATAACTAAGCGCGCATGCTTGAGACAAATGCTGGAGTTTAAAGAAAAAGTACAGGCGTTGAACAGACAAACTCGGACGTTGGAGAGACAAACTCGGGCGTTGGCACTATCAATGCACATTGGTCCTATCAACGCGGGCGTGAGATACAAATTCTGCAACTTTCATATCTCCAACGGCCATATTTCCAACGTTTATATTCCAAAACCTATAAATTGGAATAAACTCACTTCATTTCTGTCACACCACTACTTTCCTTCTTCTGAAAAACTATTCTAAATCAAACAATTTTGATATAATATGAGCGTTTTTTTAAGAAAAGCGGTCAATAGTGTAAAGAAGAAAAGAGATCGAAGAAATGAGACGGCACCGCGGCCTGCCACGGGTGTATATTTTTCTCAAAATCGGGAAGCAGAGTTTGCTGCGCCGAGTGTCGTTGTTGGTCCATCATTAGTCCAAGGTCATGTGTCGGGGAATCAAGATAGGTATGAAGATTACTTTTATATGATAGGTGGATTTTCAGACTTAAAGGTTGTGTATGAAGTTTTACCCCCTCAAGTCCGAGAAAGGGTTGACAGATATCCATGGCGTACGCTTTATAGTGTGAAGCCTAGAAGACACAACAACAAAATTCTAATAACAATGGTAGAAAGGTGGTGGGAGACTACGCACACATTCCATTTCATTGATCTTGTTTAACTTAACTTAAATTATATTTTTAAATAATTATTAAATAATCAAAAGAATTAATCATGGTAGATATTATACTTGTAATAGGAATTACGCACCTTGATTTGTATTTCATTTGTGGGAGAGCCGACACCGTTCGACCAAGATGAATGGATATCAAATAGTAAATGAGAGACGTTTTTTCCATAGTTTATAGATTCAGAAATACATGTAGGTTATAAAAAAAATTGAAAGGAGGAGGGATTAAATATTCAGGGTTGAAGTTTTTCCTTAACCAACCTAGAAACCCAGAGCATGTAGATGACTATCATGAACTCGAAAGGATGTTTATTATGGGTACTAGGTCAGACATTATTTCCAAACTCAACTTCTGTTGCTCGTGTTGGTTGGCTTCAAGCGTTAGAAGATTTTGACAAAGCACCAGATTATGACTAGGGATCTACAATTTTAGCAGAATTGTACTATGGGCTGGATCATGCGTTCATGGGCGGAGATAGCTTTACTAGTTTCTGGGGCATCATAGAGGTAATTATCATAATTATTGTTTTAAAATTTAAATAATTTTTATGAGAAAATGTAGATTAAGTCAAAATACTAAAATTACGGGGTAATTTGCATTATTGGTGGTATACCTACTTCCGTGTTGGAAAACCAATCTTAACGATGATACCCAAAGATTTCCAATGTTGAATATGTACATCTCGACCAACTTAGCGAAGGGCAATCGGCAAATGACATCTCGGGTTCCGCTTTGTTGAGGAGGTTTCATCAGATGACTCGGAGCCACAACAACGTCGTTGTTCACCCTTACATTGATTTTCCTGAGTATAATGCTGATGTTGGACGAAGTATTCTTGATTATTCTCTGCGTAGAGTTGTTTTTTACACTCAACCATTGGATAGAGGGGTTTGGTACCTTGGAGTAAGACTGCAGATACCAAATGCAAGGTATATATGCAATTGAAATTAACCCGTCACAACAGATGCAAACCTCTGGATCAGATTTTCAACGGCTGAGAAGAACCAATTGGGCGAGGTATGAACTAAATACACTGTTGGATATTAGTGAAGCGCAGTATGTCAAATGGTACGATTCGATTGTGTAGCCTGTGATTGGGACACACAACATGCACATCCATGGGTTTGCTTTCCCAGCTTTATCTCGCATTTCCCATGATGCAAATATCGTTCGTAGCCAGCCACCTCCAAAATATCCATGCTTAATGACTTACCCCACCACGGGTGCAAGTTCTTCATCATCTTCGTCAAATTTGCCCGAAATTCTTTGGGAGATGCCAAGTATTACTTCACAAGGTGAGCCAACCACGATCTCCATTGTTTCCCAAGCTATGGAACGTGATTATCCTTACTATAATGTGACTGCCAATGAGGGAGAGTTGAGGAGCTAACTGAACGATTTGTATTGGCTGACTCGGCAAATATGGGCTATGATGAGTGCTAAATAGTGCATATTTATACACCTTTTTATTGCCATTTCACTCATCTTTTGCGCTTAGAATTCAGATATTATCCCAGATTCTGTGTTTTCTTGGTTTTCAAGAATAAATATTTGTATTAATTAATTTTGTGTTTTTAGGCAATAAATAAAGCTCGGAGAAACTGAGGAGCCAAAGAGCGAAGAATTGGAGTCGATCATCTATGGAGCAGATAGCCAAAGCCCACGCGCGAACAAGTAGCAACTCATCTTCAAGACATGGGCTTGAGCTAGAGCTACCCACGACCCGGATCCGAACCCGCTCATCCCGAGCCGTTAAGATCTTCACTCGCCACATCCAACGGTCGCTCCTCCCTACACATCGTTCTTTGATGCACTCGCCCAACGACAAATCGCCTCGGTTCTCCCTCGCCCCGTTCGGATCTCTCCCGCAAGATCCTACGCTCAGCGCGCCTTCTCATCGAGCTTTGATGTAACCGCTTCACATCATAGCCCCATATAAACCCCAAAGCCTAACCCTAAACTCATTTCTTCTCCCTCACCCCGGACGAGAGCAAGTAGCTCGCAAAACCCATCTCCCGACCAAACTCCACAGACACCACCTCCATCTCCCGCCATAGCCGATTCCGCCACCTCCATCACCAACTCCATCAGAGCAGCCCACCTACTCCCACTCCTTAGGTCTAGATATCTCTTTTGTAGTTTCTACCAACCCTAGAAACTAAATCGAGAGATAACTAGAACTAGGGTATTCAACCAACAACCCCACATGGAGCTACGGTCAAGTGACGAAGAGGAGAAGCAATTCGAGTATGGGTTGCATTTAATTCTGTTTTAAAAGTAATTTAGGGTTTGGTTTGTTGAATACGTTGCATGTATAAATAGAGATGAATGATGTTGTTAGGAGGTATGCCTGGACTAGCCAGTGCTTCAATTAGGTTTAAATTATAGTTTAACAATTTTATTTGATGTTTTAATTAGTTTTGTTAGGGTTTCAGTGAAACCCTAATTCCTTATTATGTTTTTAACTCGTGAACTGTTCTTGAGTGCTTAATGTTATCAAATGTCTTCAATACTAAATACCCAATGCTTTTCTCTCACAATGGATGTCTTGCATCCATTGTAGTTAGGTCACAAGTTGTGTTGAGTGTATTGCAGATCAACCTTAGATACAAATGCTGATTCCCTTGACTAGTTGTACTTAATTAGACAACTAGTGCCTGGTCAGCACTTTATTCTTTTATTAGAAGCATTACAGGAGAGATAGGTGGTGGAATTGACACCCCGCCCTTATCATTCACAGGACAACAAGAACCTCAACTTAGTTAATCACACAATAGGAGTTAGAGGTGGATTTGAACACCTTAGCATTCCCTTGTCACTGTTTTATACCTTAGCTTAGGTTCATTTCACTACAAATCAGCCGTATCGGCACAAAACCCCCTGTTGTCACATTGTCACTCTTGAAATCAGTTTAGAAAGCCATAAGATCACCTTAAGAGCACCACAAGTCTTTGTGGTTCGACCCGTACTTGCCGCGTCTCCGATAGACGCCGTGCACTTGCGGTTATCACCGTAGGCCATAAATTTATACACATTCCGAGGTCTACCAAGTTTTTGGCGCCGCAGCCGGGGACTTGGCGTGTGCCCTGCTGATTATTGGCCTTGCTTAACTGATTTCCAGTCCTCCTTTGTATATATTCACCTTAATTTGATACTTTTAGCCCTGCATTGTAGTATAACTTAGCTTAACTGTGGCATTTCAGCATCTTGTACTGCATCCTGTTAATCGCATCTTAGTCACTCTATCTTAACTCCATCTGCATCTCATAAACCATGCCCTTGTAGCTTTTACAAACTATAACATCTTGCATCTTAGTGTCATTAGTAACTCTTCAAGCCCCTGTGATGTCAAATTACTTTTTCCCTGTGTCAGTCCAACTACTCCCAGCCTACTAGTATCAATTTTAGTCTCTTTGCTTTGAGTGTGAAATTTTGAGAACTGAAAATCTTTGTTGAGTAACAGGTGTTTGCTGTGAGCTGTGCAACCAAGGAAGAGGAGAAAGGAGCAGAACTGGTGGATTTGCCTAAACCCAGTATTGCACTGGTGGTAATGTATCTCTAACCTTGCATAAATGAATGAAAATTATAACCATGAGCATCTGGTCACCTTGTGCATAAACCTTGTAAGCCATTACAGCCTGAGTGCATGACAGACTTATTAACTTGCTAGCCCCGAAGCGCGCAAGTTTTAAGTCACAACTTAGTCAGCCAAGTTGGCTGAGCTACCCCAGGGGAAGTCAACTGGGTGAGTTGATACCACAACCCCTGTGATCCAAGCCCTGAGCATACACCACTGCATACCTTGCTCTGCCTTGAACTGATAACCATGCATGCTCACTGAATAGTGCTCGCTGACCATTGTAAAGCCCCTGCTACTGTGAAAACCAAGCTGCTCTTGCTGTATTTGTAACACCTAGCCTCCGGCCCCTGCACTGTGAGTTAGGGCTGGGATAGCGGACTTGCAAGACTTTCGAGCTTACCACCACCTTATGCTTTGTGTGAAACTGCTAACCTCTGCATAAACTGTCCTGTCTTTGTGCATGAGTTGCTTGGCATATTGCAACTCTTCCCGAGTTATCCTTACTGTTGAATCGCTACCTGATGTGACTGTTGAGCACAGTGAAAGACCTGTGAATCTGGGTGGCCTGTGAGCTAACCTGTTGACCCTGCAATACATCTCGAATCTGGCATAACCTAATTGAAGCACTGGCATAACCCTGAGCATAACCTTGCTGTGCTGCATCTTTAATCTGTGCTATACCCCTTTGAGCAAACCATGAGCTTGGCTGTAACCATCTGACCTGCTAATACCCTGTGCTGTGCAAGCCTGCATAAACTGGGATGTACAACCTGTGCTGAGCTCTGCCAATCTCTGCACTCAAATCTGCTGAAACCCACATATTGGGTTGAGCATACACTCTGCACAAAAACAATTTGTGCATAAAACCCAAATCTTGGGCTGAACATGAGCTGAAGCCCACTTACTGGGCTTTGCATTCCACTGAACTTTCAGCCCACAAAACTGGGCTGTAAACCTGCAACCTTCAGCCCACATCAGCCATACTGCTGGGCTGTTTACACAAACCTAGGCTGTCTGCACAAACATCAGACTCACAGAACCTGGGCTCTGTTTCTGCACCAAACATAAGCCCACCAAAACCAAAACATCTGGGCTGTGCAGTTCACTGTGATGGGCCGCTCCTGCCTGAGCTGGGCTCTGCTGCTGGGCTGCTCACAATAAAACCACTGGGCTGTACATTAACCTGGGCTTAAACCAAACTGAGCCCAAAGTTCCGCTGGGCTGTATTTTCCCAACAAACCGAAGCCCACACTACCTGGGCTGCCAACAGCTGAAGCCCAACCACTAAGCTTTGCCTTTTCATTTGGGCTAATCGAACTGGGCTGTTAACTCATCGAATTGCTTGGGCTTCATAAGCTGAAGCCCACAACCACCAAGCCATACTGCTGGGCTGTACACGCATCTGAGCCCACATCATCTGGGCTAGAACCCACATCTGTTGGGCTGTGCACACAACTGGGATGTACAAGTTTCACTCAACCTGGGCTCAAAACCAAATTGAGCCAACAACCACTGGCCTTCCCACATAAACCAAAGCTCCCACAAAAACCAAAATGAAACCCATTTAAACCAAACAAAACCCACATAAACCAAACTAGACTTTGAGTTCAATTTGAGTTGATAAATCATGTCAGGATTTTGGTCTGCATCTGGGGATGGAAACAAATCCCTTAGAGAGCTTGCTTACGGGCACGCGTCACAGGATGAACCCCCCACATACCATAGTGATTTTAGGGAATTTTATGCGCCTTCTCAGGGCCCTGACCTCACATTCCCTAATCATTATGAGCACATGTATCATCCACCACAGGTTGAGAATGAACACTCTCCTCATACCCAGTCATCACTTCTAGATCAATTAGAAGCTCAAGTTTCTGCTTTAGAAAGGCAATCACATGAGCGATCTGTCAAATCTAATTCCCCTAGGCAATATGAAATGCATGCTTGCACCTTTTGTGGTGGCTTAGACCACCCTGCTGAGTACTGTTATATTTTGCATGATTTTAGGCAGTCTAGGGAAAACCATGATAATCCAATGTACGAAGTATCTAGAAGTGACTATGTTAGCAACTATTGGGACCATAATCAACCTGCACACATGCATCATTCACCACAGTGGGGAAATGAACAATTTCATACTCCCCCAACTCCTAGTTTGCAATCAATAATGGAAACACTCATGGAGCAAAATGCTAGGCTTGAAATGAATGCAATGCATGACCATCCACATAGCAACATGTTTGAACTTCCCTTCTCTAGTGAACCTCATGCACAACCATACAATGAATATACATATGAGGAATGCATACCCACTAGTGAAGACTCTCCTTCAATAGAACAACTCAAAATGATTCTTCAAAGGAACCTGATTGAGTTACAAAATGATATGATTGAAAATAGTGTTTCTAGTCTTACTCATGCAACTAACATTGAATATGAACCTAACCCAGAGGTAGATGAGTACACTAAAAATACTACATTTTTGAATGGAGAGATGAATTCTTGCTATGATGATGATGAATATGAAGAGCATGTGTATTTTGAAAATGTAGTAGAATATTTAGGTTCAGAGACATTAAGTGTCTCCTCTGTGAACCCCATGAATGATGCTTCTTCTAGTATTCATATATGTGATGATGATGTGGAACCTGTGCAATTGTCCTGTGAAAGTGAACATGATTTACCTTCTTCTGACTTTAGGAAAGTGTGTGATGGTACAAATGATCTTATACATGAAAACAACTTAGATGTACCTAACCTCTCTCCTGAGTCACAAATTGAAACTCCTCCACCAAACCTAGGTGTAGTTTGTCACAAAATTGCAAAACCAACTTTTCTGAAAATGCCTAACTTAGGCCTAGAGCTTTGTGCTTCCCAAGTCCTCTTGGACTATTTTGCATCAAAGTATAACACTCTTAAGGAGCCCACGGTTGGAATGTGTATGTCTGCACTGTAATTAGCAAAACTCATTTCGAGTTAGACCTTTTGCATGATGTACCTTTAAAATTGCAAGATTTTGTGCTCCCAAACACACCCGTTCACAAGTTTAGGTTTGGGGGAAACTCCTTCACATCCACAGTCTTACTTGCACTCTCATATTATATCTGTGTAAGGCTGTTGATGTTTGTACATATTTTATATTGGGTTGACCCTCAACTCTTTAGACTGTTGGTTTATGGTGAATTTTCATTGTATATAATCCAGTAGGACTTGTTAAATTTTCTTTTCTTGAATCGGTTGAGTCTTCATGCGCATATATTATGCTAATCTGATATGATCTCCGTTGAGAATGTTGGATTCTAGCCTTGACTAAAGAAGCTCAACCTTGCTCCGCCGACATCCGGTAATATCTTCCCTTTTCTCTTATCAGCATAGTTCTCTCGGTATGTGACTGTTTAAAATTTTTCTATATGTCGACACATTGAGGACAATGTTTGATTTAGGTTTGGGGGTGCATTTGCATATAGAGTTTTTAGTCTTTTTAATCTTTTATTTTTCAAAAAAAAAAATAAAAATAAAAAAAAATTCAAAACTCTTTTTGTAAAAACCTCCAACTTTTAGAGATTTTAGAGTCACTAGCATGCTTCTAGCTATGTTTACATAGAGAATCTGACCGAAATAATAAGAACTTGGAAGTCTAAGGAGAACACAATCGGGTTTCTTAGTTGATTAGAGCGTTAAAGTTGGATTTAACCATACCGGAGAGCGAATTAGGTGTTGTTTAGATATTCGGTAGTAGAATTGTGATCACCCATAGTGGAGACTACCCATTTTACATCAAGTGAGGCACCAACCTTCAATTTTTTGCAACTTTCTAGAAAAGTTGTTAGAGTGTGTGTCACCGTACGTAAATTCGGGTAGGAATGGTGAGCTACCCAACTTCGCACCAATTTCAGCACTACTTTTGATCTCTTGAGTGCTAGTTTTTGTCAATCATGAGGGTGACGTCTAAAGATGAAAACTTCTTCTAAATATCGATTTGCGAGTTAGCATCACTCTCTCTCAATCAAGCCAAGACCCATAGAAACACATCATCGTCAACAAACGGAGCATCATCAGAATATTGAAAGAAAAATTGATATAGTCCAAGGTTTATGTGCAACAAAGAAAAGAAAATAGGATGAGAATTAATAAAATTTATAACATCAAGACAATACAAGTTGTGGAAAAATTGAGTGATAAAGTCCTTTGTCCATGGAGTTAGTTGTTTCATTATTTGTATTTTTATTTTCACTTATTGTAAAAAAAAAAAAAAAAAAAAAAAAAATCAAAAAAATCAAAAAAATATTGTAGTTTATTTTTGCTACCACCATGGTAAAGAAGAATTTAAAAAGAAAAATCCAAACAACAAGGAATTTGAGTAGAAAAGTTAAAAATTGTCAAGTTTTTGTGAAGTTTAGAAGTTCATCATCATTTGAAGACCGAAGACCGAAGATTGAAGACGTTTCTATGGTTCTTATGAGAGAGTGATATTAATTGCCGATCGGGTGAGAAGTGAGTGAGTACTCCCACCTTTTGCTAATGGTTGATTTCCTTTCTTAGAGATCATCAGAAAAAGATTCTTTTTGTCCACACTTCTGTGGAGTCTCCAGAAATTATTTCGGAAGGTTACCCTTCTTACCTACAACGTGTGCAGGATTTCTCTCTTTATTCCCCGCCTGCACACATGAGAGACTAAAAAAGCGATCTTTTTGAGTGCAATTATCATAAAACCCTAATGGTGAGGCGAAGTTGAGACTTATGATCACAATCGAATCCGAATTCTTTCATATGGTATGGTTACTTCTCGCTCAACACTTAAGGATGAGAATGCGTTCTTTGGTAGTTCTAACTTCATTACTAGCATGCAGAAACTCTATGTCCTCATAGCTTCTTGGATGCTTGAGACTCTTTACACTCGAAGTTGGAGAAGGTTTTGTGGGTACACCTCTGGTAAACCCTCACGAG
This sequence comes from Papaver armeniacum, assembly GCA_023531295.1. Taxonomy (NCBI): domain Eukaryota; kingdom Viridiplantae; phylum Streptophyta; class Magnoliopsida; order Ranunculales; family Papaveraceae; genus Papaver; species Papaver armeniacum. The sequence continues at coordinate 337,639 of JAJJWW010011479.1, forward strand.
ACTACAACTCGTCCACTAGGGACACCTAGGGGTTTAAAGGCTTAGTGCATACGCTAAATGCATTCGAGAGACTGCGACGTGGGTATAGTTAGGATTTCTTAATTTCTGTTTCACTTGAGGACAAGTAAAATTCAGGTTTGGGGGTATTTGATGAGTGCTAAATAGTGCATATTTATACACCTTTTTATTGGCATTTCACTCATCTTTTGCGCTTAGAATTCAGATATTATCCCAGATTCTGTGTTTTCTTGGTTTTCAAGAATAAATATTTGTATTAATTAATTTTGTGTTTTTAGGCAATAAATAAAGCTCGGAGAAACTGAGGAGCCAAAGAGCGAAGAATTGGAGTCGATCATCTATGGAGCAGATAGCCAAAGCCCACGCGCGAACAAGTAGCAACTCATCTTCAAGACATGGGCTTGAGCTAGAGCTACCCAAGACCCGGATCCGAACCCGCTCATCCCGATCCGTTAAGATCTTCACTCGCCACATCCAACGGCCGCTCCTCCCTACACATCGTTCTTTGATGCACTCGCCCAACAACAAATCGCCTCAGTTCTCCCTCGCCCGTTCAGATCTCTCCCGCAAGATCCTACGCTCGCTGCGCCTTCCTCATCGAGCTTTGATGTAACCGCTTCACATCATAGCCCCTATATAAACCCCAAAGCCTAACCCTAAACTCATTTCTTCTCCCTCACCCCGACAGAGCAGATCTCTGCAAAACCCATCTCCCGACCAAACTCCATAGACACCACCTCCATCTCCTGCCATAGCCGATTCCGCCACCTCCATCACCAACTCCCGAAAGAGAGCGGCCACCTACTCCCACTCCTTAGGTCTAGATATCTCTTTTATAGTTTCTACCAACCCTAGAAACTAAATCAGAGATAACTAGAACTAGGGTATTCAACCAACAACCCCACATGGAGCTCTGAAGCCGAAGTGACAGGATAGGAGAAGCAATTCAGAGTATGGGTTGCATTTAATTTCTGTTTTAAAAGTAATTTAGGGTTTGGTTTGTTGAATCTGTTGCATGTATAAATAGAGATGAATGATGTTGTTAGGAGGTATGCCTGGACTAGCCAGTGCTTCAATTAGGTTTAAATTGTAGTTTAACAATTTTATTTGATGTTTTAATTAGTTTTGTTAGGGTTTCAGTGAAACCCTAATTCCTTATTATGTTTTTAACTCTGTGAACTGTTCTTGAGTGCTTAATGTTATCAAATGTCTTCAATACTAAATACCCAATGCTTTTCTCTCACAATGGATGTCTTGCATCCATTGTAGTTAAGGTCACATTTGTGTTGAGTGTATTTGACTCAACCTTAGATACAAATGTTGATTCCCTTGACTAGTTGTACTTAATTAGACAACTAGTGCTCGGGTCGACACTTTAGTCATTATTAGAAGCATTACAGGGAGAGATAGGTGGTGGAATTGACACCCTGCCCTTATCATTCACAGGACAACAAGAACCTCAACTTAGTTAATCACATAATAGGAGTTAGAGGTGGATCTGAACACCTTAGCATTCCCTTGTCACTGTTTTATACCTTAGCTTAGGTTCATTTCACTACAAATCAGCCGTATCGGCACAAAACCCCATGTTGTCACATTGTCACTCTTGAAATCAGTTTAGAAAGCCATAAGATCACCTTAAGAGCACCACAAGTCTCTGTGGTTCGACCCGTACTTGCCGCGTCTCCGATAGACGCCGTGCACTTGCGGTTATCACCGTAGGCCATAAATTTATACACATTCCGAGGTCTACCAGGCTACACACTTGGATGTGCGTCGGAAAGGGCACGAGAATACAATATTTGGATTGAGTCCAACTTAAAATGATGATGGGCAGCGGTCGGGATTGAGTCCAACTGTAAATGATGATGGGAGGCAGTCACAGTCTTCTATTTCCACCATAAGCAACAGATCATGTCACGAAAGTGATGATACAGTGGTGGGAGAAACACAAGTACGACAGATTTCTTCTTCACCACACATACTGCACAATACTTCTTCACCACAAACTGTGCATGTATCTCAACCTCAAGTATTTCGGCTAGATCCTAGGCACATTTCATCATCATTCTCGCCCTACAACCCAAATGATTGCTACAATGTTACACCACCACAACAACAACAACAAACATCTTATATGCTTGGAGGAGTGCACCGAGTGCTTTCCAACAATCGCCTAATACTTTCCAATCGCCTAATGTTAATGTTGGTCAACCAAGTATATCCCCCAGGTTTATCAACATATGGACATTTATTAAATATGTTGGCAAGTGGGGATGTCCCAGGTCTATCCCCAGGTCTTCCAGAATTCTGGACTCAAGAAAATAACAATGAGGGAGCTAGCGATGAGCGACGTTAAAGAGATTGTAATTTTTAATTCTGCTACATTTGTAATTTTATTTATAAAAGTACAAATGACTTTAATTAAATAAAATTATATATGTTTAAAATTAGGCATTTTACATTAGCTTCACTGAATTACGACGGACTACATTAGCTTCACTAATGAGAAGTACTAGGTGGAACAATAACTAAAAACAAGGGGTTGAAACTGTTCAACACCTTAGGGATTTCAAAACATTTTTCGAAAGGAAAATCTACATTTTTCCATCTCAGCATCAGTTTCACCTCTCAGTCTATATCGATTAGCTTGTATGGTTAAAACTACAAACTCACTTACTTCTTTCTTAATTGTACGAAAATGATTTTCTATGTCGCTGTTGATGGTGGATTTTCATTTAAGGTTAAAATTGTAAAAAGCAGAAAATTATGCGCTAACATCTTGTAAAAGATAAAGCCATTAATAAGTGTTGAATACTTCATCACTTTACTGATTCACCTAGAATGAAGCAAATGGCAACAATCCCATTATGTGAATTAAATACACGAAATTCATCCAGGTTGGAGCATGTAGCAACAATCCCATATACCCTGTGAATTTATAGCATTATTAATTAATGCATGAGAAGCCTTGTATTTCCTGTCCTCATTATCAATGCGGCATGACGACTAAGTGTTGCCCTCAGCAGAGCAACACGAACCTCCAAGCATTATAATGAAAGCATGTACGAAATACCGCATGCAGCCTGCAACTCTCGGTGTGTTATACTAGCCCGATTGAGAACTCTCGGTGTGTTATACTAGCCCGATTGAGCATCGGATCGACCTGACCAGATCGGTCTGGATATGATCTCATTCATCCAAATTCACCAAAGCATGATTGGATGGCCCAGATCAATTCCATAACCCCCAAGCAGGTATGGAATATTCGCTGCCGAACCAACGCGGACCCCGCATGGTCGGCCTCCCTCCATAATTGGCCTAGCCTGCCAAAACGTCCAAACCAGAGCAGTATGGGCAGAAAACCCTAAATTAGGGTTTGCGGCACATTACATGTGTCGCTAAACAACCTCAACCATCCATCTTCGCAGGTATAGATGAAGGGTGTAGATGTAGATTCAAAGGGTCCAGAGCATGTCAACACAATCACCGTGGGCGCTTTACATGCCCGACCAATCGGTCGGGACCAACCATGGTTGGTCATCCCATTCGTGCGCCTAAACAGAGCATGGTTACAGCCGTGAAATCCAAAATTAGGGTTTCAAGCATCACGGGCGTCCATCTTCTCCGGCACGAATGGAGGGTCCTAGATTAGATTAAGCAGGTCCGGTCATACCAGCATGACCACCGTGGGCCCGTCTCTCCCCTCACCTGATCGGCCAAGGCATATCATACCTGGGTATCCCAAAACGCGCGTCCAAACCAGCGTGGCCACACTTCCCAAACTGCAAACTGATCTCGACCACTCAACTTCACCAGACAATTTGAGTTGCTTAGATCATGTTTTCATGGGATAGTCAGTTATAGGCGTGAACACCATCTTACCACCTACACGCCAGACTGATCGACCAAGACCGACCAAGATTGGTCGTCTTGGAACGCGCGTCCAAACTAGGCATGTCACGCGGTTTCCAATTCCTTTGCGGCAATGGATTTCTGCCACAAACCGATCTCAACCACTCAACTTTGCCGGTCAAATTGAGTGGCCTAGATCGCACCTTCATGGGACAGTGAGGTACAGACGTGTACAACGGCATGCTGTCTACACGCATGCCCGGTCAGTCTTTTCCAAAACACCTCCCATGCTTGGATTCGACCAGGCTGAAGAGGGATGCTTGCGCACCTCTTCTAAAACCCTAATTCCGTCAACGGTCGCAGATGAGTGTTTCAAAGATCATCTCGTCCGTCCAACTTCACCGGCTTGGTTATACAACCTGGTCAGGAGTTAATTGTTCAGTAAGACGTCATGGTGATCACCACCTGTCACTTTACCACACCATGATGCAGTACCTGCATAAAATAAACACGATACTTCACAAGTATCGACCTCCTGAATAACGCAGTTATTCAATTTAGCATTACATGCTACCTTTTGTGGGTCCCACGACCCACACATTCCAGACATCAATCATGTCACAAGGCGAGGGATACATACAGGGGTATTGTCCGGCGGTTTCAAATGAAGCAGCGCGCCATCACAAGAGCGTGTCAGGAAGTCATGGACGGTTAGTGATGATGGGAGAAATGGGCAAGCCTGATCGTGTGACACTAACACATTACTTCACTACTCCATCACTCCAATTTCTCCACTTCCCACGAGATACGAAGGTTAGGCTAAAAGACTTGTATAAATAGGTTCTACTTCCTATTTTCCAATACAGGAGAAAAACATGAGACAAGAGAAACAAGACAAGTCCAGACAACAGAAGCAAGTGTTGATACAATCGTATTCAAACACCGAAACTGATTGTTTACACCCTGTAAGCCAGTTCAGCTTTCTAATACAAGTTATTCATAGCCAACACCTTCACATTCTCAACACCTTCTTCGCTTCCCTCCCTAAGATCAACCCCATCTCCTTCACTTTGTGACTGAAACAAGTCTGGAACGGCCATTTCTTGGTTTAGGCCGGACTTGCACAGATAGATCTCTCGAATCTACAAGCACTCACCGCGCAGTGCATTTGTTTAGGGTTTAGATTCATTCCTCATCCACACATCCCAAATTACCAAATCCCGCAGGAATAGTTTTCACCCATAAACAATTGGCGACCACGGTGGGACGGTTAATCTCTCGGTTGTAAAGTCAATTTCTTCAATACCATTTATTCAATTTTGAGATGGTTGATCTTAGGACCACCTCGACGGTATCAAATCCTGATGGTCTCTCCAACGGAGATACCCCTTCTCTTAACGGCGTATCTGACGGCATGATCAGGAGATTCCCAATATTAAGCGAACTAGCACGGGTACATGAGATTCACACGAAGAACATGGAGCTAATCAAAGAAGCGGTAAATGGCATACTTGATCTCCTAATCAAGATGACATCAGAGATGAGCGTTCCGGGGACCTTTACACCGGGGACTAGTTCCCCTCAGATCAACAGCTTTACTACGAACCAGAGGCCGGTGGATCAGGAAGCGGCATCTCTAGTGGAAAGCATGTGTGAACTCTTGCACCTCTCGAAGAATCAACGGACAGAGACATTTGCTGCAGTTAATAAAATAGCTCTGGACGTACATCTGACTCCTTCTTGTCCAGAAGTCTTAACTGCATCAGAAACATCTGTTAATAACGTTATATTCACAGAGGACGACATGATGGCAGAGGAGGTCACAACCGGGCCCTACATGTTACGCTCACATCAAGGGTTCAGAGTTCAGGAGGGCCCTTGTCGACACAGGAGCATCTTCTAATGTAATTACTCTCAAGACTCTCAAGACAGCCAAGGTTAGCCCATGCAAGATTGTACGACAGCCCACCACGATGACGGACTTCGAAGGAAATCAAACCAGCACATACGGGTATGTCAATCTGAATTTATCAGTAGGACCCGTTCAGTCAAGAGCAAAGTTTGAAGTCATAGAAAATGAGCCGTACTACCATATGATACTGGGGAGACCGTGGCTTCACGACAACATTCATATACTAGCGTTACTTCCTTTAGTGCATATACCACATTCATCTGATTCACCAGTAACTTGGAGTCACCTCTTATCTCCAGGCGCATGACTCCTGCTTGCTTGGCTATTGACAGCCCTATGAGGAAGGCTTCATACTCTGCTGAGTTGTTGGTGCATTCGAAGTCCAGCTTGAAGGAGTGTGAGAATACTTCCCCAGTTGGAGATACTAATACCACGCCCGCTCCTCCATTATTACTGCTAGGGGTAGCAGAGCCATCAAAATACAAGAGCCACACCTCTTCTTCCAAAACAGAGACGTCTGGAAATTCTCCAGGGAGATCTTCTTGTAGCCATGTAGTGCCTTCTCCAGAAATCTTTGCCTAAGTAAATGCGATTGCTTGACCCTTGATAGATCTAGGTGACGCACACGTTATGTCCAGCTCTGACATTTGGAGAAGCTACTTGCATGTCCTTCCAGTCAGGACCGGCTTTGAAAGTAAAAACTTTGCAGGATCATATTTAGACACGAGTATCACCCTATTAGACAGTAGGTAATGCCTGAACTTTTGAATGGAATGGATCAAGGATAAACATGCTTTTTCGCTCACGGGGTATACGAGTTCAGCGTCTCTCAATATTCGAATTTCAAGTAGTATATGGGATGTTCGATTCCCTCGTCGTCTTCCTGAACGAGTAGAGCTCCTACGGCGGTGTCACTGAAAGCAGTGTAGAGATGTAACGGCTTTCCTTGTGCAGGAGACTTCATAATGGCTGGAGATGACATTATTCGTTGAATCTTTCGAAAAGCTTCCTGCTGGGTTGTGGTCCAAATGAAGCTAGCTCCTTTCTTTAGCAAGGGAGTGAATGAGGCGGCCAGTTGGGCTAGACCCGGTATAAAACGTCGGATGTAGTTTACCTTGCCCATGAAACTTTGGAGTTCCTTCACAGTTCGTGGAGGTGGCATTGTGAGGATAGCTTGAGTCTTGGACGGGTCTACCTTGATCCCTTCCGCGGTTACTTGGAATCCAAGAAATTTGCCTGAAGAGACACCGAAAGCACATTTCAAAGGATTCATCTTCAACTTGTATTCTCGACACCTCTCGAACACTTGCCGTAAGACGTTGGTGTGATCTGCTCAAGCCCTTGACTTTACCACAATATCATCTACGTAGTCTTCTACTTGTTTATGCATCATGTCATGGAAGATTGCCGTAATAGCACGTTGATATGTTGCGCGGCGTTCTTTAAACCGAATGGCATAACAGTATAGTGAAAATTGCCAAGAGGGGTTCGGAAGGCTGTCTTACTTGCATCATGCTCGTACATCCTTATCTGATTGTATCCGTTGTAACCATCCATGAAGGAAAACATGCCGTGTCCGCTAGTGGCGTCTACTAACATGTCGATGTTAGGCAGGGGAAAGTCGTCCTTGGGGCAGCACTTGTTCAAGTCTCTGAAATCCACGCAGCACTGAATCTGTCCATTTTTCTTCTTTACTGGGACCACATTAGCTAACCAGGTAGGATGATGAATAGGTCTGATGAAGCCAGCAGCTAGTAACTTCTGAATTTCGTCCTTGATTTGTTCTTTTACTTCATGTCTGAATTGCCTTGGAGATTGCTTGATTGCTTGGATCCAGGTATGACATGTAAGTGATGGGTGACCAATTTTTCATCTAGACCAGGCATTTCCTCGTATGTCCAGGCGAACACATCTTGGTACTCCTTGAGTAGTTGAACAAGACTAGATACGTTAAATCTGCGTGGGACAGTCAACTGATAGAGACCGGTCTGGGAGATTCTTCATTCCCGATGTTAACAGTCTCGAGCTCGTCAGTCGTGGAATTGGTTCCATCTTGTAGTTGTCGCGGGGCGTCCAATACCTCTTCTTGTATTCCGTCGTTCTTGCAACATTCAATTGGGCGGAGAGATTGGGTGCCAGTCTCTCCTGCTAATTGCTAACAGCGGCACCGGTATATTGTCTTCCCCTTCTGGTCACGTTTCGCTTCAAAAGTGCATTCCCTTTTGGTGTGAACGTGGGTTGAAGCTTCACTGGATAAAGGTGGACGCCTCGTCAGAGAAGGCGTGTCGTGGTGCTTGGCCCTCAGTGATGCAAGTCGGTCTTCTTCCTGGATTGAAGCCCACGTGGGTAGTGGGGTGCACAGGACTTTGTCTATTCTTCCCTGCGAAGTATCTTTTGGCTCGAACAGCTCCACTCCGCATATTGGTGCGTACGGAGACAATGATGCAGGAATACGGATGACTTTCTCATTTAGCATGGTCTTCAGGCACTAGTGATACGTTGAAGGAATGACCAAGGTTTGGAAGAAACCCTAACAGTAAAGAGGAGAACCATAGAATCGACATGGTTATCGCAATACAAAGACGCCAAGACCGATGATTGGCGAACTCCGATCATTCAGGAGCTCAACATCTCACTCTCCCAAGGAAATGTCAGTCTTAAAACCCTACAGAACTTCTTCATGCTTCATGGTATGATGTATTATCGGAACCCCGATGGTTCCCTGTCAAGATGTCTTGGGGATGACAAAGCACAACTACAGCTGAATCATGTTCACAACGAAATTTGTGGACAATCACTGGTGGTAACGCTTTACCGACGACTTCAATGCCTAGGATATTACTGGCCAGAGATGGAGACTCAATCCAGACTACTTCAGAAGTCCTGCTCAAATTGCCAAGCACCGCCACATCAATTGGAAATTTTTAACGTGAATCACACTGGGAACTGGACAGAGCCATACATTAGTTATCTCCGTGACGGAACAACTCCTGCCAATCAAAAGGATGCTATCAAGATAAAACAAAAGGCCAAGCGGCTCGTATTGCATGAAGGGATCCTGTATCGCAAGAGTTTCGGAGGTGATCTACTACGGTGCCTGGCTGGGGAAGAAGTCCCAGTCATGCTGAAGGAGAACATCAAGGGAAGAGGAAACTGTTTCTCCAGATACACGAGAAATACTATTGGCCGACCATGGAGGATGACGCAACCGCTTTTGTTCAAAGTTGTCACAAGTGCCAAATTCATGGGAACCTTGTTCATGCGCCTTCCACCCCTCTGCACTCAATAAGCAGTCCATGGCCATTTTACAGCTGGGGACTGAACATTATCGGGAAAATCAACCCTCCATCATCAAAGCAACACGAGTACATCATAACTGCGACAAAATACTTCACCAAATGAGTAGAAGCCATTCCCCTGCGAGGGACTACAGGAGCAACAATTGCGGCTTTCATTAAAGAACATATTATTTGTCGTTTTGGTGTGCCTAAGCATATCATCACTGATAATGGCACTCCCATTGCCAATAAACAGGTACGAGAGATACTTGAAGAGTATGGCATTAAACATGTCTTCTCCACCATCTATTATCCTCAAGGGAACGGACAAGCTGAAAGTACCAACAAGACATTGATCCGGATCATCAGTCGAACAAAGACACGATAACCTGAGGAAATGGCATGACCGAGTTACCAATGGCGTTATGGGCATACTAGGACATCACCCGAAGCTCCATTGGAGTTTCTCCATACTCACTTGTTTACAGAGCGGATGCAATTATGCCAGCAGAGATCAAAATCCCATCAGCCAGGATTGCAGCGACAACTGGGATCTACTGGAACGAAGCTGAAACCTCTAACTCTATAGTAGCGGAGTTAGACACTCTGGAGTTCAGAAGAATCAAAGCAGAAAAACGCACTCAGGTGTACAGGAATAGAATTTCCAGGGCATACAACAAAACTGTGAAATCACGTGTTTTCAAAGTGGGAGATTTGGTTTTGAAAACGGCCAAACACATCCAACAAGACATGTCCGCACCAAAGTTCTCACCGAAATGGGAAGGTCCTTACACAGTCACCAAGGCTTACAATACTGGCTACTACAAGATCATTAAGGTGGACGGAGGTAAATTGGAAGCACTCATCAATGGAAAGCGGCTCAAGGAATATCATGCCTGACCACTATCTGCTCTGTCAACAATACATGCATTTATTTTCATTACATGTTTGAATCATCAATTATATTCATAGATGCATCAATGAAAAAACCCCGTTTCACCAATCAAAACCAATACAATTTATTCCACAAAGATGTTCAACAACCTTTGGCAGCTGAATGCGACTTAGAGGAGGCCATCTAGTAGATTATGGTTCCTTGAGAGAATCATCTCCAGTCTAGCTTGATATCTCTCTGTCCTTTTCTTCAAGTCTTGTACTTCCTGCTCTACTTTATGTGATTCCGAAGCCAGAGCCTTCTCCTCTTCCAAGATAGCTTTCGCAGCAGGAACAACGTTTACGAGGATACCAGCTCGATCAACCTTGATGATATCAAGACGCTTCCGCAGCCAGCCCACGTTGAACTCCATGGATTCGCAGGTAGATACCATATTCTCCCACTTTTCAAGGCTTGTTTCGGCAACATTACGAATAGAAATGTTCTCCATCTCAGCAATCATGGGAAGAAGGCAGTTTACCGTGGTGACCAAAGCAGATGAACAGTGCCGGACCACATTCCTGGTTGCGATATGGACGTACTTTCTCCATAACTTCGTGTACAGAGGCACGAACTCCTTCCTTACTAAGAATCCACCGACATCTCGGTAGCTGGAGGATAAACATTTCATGCGAACATCGAATGAAAGACCTGCATTGGGGTATTCATAAGATGAGATACCCAGATCAAAGCATCTTCGAGGTCGGCGAGGGGGTAGGCGTGTTTGATTTTGAAGGAAGAGGACTGTTTAAGTCATCATCATCGATAACCGCCACACATGTTCCGGTAGGGTATCTCTGCAAGAATGAGAAGATTATTCACCTGATCATTATGAAGAATAGGAAATTGTTCAGAAAAAAAAGAGAGACGAACCGGTATTATCTTCTTGACTCGGAGAACACGAGCAGGGGATCCATCATGAAGCTCAGACGCAGGTCGTGCACGCTTAACGGAAGATCCTGGACGGTATGAAGAAGACGATCCACTTTGTTCGACATAATAAGGAAATAGAGTTTCTGTGAGAAAGACCTATTGTAAAATCGTAAAAGTGGTTCAGAATCTCTACACCTGCATATATGCTGAGGAAACCCTAAAACGATTACGGCGCCCGATATATGGGGATTCGACACCGACCAAGTCAGGATTTCTTTTGAGCCCTAATCAAGAATCAAAAGAGCATCTGGATACACGAGCGATTCAACCAGCAGTGTGTAAGCACCCACGCCCGGAATCCCAATAGAAGAAGAACTTTATCCCCAACTCGAGCACCTAAGGGAGGAAGCCGGTCCATCAAGACCCATGGTCATGCGCGCATGGAGGATTGCCCATTATTGGTCAGAATCTCTCCAGGTAGACTTCCTTTGTCTTGTCTTCTTATGCTTGTATATGTAACCATCTCATGCCTACCCCACAACAGTGTAACCATTATGTGCTAGGCAGGGGACTTAATGTTGATGGTGGATTTTCATTTAAGGTTAAAATTGTAAAAAGCAGAAAATTATGCGCTAACATCTTGTAAAAGATAAAGCCATTAATAAGTGTTGAATACTTCATCACTTTACTGATTCACCTAGAATGGAGCATGTGGCAACAATCCCATTATGTGAATTAAATACACGAAATTCATCCAGGTTGGAGCATGTAGCAACAATCCCATATACCATGTGAATTTATAGCATTACTAATTAATGCATGAGCAGCCTTGTATTTCCGTACTCATTATCAATGCGGCATGGCGGTAGTGTTGCTCTCAGCAGAGCAACACGAACCTCCAAGCATTATAATGAAAGCATGTACTGAAATACCCGTACAGGCTGCAACTCTCGGTGTGTTATACTAGCCCGATTGAGAACTCTCGGTGTGTTATACTAGCCGATTGAGCATCGACCGACCGACCGTATCGATGCCGGATATGATCTCGTTCATCCAAATTCACCAAGGCATGATTGGATGGCCCAGATCAATTCCATAACCCCCAAGCAGGTATGGAATATTCACTGCCGAACCAACGCGGACCCCGCATGGTCGGCCTCCCTCCAGAATTGGCCTAGCCTGCCAAAACGTCCAAACCAGAGCAGTATGGGAAGAAAACCCTAAATTAGGGTTTGCGGCACATTACATGTGTCGCTAAACAACCTCAACCATCCATCTTCGCAGGTATAGATGGAGGGTGTAGATGTAGATTCAAAGGGCCCAGAGTATGTCAACACAATCACCGTGGGCCCGCCTACATGCCTGACCAATCGGTTAGGACCAACCATGGTTGGTCATCCCAATTCGTGCGCCCAAACAAAGCATGTTTACACGGCCATGAAATCCAAAATTAGGGTTTCAAGCATCACGAGCGCCCATCTTCTCCGGCACGAATGGAGGGTACCGGGTTAGATTAAGCAGGTCCGGTCATACCAGCATGACCACTGTGGGCCCGTCTCTTCCCTCACTTGATCGGCCAAGGCATATCATGCCTGGCTATCCCAAAACGCGCGTCCAAACCAGCGTGGTCACACTTCCCAAGCGCCGCAACTGATCTCGACCACTCAACTTCACCGGACGATTTGAGTGGCTTAGATCACGTTTTCATGGGATAGTCAAGTATAGGCATGAACACCAGCTTACCACCTACACGCTAGACTGATCGACCAAGACCGACCAAGATTGTTCGTCTTGGAATGCGCGTCCAAACTAGGCATATCACGCGGTTTCCAATTCCTTTGCGGCAATGGATTTCTGCCGCAAACCGTTCTCAACCACTCAACTTTGCCGGTCAAATTGAGTGGCCTAGATCGCACCTTCATGGTACAGTGAGGTACGGACGTGTACACCGGCATGCTATCTACACGCATGCCCGGTCGGTATTTTCAAAACACCTCCCATGCTTGGATTCGACCAGGCTGAAGAGGGATGCTTGCGCACCTCTTCTAAAACCCTAATTCCGTCAATGGTCGCAGATGAGTGTCTCAAAGATCATCTCGTCCGTCCAACTTCACCGGCTTGGTTATACAACCCTGGTCAGGAGTTAATTGTTCAGTAAGACGTCATGGTGATCACCATCCATCACTTTACCATACCATGATGCAGTACCTGCATAAAATACACACGATACTTCACAAGTATCGACCTCCTGAATAATGCAGTTATTCAATTTAGCATTACATGCTACCTTTTGTGGGTCCCACGACCCACACATTCCAGACATCAATCATGTCACAAACTGGGGGATACATACCAGGGTATTGGTCTGGCGGTTTACAGCGAGCAGCGCGCCATCACAAGAGCGTGTCAGGAAGTCATAGACGGTTAGTGATGATGGGGAGAAATGGGCAAGCCTGATCGTGTGACACTAACACATTACTCCACTACTCCATCACTCCACTTTCTCCACTTCCCACGAGATACGAAGGTTAGGCTAAAAGACTTGTATAAATAGGTTCTCCTCCCTATTTTCCAACACAGGAGAAAAACAGGAGACAAGAGAAACAAGACAAGTCCAGACAACATAAGCAAGTGTTGATACAATCGTATTCAAACACCGGAACTGATTGTTTACACCCTGTAAGCTAGTTCAGCTTTCTGATACAAGTTATTCATAGCCAACACCTTCACATTCTCAACACCTTCTTCGCTTCCCTCCCTAAGATCAACCCCATCTCCTTCACTTTGTGACCGAAACAAGTCTGGAACGGCCATTTCTTGGTTTAGGCCGGACTTGCACAGATTGATCTCTCTAATCTACAAGCACTCACCGCGCAGTGCATTTGTTTAGGGTTTAGATTAATTCCTCATCCACACACCCCAAATTACCAAATCCCGCAGGAATAGTTTTCACCCATAAACTGTCGCATATAGCACGACGACTCGGTTACAGTTGTCACTTCAGAACCCGTCGTGAATAACCGCCCATAAATTCACCCATGGATAGTTTGCTGAAGCAAGATGAGTAAATAAAAAAAACATAATTTTTACGAATAGATTCATCTTCTTCTTATGTATATGGAGGGCGCCGAACTAACAAGGTCCGAGACATGTTCAAGAATTGAAAAATTTGTTGAAGTGGAATAATATTTTTAAGCTCAGAGAAGAGTAAAGAAGACTAGATGTGTGAATGTGAATTTGGAGTTGAAATGGAGAGTATTTATATAACTCAAAAATTATATATGTTAGATCACAAGAGCTTTCAGCCGTCCAGATTCAGCCGTTGGCACTTCTATGAAAAACGCGGCGCTGGTGGGACAAACTCTAGCGCTTTGATCAAGAGCGCGCACTGTAAAGTAAAGCGCCAACGTTGGAGGCAATCTCGCTCGTCCTATCATCTAGCGCGCGCTACATGTTCCTACTCAATGAACAAATCAACAAATTTGTTGGTTTGAACATACATTTTTCATGTTTGTTGAGTCCATAGTGGGAGCAAAATGAACAAACTCAAGTTTGTTCATTCCATAGGAACTGCTCTAAGCTACAAACAGAACTGAATGTGAATGACATACAACCTAATTAATTCCACCTTTTTTCAATAGATTTCCACAAATAAAGAAGCTTATGTATCCTCCCTTGTTAATATATCCAGTGTAGTAATCAACACCCTATTCCAAGCCCCTGGAAAGTAAACCAAGATTCTTCAATTCAAATAAGCAAACAAAATAAAAATCAAAACTATAACTTTACTTGTTGATGCTCAAGAAAATATAACAACAAATTCATTTAGAGAAAATCAAATTGGGAAAACATTATCAATTAATCGGGAAAAAAAAACAGATTTGACATTCTCGGCATACAATTTCTGGAGCAACTTTTTATCCCTTCTCTCCAGAGCCACATCCCACATGTCCATACCGATGTGCTTCAGCGGCAAAATTAACAAAATCAATTTACAAATCAGTTACAATAAAACTGAAATTAGGAAAAAAAAAAAAGGAACATTAGGATTTTCATTATGTGTTTCTTACCCTGCAATTAGCTGTTTGTAGATGTAATACTGAGAATTACCCATACCACAAAAAAAAAAATCCAACACCAGTTAGGGTTTTCATTTTGTAATTTTTTTTTAACTTCTTCAAATGGTTAAAAAACAACATCGGTTATTAATCAATTGACGACCTTGAATAGATTTGGCGAATTGAAAGATTATTAGGGTTCTGTAATTGGAAAAGTTTGGGTTTTTAGAGAAATGAATGAGAGATCATAAGGAGGTTGAGTAAAGATTTTATTTAATGATGATGAACACAGTTCAGAAGATGAGGTTTTTCGTTTTAAAGGTAAGTAAGAAACTATTGATGTTATCCTCTGATTTTCTGGAGGAGATGGAGTAGATGAAAAAAAGTGTTGCGACACCAGCACCACACACTTGTTTTCCTTAATTAGAATTACCATATTTAGTTTGTTGTTTCCTAGTTTAAGTTAGCTTCTATTAATTCAGTTTTAATTCGTGTTTGCCAAACAAGTTAAACTATAAATACATGCTTTCGGATTCAGTTTGAGTAGAAGAATTAATACAACTCAGTTTTCTCAATCTACTTCTTATCTCTTTCTCTTGATTTATCGTCTCAATATTGGTAGCTAACCCCTATTCAAAGGGTTTATCTAGGGTTCTCTAGTTCTTTTGTGTTCTGTCTTGTGTTTGGATGAGAGCCCTAACAAAAAGGTTCAATTTATCTTTTTGATTCAATTGTTTCACCGTTATTGTTGAAGAGGGGGTTCAATTTTTAATTTCATGAAGGAGATGAAGATGGAGAGAGATGGTGTTTTCCGTGTAACACCCAAGTGTTTTTAGCATGACACATGCTAAAGATGCGCCATGGCTTGAGGTGAAGTTTCATCCAAAGCTTCCGTTGTGTGGTAAGCAATAGATTGGCTTAAAGTCAATATCGCGCCAAAATGGTGCATTATGTTTGGCGTTTGGCTAAGGGCCAAATCTCGCATCAAATGATGCATCAGGCCAGTTGGGTAGATGGCCTTGGGCGTTGCAACGCAACTGTTTCGCATCATGAAGGGCATTGTCATACAACCAATATCGCACACTCATTGTGCATTAGGCCGGAGAGGGATGGCGGACATAATATTGCACAATCATTGTGCAATACAGCAGACCGAGTGGTGCGCAATCATTGTGTGCAATCGTTGTGCAAACAGACAGAACAAGTATTGCGTAATCATTGTGCAACATTATAACAAAATTCCCTGCCGAAAAACGAAAGGTAATCGTCCCTGATTTTTCTCTGTCCCTGATAACAAAATTCTAACTACGGTTTACCCACATAAACTAACTGAATGTATTTTATATGAGGAACTGACATTAGAAACATTATAACAAAATTGCAGGGCCATATTTTCTCTCCACTGCTGAGTTTTATGCACCCCATGAGCCATTCCTGAAATGATTGTATCATGTATTATCATGTTAGGTTGGTTTTTTCCATCGGCCCTCCCACAGCTGCAACAATCTTCTAGTGTAGTATGTCTTTGTTTACAAACTAGTTAAGTTTAAGAACTCTTGTCGTACCGGTTGATGTATATATAGATGAGCTCTACATGATCTGTAGAGAACAAGTGTTCTTCAATTATATATTCTTAAATAAACTTTACAAAAAAAAAATGAGGCCGGGAGGGAATTATTTGCTAATGACTAACTATAAAATACAAGGGCAGAGGAAAACACGTGGCGGAACCTAATAGGTCGGTACAGGGGAAAGGACGATAATAGGAACAGCGAATCCGGGAGTTCAATTATGTGCACACACTCCTCTAAAGAGAATGAAAATTCCAATTTTCTCAGCAACTCATGAAACTGTATCCTTTCTAGCCAATTCAATTCAACTAATTCCCTGTACCAGAATTTTGTTATAACTGTTGTTCGAAAATTCCCTGTACCAGAATTTTGTTGTCTGTACAGAAGGATGCATCAAAACTCACAGAATGGGAGAAGTGTATTTATAGAATTGTCAGGCACCGTCGCCCATAAGATATTTTTCCAAACCAGGGATGGATATTTTTCCAGACCAGGGATGAATTTATTTCTCCCTGATCTTGCTATATTTCTTTTCGGTTTTCTGTGACGAGAATGAGGTTCACGGGGTTTGGAATTATGTGCAAAGATAACACTGCATCTATATTTCAATTTTGTTGGAAGAATAAACTTGATTTGGATTAATCAAGAAAATTCTAGAAAGCTTAATTATCAAGAAGTTAAGAAAGTGGTCGGCAAGTATAGAATAGTCTAGTGATTGTATACTGCCTACACAAATGGGTAAGTGTAGAAATATCTAGAGTCAATCAAAGTCAACATATTAATGTAAAAGAAATGTAAATATCTAGCTAGAGTTTTCTACAGTGGTCTTAGGCTAGAGAGTTGGAGATAATTCTAGAGACAAAGGAGTCGGTTAGGTGAAGTTATAAATAGGCTGTAGTGGATTCAGTTAAAATGCGTAATTGAGTGAATACCTATAGAGTGGTACCGTATAGGTAGAGTGAGTAATCAAGTGAAAAGAAATCTGAGTGGTAGGTGAGAAAGAGTGAGAAAAGTCAAGTGACTAAGTGAGTCTTTGTAAGAGAAGTAAGGTCTGTGTACGACAAGTTTGAGAGCAATAAAATTTTGTTTCCCATAAACCACATTTGAGTGTTTGTGAGCCCATTTTCAAATCATTTTCAAAACCCATTAGCTATTAACCCCAAAATCATTTCGAACAAAGTGGTATCAGAGCCACAGATCATATGACTACTGAAATGTTTCCCTTCCAAATTCCTAAGCTCACCAAAGATAATTATGAAAATTGGAGCATTCAAATGAAGGCGTTACTAGGCTCGCAAGATGCATGAGAGATAGTAAAAAAAGGTTATGTCGAACCGGCGGATGAAGCGGCGCTACAGCAAAGTGAAAAAGATATGCTACGTATATCAAGAAAGAGAGATAAAAGAGCTCTTTTCCTTATTTATCAAGGCATGGATGAGTCGTCGTTCGAGAAGATACCAAGAGCCGCTAATGCAAAGCAGGCATGGGAGATTTTGCAAAACTCTTTTAAAGGCGTGGACAAAGTGAAGAAGGTGCGGTTGCAAACTCTAAGAGGTGAGTTTGAATCTCTCTCCATGAAAGAGTCTGAATTAATATCAGATTATTTTTCAAGAGTTTTAGTTGTCGTCAATAAACTAAGAAGAAATGGTGAGGTCATGAGTGATAGTCGTGTGATCGAAAAAATATTGCGGTCACTTGTTCCAAAATTTGATTATATCGTCGTCGCAATTGAGGAGTCCAAAGACGTCGAATCCATGACCGTAGATGAGCTCATGGGATCGTTACAAGCCCATGAAGAAAGAATGAGAAAGAGAAGCAAAGAGGGAGCAGTAGAACAAGTTCTACAAGCGAAGCTCACTTTGAAAGACAAAGGAGAGAGCTCTAGTAATAATGC
The DNA here is from genome assembly GCA_023531295.1 of Papaver armeniacum. Taxonomy (NCBI): domain Eukaryota; kingdom Viridiplantae; phylum Streptophyta; class Magnoliopsida; order Ranunculales; family Papaveraceae; genus Papaver; species Papaver armeniacum. The sequence goes on from JAJJWW010011479.1 coordinate 356,032, forward strand.
TAGAGGAAGAGGACGCGGCTACTACGGCGGAAGAGGAAAAGGCAAGCAAAATAACGATAACCAGAGGGGACAGAGGTCAAGCTTCACAAGAGGTCGTGGCAGAGGAAACAATTCATGGCGCAACAATAACAGGCCAAGGTATGACAAATCTCAAGTTGAATGCTATAATTGTCATAAACTTGGTCATTATGCTCGAGAATGTTGGTTTTCATCGGATAACGTCGAAGAAGAAGCTAATTATGTTAGTAAAGAAAATCAAGAAGACCATACCTTGTTAGTTGCGTGCAAAGGAGATGAGTATGATGAAAATTTTACTTGGGTGCTTGATACGGGAGCAAGCAACCATATGTGCGGCACGAAGGAGAAGTTCGTGGAGCTTGATGAATCAGTTTCCGGCAATGTGACGTTTGGAAATGGAGAAAAAACATCGGTGAGTGGTCTTGGCAAAATTTTGATTAAGTTGAAAAAGGGAAATTATGAGTTTATTTCTGATATTTATTATGTCCCTAACGTAAAAATGAATATATTAAGTTTGGGACAGCTCTTAGAAAAAGGCTATAGGATGAATATGGAGGACCTTAGTCTTTTTATAAGAGATAGTAGAGGAAAGTTGATTGCCAAAGTGTCGATGAAGGGGAATACGATGTTCTATTTGAACATTCAAAACGACATCGCGAGATGTTTGATGGCTTGTGTGAAAGACTCGTCATGGCTCTGGCATCTTAGGTATGGACACCTCAATTTTGGAGGATTGAAGTTATTGTCCAAACAAAATATGGTTAGAGGTTTGCCAAGAATAGACCACCCGGATCAGCTGTGTAAAGGATGTTTACTTGGAAAGCATTTCAGAAAAAGTTTTCCTAAGGAAAAATTCATGAGAGCCGCAAAACCTCTAGAGTCGGTTCACACAGATGTTTGTGGACCGTTAAAGCCAAGTTCTTATGGTGGGAATAATTATTTCCTCATATTTGTGGACGATTTTAGTCGAAAGACATGGGTTTATTTCTTGAAATAAAAATCAGAGGTTTTCTCCAATTTCAAGAAATTTAAATCCCTTGTGGAGAAAGAAAGTGGCTTTGAAATTGTGGCTATGAGATCAGACAGAGGAGGTGAATTTACTTCGAAGGAGTTCGAGACTTACTGTGAAGATAATGGAATCCGTCGGCCTCTTACGGTTCCACATACACCTCAACAAAATGGAGTTGCCGAAAGGAGAAACGGGACAATTCTCAACATGGCCCGGAGTATGTTAAAGACAAAGAGATTTCCCAAGGAGTTTTGGGCTGAAGCAGTTGATTGTGTGGTTTATTTGATAAACCGGTGTCCCACGAAGAATGTGTGGAATATGACTCCCAAGAAGCGTGGAGTAGATTTCAAACCGGCGTTGCGCATTTAAGAGTATTCGGAAGCATCGCATATGCTCGTGACAAGAATGCGAAGTGCTTATTTATCGTTTATGATGCTCGATCCAGGGGATACAAGTTGTACGATCCGACCAACCGAAAGGTCGTCGTAAGCAGAGATGTGGATTTCAATGAAGAAGGCATCCGGGAGTTTGATGTTCAAGAAAAGGAGTATGATTTTCTTCCAATCCTGGATAAAGAAGAAAAATAATAAGTGCAACCACAACCAGTTGTTCAAGATGTTTCACCACCTCCACCGCCTCCAAGATTAGAGCGTGTTGAGCCTTCGTCGTCAGAAAGTAGTTCGGACGAGAGGTCATTGCGAACCAAAAGTCTACATGAGATCTACGGAAATCCGGTATCATTATTTTGCCACTTCGCAAGTTGTCAACCAGTTAGAAAAGCTGGAAAAAATGTAAAAAGAAAAAATTTGACAAGGATTTACACGAAGGAGCTTGGAGTCAAGAAGGACTATAAAGGGAGGAAAAATAGCAAAATAAATGGTGATAAACCGAAGATGAATTGGGTAGCAAAAGGCTACGGTCAACTACTAAGCATCGATGTGCAAAGATTCTGTGGACGTGAAAGTCCAACATGGAATGGCAAGGAAATCAAGTTTAAGGGGGCGTGTTGGAAGAATAAACTTGATTTGGATTAATCAAGAAAATTCTAGAAAGCTTAATTATTAAGAAGTTAAGAAAGTGGTCGGCAAGTCTAGAATAGTCTAGTGATTGTATACTGCCTACACAAATGGGTAAGTGTAGAAATATCTAGAGTCGGTCAAAGGCAACATCTTAATGTAAAAGAAATGTAAATATCTAGCTAGAGTTTTCTAGAGTGGTATTAGGCTAGAGAGTTGGATATATTTCTAGAGACAAAGGAGTCGGTTAGGTGAAGTTATAAATAGGCTGGAGTGGATTCAGTTGAAATGCGTAATTGAGTGAATACCTATAGAGTGGTACCATATAGGTGGAGTGAGTAATCGAGTGAAAAGAAATCTGAGTGATAAGGTGAGAAAGAGTGAGAAAAGTCAAGTGACTAAGTGAGTCTTTGTAAGAGAAGTAAGGTCTGTGTACGACAAGTTTGAGAGCAATAAAATTTAGTTTCCCATAAACCACATTTGAGTGTTTGTGAGCCCATTTTCAAATCATTTTCAAAACCCATTAGCTATTAACCCCAAAATCATTTCGAACAAAGTGGTATCAGAGCCACAGATCATATGACTACTGAAATGTTTCCCTTCCAAATTACTAAGCTCACCAAAGATAATTATGAAAATTGGAGCATTCAAATGAAGGCGTTACTAGGATCGCAAGATGCATGAGAGATAATAGAAAAAGGTTATGTCGAACCGGAGGATGAAGCGGCGCTACAACAAAGTGAAAAAGATATGCTACGTATATCAAGAAAGAGAGATAAAAGAGCTCTTTTCCTTATTTATCAAGGCATGGATGAGTCGTCGTTCGAGAAGATACCAAGATCCGCTAATGCAAAGCAGGCATGTGAGATTTTGCAAAACTCTTTTAAAGGAGTGGACAAAGTGAAGAAGGTGCGGGTGCGGTTGCAAACTCTAAGATGTGAGTTTGAATCTCTCTCCATGAAAGAGTCTGAATTAATATCAGATTATTTTTCAAGAGTTTTAGTTGTCGTCAATCAACTAAGAAAAAATGGTGAGGTCATGAGTGATAGTCGTGTGATCGAAAAAATCTTGCGGTCACTTGTTCCAAAATTTGATTATATCGTCGTCGCAATTGAGGAGTCCAAAGACGTCGAATCCATGACCGTAGATGAGCTCATGGGATCGTTACAAGCCCATGAAGAAAGAATGAGAAAGAGAAGCAAAGAGGGAGCAGTAGAACAAGTTCTACAAGCGAAGCTCACTTTGAAAGACAAAGGAGAGAGCTCTAGTAATAATGCTAGAGGAAGAGGACGCGGCTACTACGGTGGAAGAGGAAGAGGCAAGCAGAGTAACGATAACCAGAGGGGACAGAGGTCAAGCTTCACAAGAGGTCGTGGCAGAGGAAACAATTCATGGCGCAACAATAACAGGCCAAGGTATGACAAATCTCAAGTTGAATGCTATAATTGTCATAAACTTGGTCATTATGCTCGAGAATGTTGGTTTTCATCGGATAACGTCGAAGAAGAAGCTAATTATGTTAGTAAAGAAAATCAAGAAGACCATACCTTGTTAGTTGCGTGCAAAGGAGATGAGTATGATGAAAATTTTACTTGGGTGCTTGATACGGGAGCAACCAACCATATGTGCGGCACGAAGGAGAAGTTCGTGGAGCTTGATGAATCAGTTTCCGGCAATGTGACGTTTGGAAATGGAGAAAAAACATCGGTGAGTGGTCTTGGCAAAATTTTGATTAAGTTGAAAAAGGGAAATTATGAGTTTATTTCTGATGTTTATTATGTCCCTAACGTAAAAATGAATATATTAAGTTTGGGACAACTCTTAGAAAAAGGCTATAGGATGAATATATCTTAGTCTTTTTATAAGAGATAGGAGAGGAAAGTTGATTGCCAAAGTGCCGATGAAGGGGAATACGATGTTCTATTTGAACATTCAAAACGACATCGCGAGATGTTTGACGGCTTGTGTGAAAGACTCGTCATGGCTCTGGCATCTTAGGTATGGACACCTCAATTTTGGAGGATTGAAGTTATTGTCCAAACAAAATATGGTTAGAGGTTTGCCAAGAATAGACCACCCGGATCAGCTGTGTAAAGGATGTTTACTTGGAAAGCATTTCAGAAAAAGTTTTCCTAAGGAAAAATTCATGAGAGCCGCAAAACCTCTAGAGTCGGTTCACTGGATGTTTGTGGACCGTTAAAGCCAAGTTCTTATGGTGGGAATAATTATTTCCTCATATTTGTGGACGATTTTAGTCGAAAGACATGGGTTTATTTCTTGAAATAAAATTCAGAGGTTTTCTCCAATTTCAAGAAATTTAAATCCCTTGTGGAGAAAGAAAGTGGCTTTGAAATTGTGGTTATGAGATCAGACAGAGGAAGTGAATTTACTTCGAAGGAGTTCGAGACTTACTGTGAAGATAATGGAATCCGTCGGCCTCTTACGGTTCCACATACACCTCAACAAAATGGAGTTTCCGAAAGGAGAAACGGGACAATTCTCAACATGGCCCGGAGTATGTTAAAGACAAAGAGATTTCCCAAGGAGTTTTGGGCTGAAGCAGTTGATTGTGCGGTTTATTTGATAAACCGGTGTCCCACGAAGAATGTGTGGAATATGACTCCCCAAGAAGCGTGGAGTAGAGTTCAAACCGGCGTTGCGCATTTAAGAGTATTCGGAAGCATCGCATATGCTCGTGACAAGAATGCGAAGTGCTTATTTATCGTTTATGATGCTCGATCCAGGGGATACAAGTTGTACGATCCGACCAACCGAAAGGTCGTCGTAAGCAGAGATGTGGATTTCAATGAAGAAGGCATCTGGGAGTTTGATGTTCAAGAAAAGGAGTATGATTTTCTTCCAATCCTGGATAAAGAAGAAGAATAATAAGTGCAACCACAACCAGTTGTTCAAGATGTTTCACCACCTCCACCGCCTCCAAGATTAGAGCGTGTTGAGCCTTCGTCGTCAGAAAGTAGTTCGGACGAGAGGTCATTGCGAACCAAAAGTCTACATGAGATCTACGGAAATCCGGTATCATTATTTTGCCACTTCGCAAGTTGTCAACCAGATTAGAAAAGTTTGGAAAAAAATGTAAAAGAAAAAATTTGACAAGGATTTACACGAAGGAGCTTGGAGTCAAGAAGGACTATAAAGGGAGGAAAAATAGCAAAATAAATGGTGATAAACCGAAGATGAATTGGGTAGCAAAAGGCTACGGTCAACTACTAAGCATCGATGTGCAAAGATTCGTGGACGTGAAAGTCCAAATGGAATGGCAAGGAAATCAAGTTTAAGGGGGCGTGTTGGAAGAATAAACTTGATTTGGATTAATCAAGAAAATTCTAGAAAGCTTAATTATTAAGAAGTTAAGAAAGTGGTCGGCAAGTCTAGAATAGTCTAGTGATTTTATACTGCCTACACAAATGGGTAAGTGTAGAAATATCTAGAGTCGGTCAAAGGCAACATCTTAATGTAAAAGAAATGTAAATATCTAGCTAGAGTTTTCTAGAGTGGTCTTAGGCTAGAGAGTTGGAGATAATTCTAGAGACAAAGGAGTCGGTTAGGTGAAGTTATAAATAGGCTGGAGTGGATTTAGTTGAAATGCGTAATTGAGTGAATACCTATAGAGTGGTACCATATAGGTGGAGTGAGTAATCGAGTGAAAAGAAATCTGAGTGGTAAGGTGAGAAAGAGTGAGAAAAGTCAAGTGACTAAGTGAGTCTTTGTAAGAGAAGTAAGGTCGACAAGTTTGAGAGCAATAAAATTTAGTTTCCCATAAATCACATTTGAGTGTTTGTGAGCCCATTTTCAAATCATTTTCAAAACCCATTAGCTATTAACCCCAAAATCATTTCGAACAAAGTGGTATCAGAGCCACAGATCATATGACTACTGAAATGTTTCCCTTCCAAATTACTAAGCTCACCAAAGATAATTATGAAAATTGGAGCATTCAAATGAAGGCGTTACTAGGCTCGCAAGATGCATGAGAGATAATAGAAAAAGGTTATGTCGAACCGGAGGATGAAGCGGCGCTACAGCAAAGTGAAAAAGATATGCTACATATATCAAGAAAGAGAGATAAAAGAGCTCTTTTCCTTATTTATCAAGGCATGGATGAGTCGTCGTTCGAGAAGATACCAAGAGCCGCTAATGCAAAGCAGGCATGTGAGATTTTGCAAAACTCTTTTAAAGGCGTGGACAAAGTGAAGAAGGTGCGGTTGCAAACTCTAAGATGTGAGTTTGAATCTCTCTCCATGAAACAGTCTGAATTAATATCAGATTATTTTTCAAGAGTTTTAGTTGTCGTCAATCAACTAAGAAAAAATGGTGAGGTCATGAGTGATAGTTGTGTGATCGAAAAAATCTTGCGGTCACTTGTTCCAAAATTTGATTATATCGTCGTCGCAATTGAGGAGTCCAAAGACGTCGAATCCATGACCGTAGATGAGCTCATGGGATCGTTACAAGCCCATGAAGAAAGAATGAGAAAGAGAAGCAAAGAGGGAGTAGTAGAACAAGTTCTACAAGCGAAGCTCACTTTGAAAGACAAAGGAGAGAGCTCTAGTAATAATGCTAGAGGAAGAGGACGCGGCTACTACGGCGGAAGAGGAAGAGGCAAGCAGAGTAACGATAACCAGAGGGGACGGAGGTCAAGCTTCACAAGAGGTCGTGGAAGAGGAAACAATTCATGGCGCAACAATAACAGGCCAAGGTATGACAAATCTCAAGTTGAATGCTATAATTGTCATAAACTTGGTCATTATGCTCGAGAATGTTGGTTTTCATCGGATAACGTGGAAGAAGAAGCTAATTATGTTAGTAAAGAAAATCAAGAAGACCATACCTTGTTAGTTGCGTGCAAAGGAGATGAGTATGATGAAAATTTTACTTGGGTGCTTGATACGGGAGCAAGCAACCATATGTGCGGCACGAAGGAGAAGTTCGTGGAGCTTGATGAATCAGTTTCCGGCAATGTGACGTTTGGAAATGGAGAAAAAACATCGGTGAGTGGTCTTGGCAAAATTTTGATTAAGTTGAAAAATGGAAATTATGAGTTTATTTCTGATGTTTATTATGTCCCTAACGTAAAAAATTAATATATTAAGTTTGGGACAACTCTTAGAAAAAGGCTATAGGATGAATATGGAGGACCTTAGTCTTTTTATAAGAGATAGGAGAGGAAAGTTGATTGCCAAAGTGCCGATGAAGGGGAATACGATGTTCTATTTGAACATTCAAAACGACATCGCGAGATGTTTGACGGCTTGTGTGAAAGACTCGTCATGGCTCTGGCATCTTAGGTATGGACACCTCAATTTTGGAGGATTGAAGTTATTGTCCAAACAAAATATGGTTAGAGGTTTGCCAAGAATAGACCACCCGGATCAGCTGTGTAAAGGATGTTTACTTGGAAAGCATTTCAGAAAAAGTTTTCCTAAGGAAAAATTCATGAGAGCCGCAAAACCTCTAGAGTCGGTTCACACAGATGTTTGTGGACCGTTAAAGCCAAGTTCTTATGGTGGGAATAATTATTTCCTCATATTTGTGGACGATTTTAGTCGAAAGACATGGGTTTATTTCTTGAAATAAAAATCAGAGGTTTTCTCCAATTTCAAGAAATTTAAATCCCTTGTGGAGAAAGAAAGTGGCTTTG